>VYXH01007509.1:1935413-1970008 GCA_013397275.1 Burhinus bistriatus
GGGAAGGGAAGGGAAGGGAAGGGAAGGGAAGGGAAGGGAAGGGAAGGGAAGGGAAGGGAAGGGGCCAAACAAGGAGATGGGCAAGGACAAGTTGATTTTGGTGATGTCAGGATGGGGAGGAAAGAAGGGAAAAACAAGGAAAAGCAGCAGCTGCAAAGATCACCCAAGAGGCATGAAATTATTTCGATATAATTGCAGTTTCCCTCCTCTGGTAAGCTGAGTTCTTGGCTGAGCTTCCTCAAAAGCTCACGTCCAATCGGTACACATCAAATTAGCACATCATTACCCGTGCTTTTTTTCAGGAAATTAGCTCAATAGAACAAAAAATCAGGTCTGACTGAGACTAAATTCATGCTGAATTTTGACTCATTTCAAACAACTGGCGCCCATCATGGCTGAGCTGGGAGTTCCTGGGGATTGGCTGCGATTTGGGCTTTGATGCAGTTTTCACTGAGCTAATGTGAATTTTGGTGAATATTTCCACAGCATGTGCCAAGCCTCAGAGGAGACTAGGTTTCAAGGGAAGAAGAAGAAAGCTTAATTAAAAGCTAACTAAAAACATTGCATTGAATCCTTTGAGAGATTTTCACCTCGTTCTCTGCTTTTAAATACTGCTGCAGCAGGACTCACTGCAAGCTAAGTGACTATAAAAATTTTTGCAAAACTTCTTTTGTATGGAATTACAGCAGTTTGTTTCACAGTCTACAATAGACAAAACGCATCACATGAGAAAGAGAATATCAGGCAGGAATCATGCCACCTACCAAGGTCAAGTTCAAAAAACCAATAGATTCAATCCCTGAACTTAGGGAAAAGCTTCTTTCCTTTGAGGGTGGCAGAGCACTGGAACAGGCTGCCCAGAGAGGTGGTGGAATCTCCTTCTCCGGAGATATTCAAAACCCGCCCTGAGGTGTTCCTGTCCAACCTGCTCTAGGTGAACCTGTTTTGGCAGGGGGGTTGGACTAGGTGATCTCTGAAGGTCCCTTCCAGCCCTGACCATTCTGTGACTCTGTAATATGGCTAAACTGCCAGGGAGGATTCTGAGACTGAAGAATTTAACTGGACTTCATAAAGGCCCAAAGAAACAGGGAGGAAAGTAAAAAAGAAGACAATTTTCTTCCCACTTTTTTTATAGATTCTGTAAAAACATTGGCTAAGACAGGCTGTCACCTTCCAAAAGTAACTGGTCCATACCGTGCAAGTATTCTCCAGTTGCTATTTCAGACTCTTGCCTAGGATGGTACAAGAAATCCCACCAGAAAGCAGCAGCCTAAAGCCTGAAGCTAAAAACTGATTAGTGGATAGAAGAGGCCTTTTCTTCTCTGTATAGATACTGGAGCCAGTGCGTGGCCATATATTCCACTTTGCCATGGAGTCTTATAAACTCACGCTCCTGGGAAGGCGAGTGGTGAGGGAACAGGATTGACGATTGCCTGGCCCAAGGAACCGCAGGCTCCACGCTGCACAGTCCTGCCTCAGCTTGGTATTGATTTCTTTGCTTACTGATCAGTCAGAGAACCAGTTAAGTCGTTATAAACATGTTTTTCTTGCTATTGGGACAGATGCTCCTCCACTACAGTGTGCAGTTGTAAACTCGGTTTAATACATTAAACTTCCAAGCTAAATTGCATAGGTAATTTTATCTCCTTACTTTCCTGACCTTCATAGGTTTAAAAATCAGATAGTTAACCTTGCATTAATGGCAGGGGGTTTTATTGCACAAGATTACACATTTAAAGCCATTATTATAACCTCTGCTCCTAGGTATAAAAGGCTGAGAGGCATTCAAATACATGCCAGGAAAATGACTGGTAAGGAAGAAGAGGAAACCTTTCTGGCACCATCTATTTCTTTTCTTTTTTTTTTTCTTTTCTTTTTTTTTTTAACTCTGGCATTAAACTTAGCTCTCCCAGTTACTACATTGAAAGCTCTCAACCCTAACATGGATATTTCTAATGTTTTTAAGAGTGCAATCTTAATTGTGGGATTGTAATTCAGGAGTTAGACCTTGTCTTCACAAGGAAAAGGTTTGGCATTCACAAATCACACGTAAAATTCTAGTAAAGGCAAAATTAGCGTCCTCTTAACATGACTTTGTAAACTGAGTTAAAGAAGAACCCAATCATAAAACCTCATTTTCCAGGCACTATCTTCAACCATCCACATGCTCACAAAAAATCCTCTCACTCCAGCGTTGTCCTGTTTAACATCCAGGTAGCTGTAGGTGTAGGGTATAGCTTGCAAACTCCTCCTGGGCCGCATTTGTCACTGGTGCAATGAAAACACGCCCATGCTCAGCTATCTCATGCCTGTTTTCAGTAGGATTGCACTTTGCGTTAAACCTACGGAGATGCTCATGATGAACCACCGTTGCCACGCTGGTGTGTAGGTATAGTTTGCGGGCCAGACCTGACAGCCAGTCACACGTCTCAGAAATTCAATTTATTTTTGCATAAACAGTCCCTTATTTTTTTGTTTTATCTCAAATCAACACTTTGGTTGCAGAATTTCAATTTCCAGGTCTTTGGAGCAAAGTAGACGATTCTAACTGGAAAGGCCATGTGCCCGGTAATGTTATTCTTCTGTTGCATTAATTACCACTTGTGATTCAGCATTACCCACTTTGTCTGCAATTTTGCATTCAGGTGGAGCAATCCAGTAGTTACCAGACCTTATCAATATGCAATAAAAGGTGGCAGCTCTTGTTCATGTTATCACCGGGAATGCCAGATGGGTTTTTCTGGCTCATGACCCAAATAGATTACTGGTTATGTTGTTAGTTTACTTCAAATGTCTATTTGCTTTAATTGTCACAGTGCTATGTTTTCTAATGATATTTCTTGAATAAACATGAATTTATTCTTTTCAGTAGCCGTTTCTCTCTTCAAATATATTAAGTAAAAACTAGTTTTATATAAGTAAGATGGAAGTTACATATTTTTTAAAGAAAAAAAAAAACAACAAAAACTCGGAAAAACAAAACCTTTAAATTTCATTGTATCCATAGGTCTTTATGGGTCCCCTTAGATTTACTAGCATCCTGTGGAGACCTTTTAAAGGCAGTAAAGTGTCTGCCCCAGGTAAAATTGCCAGCACTTTAGAACAAAGGTTTTGTAAGTGGTGGTTTATAATGCATGTGGGATTTGAAAAGTACATTTTTTCTTGTCTTGAAGATAAGTCTTATTAAGATGGCACACCACATTGGAAGAGGAATAATGGGTTTTTTCTATACTTCAAGTTTGCAATAATACTATTTCTTGTAAGAAAGGCAAAAAGGTTGGGTTTTTTTTTAATCCTAGATGAGGTTGATGCTTTCTGACCCAATATTGTTACAGTTAGATACAGATTTAAAAGTACTCTTGATCTTCTAAGCACAGAAATCACCACTGCCAATATAAATCACCAATATTCAATCTATAGTTAGATTTAAATCTTCATTTTTCATCCTGTGTTTCCTTCACAACTTTACAAGTAAAGCTACTTGGGGCATATAGTGCAATTTTAAAATAAAATATATTCTAGAGATGACAGAAATCTGATATGTCAGCAGATCCAAATCAGGATTTTAAGTATACTTCTAACTATACTTCTAAGTAAATATATTTTCTAAATGCTTTCAGGAATCAGATTTCAGGACTCACCTGGCAGCTCTGAACCTTGCTAGTGTCTCCCGGCCACAGCTGGGCTATCACCCCACCACCCCACCAACAAACTGGGCTCCAGACCGTGTTTTACAGACAGCGGGCTTTGAAAGCACACGCAGTCATTCTGTTAGCCCCCACTTGCCAAACGGAATTACAGTGATTTAAATATGCAGCTTGTTCTGAAATGTTCTATTGTATGACACTGGGTATTAAAGTAAATCTTACTGAATGCATTCAAAGGCAGGTGAATCACTTTAAACAGCATAACAGGCATGCACACTTCAATTATTCTAGTGTTTCACCTGTAAAGTATTGTTTCAAGCAAACTAGATTTAACAGAACATTGGCTTTATAGTAGCATCAATTTGTCAACTAAATTAGAACGATAAATATTAAAAAACTCTTGCAATAGACTTGCATTTTAAATCTGGTTTAAACAATACAGAAAACAATTACCAACACAAAATCTCTCACAAATGGCTTCTGATCGCAAGGTGGAATGGGTTCATGCAGCTCTCCCATGCCCAGACAGAGCCCTGGGTTCCTCGTAGGGGCATCCTGGTAGCTGCAAGTTTTCTGTGGAGTCCCCAAAACCTCAGTTTGGCTACCCTGGAGTTTGACTGCAATATGTGCAATATTTGACCGCAAGCTTCTTCTCAACTCCACTCAGAAATCCTTCTCATATATGGTTAATTCCTCGGATTGCCCCTCCTTCCCCAGTCACCCTGCCTCTCTGAACACCCTCCTGCTGCAGAGGCCCAGCTATAATCCGCTATTTAGGCCATTGCATAAAATCACAGAAAAACGCAGGCTGGAGGACACCCCAGTCCAGCCTCCTAATGGAAGATGGGCCATCTTCCCAGTGAGGTCAAGGTGCCCAGGGATGTGTCCAGCTGAGTTTAGAAAATATGTGCAGCCTCTCTGGGCTCCTGCTCTGGTGTTTAACCATGCTCACCATGCCAATTGTTTTCTGTACATCTAATTTGAATGTCCCTTGTTGCAACATATGATTTTTGCCTCTTGTCCTTCCTCTGTGCTTCTCTGAGAAAAGTTGGGGAAGACTGCTATTGTGTTCGGTCCACCTCATTCCACTCTTCTCTTCTCCAGGCTAGGCAAAGCCAGCCCCAAAGCCTCTCCTCACAGGTGAGGAGGTGCTCCTGTCCATCTTAGCAGCCCTTCACAGAAAACTCTCCTTTTTTTGTACATCTCCTGAAACTAGACATAGTATTGTGGATGCAGCCTCCCCAGTGCTATCCCCAGGAGGGAATAACCTCATCCCTTCCCCTGCTAATGCAACCCAGCCTGCAGTTAGCCTGCATTGCTATAAAGCCACCCTGTTGACTCATGTCAACGTGTTGTCCACCAGCACCTCAGGTACTTCTCAGCTGCTGCCCCAGGAGTGAATCCCCAGCCTCAGCTGTGGCACTGGGTCACCCCATCCCAGGTGCTGGACTTCAGACTGGCCTTCTCTGGGCTCCGTGATGTTCCCGATGGCCGGTGTCTCTAGTCTATCACCCAGCTCAGAGGGAGTCCTCCCATCAGGGTGGCAGTCACATTAGCCAAGCATGACTTGCCCTTTGCAAACCAGTGCTGAGTGCTCCTGTGAATTCCTTGTCCTTTCTGTGTCTGGACACAGCATCACATCCATGGAAACCTGCTCCATGATTTCCTCAGGCACTGGGGTGAGGCTAACAGCCCTGTAACTCTCTAGGTCCCTCTTCTTGCATTTTTTAAGGAATTCAGAGGCAGAAAGTGTCATTAAAATCTGACATTTTGGCCAGGGCCTGAATTTTTTTTTTTTTTTTCAGTTTTACCCTATTATCCTGATATTTCCTTCTCATTTTTCTTTCCAGTATCACCCATTGCATTAGAGCTTAAGGGAAAGTTTAATAAGCAAAAAGACAACAACTTTACTGCATATTATTTCATTAGTTCCAGAACCAACCTCACTAATTCCTCTGCCCCTTCTATTTACATTCTGTATTTGCAGGCAACTACTGTGTCCTTTGCTTTAATAGTTGTTAAGCTATGCCATGCATATTTAACTCTTAATCATTTCTCATTAGTTCATCTTTCCAATTCCTGGCTCACTTTTGTGAATATTAATTAGTTTGTTAAGAGCTTTGTGCGTCTATGGGCCTCAGTCCTGCCTTTGCAGAAACTGAGGGAAAATTCCAATTCAAGGGACCAGGCAGCCCCTAGTCCAACCGTGATATCTCTGAATAGGAAGAAGAAGAATATTATCCTTTCTTGTCTTTTCTCAGAGCATTTCTGTCACTCCAATTTTCAATTGTGGGGACTGTCTTTTATTATCGAAGAAATAAAGTAACTTATTCTCTCAATTAACAGGAGATGCAAAGGAACAATTTAGCAATTTATAGAAAGAAGAAAGAAATATTTTAGGTAGGTATTGGAACACACAGGCTGTTATACAACGGCTTGGTTAATAGCATAAATATTGATCAACAGCACAGAATAATATTAAAATAAATGTTCTTTCTCATAGAGAGGTACTGCTAAGCAAAGAAATTTACACCAAGCTTTTAAAGAAAAAAGATTTGGTAATAGTCAACATGGAATTAAGAAATAGAAGAAAAATAGCAAGAAACATGAGAAACAGCCAAGATTCTTAGCTTTTAAATAAATTCTCTGGATTCTGTTCTCATTTGAAATTATGTCTTTTATAGTTCCTTTACTGTGCTTTTCCTTAATAGGCTGGAAATGTGAACATTTTTTTTGACCTAACCAAATATTTTACCAGTTTTTTGATTTGGCAAAATATTTGCTTTCATTCTCAAATTTAAAAAGTCAAATGAGGAAATCTGTTTTTATCCACATTCAATTTCATTTTCTCACCAAGTAAATCGGTAAACAATACTTGATAGATATAAGGAAGTCCGTTAAGATGCTCAATTATCTATAACTATTTAAATACCATATGCTTTAAATACCATGCAGTACCTAAATCAGGGGAGGAAATGTTAGCTAGAAGAACTAAAACCCAGGGAGGAATGCTTTCAGCTTCAAAAAAGTTTGTATCATTTATTACCATAGGTCACCTTCAACTTCTGTATTACAGAAAGCACTTATTTTTATGCAGAGTCCTATCTGACAGAGGGGTTTGTATTTTCCTTTAGGATAAAAAACAAATGGTACTGAAACTCCTGTGAGTCCCTAAGCTCATTCATTATGTCGAGAGAACTAAAATATTAGTGCAGGAAACAAAGCGTCTGAAGAAGAAAATGGAGGTGGTTACGGTAGAAAAATATTATTAGTGTGTTCCTCATCCTCCCAGTGCTCCACAGGCAGGAGGGGGACATGGATCCTTGAGCAGAATCCTAGGTCTGCTGCTCTCACATGGATTGAATCTTTCTTTAAAAAAAAAAAAAAAAAAAAGCAGCAAATACGAGAAACACTGATCTACTGTTGCAAATAAATTAAACAGCGTGCTCACATCTTTCATGCTGTTGTTACACACTTAAAACAGTGGCATTAGCCTGAGGTCTATTTAAAATAATTTGCATAGTTCTATACGAATGGCTTTAAAAAAGAAAGAGAGGGAGAGAGAAAACAGGAATGACTTGCAGGAGTTATTTTTCAAATCAAGCTGTAGGACATCCTCATTGTCATGCCTTAAAAATGCATTTTCCATTTGCAATGAGAAAGGTGTGGGCTCAAATCTTTGAGGCTATGTCAGACTTCAAAAGATGCGAACCCTTCAGAGGAGATTTACATCTGATCAGTTGTCCTTTGGAACCATCATCATCTTCAGAGAAGATGAGGGCTTCCCAAAGAACTGAATAACTTTTGCAATCATTGAAGACCACGTTCTTTTTAGTTATTGTTTTAATATGCTCTGGAATGTAAACATTTTTCATCTTACTTCTTTGAGCTTGAGAAAAGCACGAGAAAAAATAACTGATGCAACTCTGGAGAAACTCCACTGAAATCAGTGAAATTTTTCCAAATGTACCAGTATATCATCATTGTAAGGGCATGAAGAATTTAGTTCACCTTGTTTAATTGCTCGTAAACTCACACAATCGGTTGGTAACACAATGGGGAATAGCGGTTCGCAACACTTCATGCATGCTCCAAGACCTGGGGAAAGCTGCTGCCAGTTGGTAAAAATATTCCCCTGGTTCTGCCGGATTTGTGCATTTTTGAGTAATGGATTATCTAATTGAATTAAATGGCTCAGTAACATTGTTACCGAGGTTATTGTTAAGTGTTGGATGGGGTGGTTCAGATGAAAATAAGACTCAAACCCTACCAAAAATTCAAACCAGGCAATTCTGACATCCTGAGCAAACAACTGCTTTGTATACCTTTGTGTTTCTGCATTAACCTAGGAGAGAAAGAAAAGGGCTAATAAATAGAAAATAGGTCTATCCAAGGATTTCAAAGAGCTTTTTAAATTACCAAGTCACTTAGTTTCATAACAACCCGTAAGGCAAATAACCTGTTATTCCTATTTGACACATGGCTGAACTCATCAGGGGTTTGGAGCAGCGCCCATATGAGAAGGGACTAAATAGACAAGGGCTCATCAGACTGGGAAAGACGTCGACTATAAAAACATGAATAGCACAGAGTAGAATAATAATTATACGTTATTTTTCAAAACACAAGGACTAGGAGGAACTCAAAAACATAAGCAGGGAACAATTTTTAAAAGCAAGGGGAAATAGTGCAGTTTGAGACATATAACCTACATGGTTTGCACCTTTTTAAAAGATCGGCAGTTTGGAATATAAACTTTTGCCTAACCTGCACCTTGGAAAATAGCAAAGGAAGTATGATGAGGCTCAGAGGCAGGGAGGATGGCTGTTAGGGGAGAAGAGGTTGTGGGACAGCTTTCCTTATACGCACACATAATTTGATTATAGGTGAAGAAGACAATTTCTTTAGAACACAGATAACCTACAGACTATACCGTGATGCATATGGTACTTTTTTACCTATTGCATTTTAATTGTGGAGCTTCTTGCCAAAGAATTTTGTGGAAACCAAAAGAATAAATTGATTTTTTAAAAGTTATTAGGCAGATTAATCAGGGCTGCCAGGCTTGGTGCAAATGTAAACATTCTTCAGTTAGGCCCTGAACCGCCTCTTGCCTGGGCTGAACGAATATGCCAAGAGTATGTTTACCTTACACTCCTTCTGCTTCTTTTACTAAGGATCTGTAACTGGAAATTGCTGGAGGCAGCGATCCACTTCAGTCCAGCAGTTTTCATGTTGTTATCAAAGGAGGACAAGTGAAATCCTGTCCCCCTGGAGTCAGCAGGTATTCTGCCATTGCCATCACTGCATCCAGCACATCATCCCAAATGTTCACCCCATATATTACAGTAATAGCCGTGCGAGAGCCACAAAACAGTCTCAGCCTCCTGCAAAAGACAGCATTACCTAGACCTTCCACAATCCATATTTCAACACTCCTCACCTCCCAAGGAAGCAATAAACACATACCTCGGCATATTTCTGCCCATTTCCAAGTTTTAAATGTTTCTGATAATTCACGTAGTAAACCAGATCTTATTATCCACAATCCACGGTGATATCCATTGTGAAAAGGTTATTTTTTGTAGTAAACTAATATTCAAAACCCACCAATAACTGTCCCTGGTTTAGGTGGTCTAAACGATTGTGCTGTTAGCAAAACAGCCATGAACAAATGAAGTCCACCTTGGGCTGCATGAGTGAGCTGTAGACTGGCCGTAGCTGCGCTGGGTAACAAGGCATCATCGTTCATACAGGAATGACAAACTCGCCAAAACAATTAACAGGATGTAATCTCCGTTCACCCCTCATGCCAGACCTGAACTGATTACTCCTTGCAACCATATTTTTCAAAAAGACCCTCTTAATATAATCAGTTATTGTTACATCCCCACTCGCTGAGGGACGTAATGTAGGTAATGTACCAGTAATAAAATGCTTGCTCTGCAAACGAGAAGACCTCGTATTCAGCAATGAACGAAGTTTCCACATTGGATTTAATTATTCCTACTTTAAAATATTATCTCTCCTTGCAGAATAAAACTTCTATTTGTGTAAATCACCGTGTCAGGGAACATGCATCATAATCGTTCAACTTCCAGTAGAATAATTGAATGTGGGGGTTTTCATCATGCTCATGTAAGAGATTCAGGAGATATTTCTCAACAGCAGTAAAGTAACTCCAGGGAGTGTAGTTATCATGATTATCATCAGGCAATTACTGTCTAGCTGCTGAAGGATAAGAGACCTTGAGTTGCATTACTTGCATCATAACACCGACATTAAGAGTTCGATTATCACATAATACCTGCTTGTTTATCCTGTTTTACTATTTAACTTTGTAGTATGCATAAAGGGAGAAAAGCAACAATAAGCACACACAAAGGGCAAAGAGCAACAATAAGAACGTGCATGGAAAGAATGCATAATGATTAGGATGTTTCAAAAATTAAAATAAGAAAAAAATAATAAATCTTTTGAGAAGACTACCCAAAGCTCTTTTTGGAGAGCTTCTGCAACATTTTCCCTGGATTCTAACTTAATAAACACTTAAAACACAAAAAGCTACTTGTAATCACACAACTAATCCCACCGTGAATCTGTAAGGCCTTGATCCAGCAAAGGGTTGTTCATTCTGACTCACTCCAGTGAAGCACTTAACTCGTGCTTAGTTTTAAGCACTTGAGAATCCCTCTTTGACCTCAGTAAGATTTAAGCATGATTAAAACGAAGCAGATCTTTAACCTGCCGTGGGATTCAGGGTTTGCACAACAAGGAGTTTAATTTTATATTTTGTCTATGAAGAAGGAAAAATAATACATCTAAAATATAATGGGAGTAAAATAAAGATATTCTAAAATATCCTGAGGAAGCTGAAATCCTCCAAGAAACTTGTCACTCTGTGCATATATTACCACGCGTTGTCAATTAATGCACATTTTGTACTATATGAAGCATATTGACTATGCCTATTACCATATGCATGTGAACTTTGGCTTTTCAGACCTTTTACCTGTAATTGTGCTTTACCCTATTGTGAACAGGAAAAATATTGACATGACTTGAAACTCCAGTACTCACATGGCTGAGTCGTCTGGATCATTTTTGACTGCTTGGCCTATAGTTTTTACCCAGGCAGATCTCCAATTAATTTGAGGGCATCTTATTCAGTTTCAATGGAAGGTTTTCCTCAGAAAAAAGGATTTTTATGGCTGGCACCAAAATAGATGAGACAGTTCTGAGGAAGCACAATTTCACACAAACATGAAAGTACGGGCAGTTTATTACATTTATTGAATCTTTAAGAAATATTGTGAGGGTTTGGTTACCTTCATCACTGTCTTTCATAAAGGTGTAAAGAAATAACCAAGAATAGCAGGGAAGGCGTGTGTCTTTGGGCAAAGGTATACAAGGTATGGGATATGTGTACCTATACTTACAGATTTCCATTTCTTAGCTTTTCATCAAGTCTTTTATTATCTTGCAATTCCATATGTCACCCAACATTTCAGATGGTATATAATTGGATTTTAATAGCAATTACTATTTATAACAATCATAATTGAGTTTAGTACAAAGTTCTAAGTCTAAAATACCACCATCTCCAGAAAATGTTTTTTCTGCTGTTTAACCTCACCACAATAAAAGCAAGAAGTGGGGTTGAAAGGGAAGAAAAACCTTGGTGAGGTACATCTGGAAGCAAGAAAGGTAGGAAAGTGAAGTCAGGACACAGAAAGCCCTTTATTCCTCTTCCCTCGGTTGTTGTGGCAGCATGTGGACAGTTTATATTCCAGTTTTCTATTGCTCATCAAACCAGCACATTGGGTTCAGGGCATTCATGCAGGTTTTTTTTCAAAGCCAGTCAATTTGCTGTGGACCGCACTCCATTCCTAGCAGAAGTATAATGCTGTTCCCTGGGCCGATAGGTAGCAGCAGGCTAGGGAGGTGTTTACATGACTTTTAAAGCTAAAAGGCAGCCTTGCCACATTCGGTGACCTCCAAAGTGAGCAGAATTGCAAATGGCAAAGACTGAATTTAATTCAGTACCCAGGATGCCACTAATGTTTTACATGCATGATCAATGAGCAGAACTAGGATGTGAAAAGTGCTGAATATTCAGGGCAATGAAATTCTCTAACCCTAATTTCAAAGATAAAACACCCTTTTCACTTTGACAAGACTGTTTTGGGTGTTTTCCAAGAACAATGATGTACAAAAAGCTCATTAGAAACTTTAAACCGAATGAACCACTGTCCTTTGTCAGGCCCAGAATTACTTAGGGTGTAATTGGTTATGTTCACATGACTTATTGGCTGTGGTGCATATAACACAATGAGCTATCTGTGCCAAATCATCCCGAATAGCTTGCACATTGTTATTGTAACCTTCATACTTCTTCTCCCACCCCTATAGTTTGCTGCTGCCCGTTGAGGTTCTCAGCTGCACTTAGACTTTCTGCCTTTCTCTGATTAAGTCCTGTGGAAACAGACCTTGCAATTTGAATGCTGCAGAGACACAAAAGCATCAGGCACAGGCACGTCTTTAATACAGCTGTAGGAACACTTCAAATATAGATTGTACACTCTCTCCAGAAGGGATCATTACAATCAGGCAATTAGATGGGCCCTGTGTGATACCACCTGTCTGAGTTATGGCAGGGAAGATGAATTTCAATCCTTCCTCTAGCTATCCTTCTCCAGCAATTCATCAAATGCTCACTTCGGGTCGCTGGCCCTTAAGACAAGAGCTGTAGAGCAGGTGATAAAAAGGGGTGTCATAACCTGTGAAATTTGTATCACTCTCTGTCTTAAAACCAACATGACATCTCGGTGGCCTGTACTCAGGTTCAGTGTCAGTACTGACCTATTAAATCCTCTTGTAGTGTATCCATCCATTGCAATAAATTCAAACCATATTTAACCTAAGATCAAATTTCTAAGTTTCTGCAGAGAAGGCCAAAAACCTACTGGACTCAAGAGCAGTTGTTTCTAGACAGAAGATGCTTTCTCAATAACCAAGAAGAACAATTCACCCAGGACAGTCACAGACAGAGCAGACCAGATCAAGAGGAAAATGTTGCACTCCATCAGGGAAGAAATTACATCCCTGCTGGCACTGTGTCACATCTTGTATCATTTCTTCCACTAATTTTTACTTTGAGCAAAATCACTTTAGAAAAGTCTCACGTTAGTTTAATTTTCCATCTATTTTTATGCAAATTTTTATTGTTCTAAATTTACAGGAGAGCTTTTTCTAGGGGATTATCTAGTTGCAGTTGGGGTCTTTTTCCAAACAATTACAATTTTCCTTTAAAAGTCCATCTTTAAATTCCATTTTTAGTGCTACGATTCCATTGAATGCTAACAAGTGCATTGACAGTTGTAGGCATGTAGCTTTCTAATACTACCTTGCAAGCAAAATACCTTTTTTCTATCCAGATAAAAACCTTTCTTATTGACATCATCCTTTTTCTACATCACAATATCCTCCAACATAGAAGCAGATGCAACACATGCTGTTTTCCCAGAGATCTCTTACCACAACTACATACTAATAAAAGCTTTCTGGGACGGTATTCCCTTCCTTAGAAATCTCATACTCTGCAAATGTAGAGGGTTAAGCGCTTAACTGGAAAGATGGAATCACATACATCTGAGAGCACTGGTGGTGCGGAAAGGAGATTTCTGAAATTACAAAGCAAGAACACAGGTTCTGGTGACTCACATTTCGGAGAGGCAAATGAGGCTGTATTTTTACTGCATCACCCGCTTGAGCAGTATTTTAGGGTTGTTTTTTTCCAGTTTCACTATGCAATTTCTCTGGCCTGCACATTTTCCCTTTGGCTGAAATGAGGGAATTTAAAAGTATTGGAACTCCAGGCAGGGAAAATATGAGATAAATTTATTGGAATTCATGGTATTTTCACACATGGCAGGCAGTGCAATAACTATCTCCTGAACTCATGATATTGTTATGATAAAACGGGAACTGGAAACTACTTGTTTATTCTGAAAATTGCCTTCTACAAACAGAAACAGAAGTTTAGATCACAAAGACAGGTGGTAAATTAATCCAAATCATAACAAGATAATTAGGTGAGGCTCCTCAGCAAGAATAAGTCAAACAGACTTAAAGCCATTTCAGATGTTTGAGAGCAGTGACGAAAGGTTGGTTGCCAAGTACTAGACCAGCAGAAGTGACTGCAAGCTTGCATCATGCGGCGACACAAAGTTTTGTGAGCTTTTCACTTATTAACTAAACCTCCCCATTGTTGAGAAGCAACATCCTCAAAACCTGCTCTGATACACTACAATACTGCTGCAGGGAATCGGGTGTATTTGGGCTGTGCTGCAAGGAATATGCTTGCATGTACACAAAGATGTCCTGCAGAGCTCAGATCTTGAACGAGATACAAGAGCCACAAGTTTGAATTTATTCCTCGGTACTCATTTGCTTTTAAGCACAAGTCGCAATGTATGTGACAAGATCCATATCTTGCTCCTGTTAGCGTCTGTGGTGGAGTGCAGGCAATGGAGTTTGTAAACCCTGTCCTCATGCAAGCTGTCATATCTTATCTAAAATGTTTCCATGCTGACCTAAACTCTCAGGCTTATTTTCTGTTGTTGTTCATAGTACTAAAACTCAGTTGCTCAGATGCTTGCAGGGTATAAAACTCTAAGAACGGGAAGTATTGTCAAAGTGAATTCATTCGCAAATTCAAGATGATGTTCATGGCTAAAAAAATATCACTGACATTCACCCTGTTATTTCTCTAATGATTTTTAATGCCTTCTGAATTCCTAATTACAAAGACATAACTGATAGTTAAATACTGCAGGACATTATATATGAATTATTGTCTCCTAGTATTTTGTCAAAAGTATAATTGGAAGTACATTATGTGGGAGAAAAGCTAGTTTTTCAGCTATTTATGCCTGTGGATATATTTACCTTATGTCTGTGATGAAATTTGTAAATGCAGGTGTGGTTTGATCAGGACTTGCGGACAGGTAGAAATGTAATTTTTCTCTTTGTTTTTACTCTGTTTCTTCAGCTCTTGAACAAGCGTTCTCCATATTTGTTCTCTGTCTTTGGCATGGCTGGAGGATAGGAGGCAGCAACACATCCGAACCGTCCTTTCCTTCTCCATGCACCAAGATCCTCAAGACAGTGAGTAATGGGAAGAGGGTTGTGGCTAAATTGCTCTAGAGATGAGTATTCAGCAAAGACAATTATCTCGAGGCAGGTGACCCAGGCAAGATAAAGTTCATTACACCGATAAGCTGGCTTTTTTTTCTTTTTTCCTAAAAAAATGTGGGCTGATTTACAGTTCTGCCATTGCAAGGCCAGTGGCTCTCTGCGGTAAGCCCCAGCGCCCCTGTGCAGTGGACACAAGGCATTTCTGCTGTATTTTTGGGTGGTCATTCATACATTTCATGCAAGTTCACCATTGAGACATTTGTCACAGAGATGAGAGCTGAACACACTTGTTTTTTATGGTGGCCTTTAAGTAAGTTTTTATTTTATAGAAGTATATTAAGACATGAGCTTTTTTGATCTTAATGGTGTATGATGACAGCTGCAGGTCAGGTGCCTGTCCTGACTCCTGTACAAAATTTGAAGTCACATGGTGTTTCAAAATTACATATTTTTGCAGAGGTTTTTCTGGCATTTTAGTATTGGGTAAGGAAATAAAATATGTAATGAGATTTAAACCACCTGCTTTGATATACGTAAAGCCGAGAGCCCACAGTAACACGAGCTGGCTTCGCTCCAGCTGAGGAACAAGGAAATGGAGAAAAAAGTAGGCAAGATTTTTTTTTTCTACAGCTACAAGAAGTAGAATAAATTTCAAGTTCATGACACCTCATAGCAATGAAAATGGAGAAAAGTCATAAAGATCATGCCATTATTATCACAGGCACCATTAGGATTAAGATGAGTAGTAGACATGTCAAAAAGCCAAAAGTGTAGGGATTTCTGGAGGGACAGACTACGTACAGCACAAGTACATGCCACCTCACACAACTGCATCTTAATCCTCACTGGAGCTTACAGGTACAGTTGTACATTCACACTTCATGACAATTTGAAATGATTTTTCATATATGATAGAGAAAAAAGTATTGGCCAGAGTTTAAACTGTTTCTGACATGTGAAAGAGCTTTGAATGGAGGAGCAAGGATTTCCAACCATGCCCTCTTGATCTATGCAAGTGAAAAGTGGAGAGCGAGAACCAGAGGGCAGGTATTGCCATTGGCCAGTGAACATCCAGACGGACACAGTTTGCTAAAAGATGCTGTGATGTGGGAAAGATTCCTGAGGAAGATGGCTCATAAAGAGGAACACAGTCTTAGAAATTAAGAAAAAAATATATCATTTTAAGAAATATTTGGGTCTCAGAGGTCTGCAGTTTTACTAGTCTTGTTCCTGTTATGATGCTAAATTCTAGGGCATCTGCAAAAGTAAATAAGAGGACAGAGTTCAGTACCTAAAATAATCTTCACTTCATCAGTTATCTCCACAGGAAAGATTCTAGGAAAAAAGCTTTCCCTAGTAATCTCTGGTTAAATAAGTTATTATTCTCTGATGGACTAGGATGACCTCACACATTGTGTACCACAACCAGAAACAAAACATTAGTTGGAAAAAACTGGATTCAGAGAGAACAGAAAAGAAAGAAGGTTGAAAAGAAAAGAAAAAAAAACACACAAAAAACAAGCAAACAAAAAACCAGACAACAAACAATAAACCAAACAACAAATGAAAAAAAAAAACCAAACCAACAAAAAAAAACAACAAAAAACCCAACAAAAAACAACAACAACAAGAAGAAAAACACAAAGCCAAAGAGAAGGAAAAAAGAAGCCAGGAGAAAAGAGAAAAGATGAAGGCTCTTGACTGTTGGTCCTCTCAAATTCCAGAGCACCAGTTTTAGAGACCCCAGTTGAACAAATCCTTTCACATCTGAAATAATGAAAAAAGGCTTCTGGTTAAATAATTGCTTAAGGTTTTGAAAATAAGAAAATATCAAAATATATATGTGGGGATGAAAGCAAGAGAAACAATACTACCCATACCACCACTGCATGCAAATTAGCATCTCCTATACAGCAGAAGAGAAAGTGGCAAGCACAGAAAGAGCCATAGTGACATTTCTTTCAGTCATGCACATGCTATACTAAAAAACTCTTCCTGGAGGCAAAGCCCCAACAGGGTTGTCCCCAGAAGCCTAGCACTGGACTCTTGGTACTCAAAAGCAGAGGGAATGCTGCAGGACTGGGCAGTAAACTGTTTTTGCCAAACACTTGCCACTGACTGAGCACAGAACTGGAGAATAACTGCAGCACGAGAGGGGCTGGGGTCCTGCAGGCAGAGAAGATGATACCATTTCTTATGCCAAAGGTACATGGGATTCAAGCTGTGATGATTTCTGACACGTTGAGCCAAACTCGTTCCTGCTGCAGGTTCACCAATGACAGCAGACTTCCATCAGGGACCAATTTGGACCACCATCATTCCAGAAATACAGTACAGCTGGAATGCTGGAGGAAGGAAGCAATCATCTTCTTGTTGCCACAGGCAGGCTGAAGCTTGCTGCTCAGTTCAGTTCATGCACTGAACTTCAAAAGGTTCGCTTGGTAAGACACGCTAGTATAAAAAAAAAAAAAAAAAAAAAATGCAAACGAAAAATATGAAAAGTTTTGTGACGTAGTTTCCAACACTTCAAAATGCTTTTGAAGGACAGTATTCAAAATGGATCTGACCACAAAATTCTATCTGGTGGGTTTCTTTTTTAATGCAGAAACTATTCACACTAAGGATTTAAAACTAATCATTTTGCAAGCTATTCTTAAACATATACACTCCTATGAGACTGAAAATAATGTTCAACCATACATTCTCTATCTACATGGTATCACTCTCTAATTACATGTCACCACAAGGGCATAAAAACGCACGACATCCTACCTTTAACACTGCAAAGGTGGGCAAAACTCTGTCGTCTCAGTATTCAGGATCACTTAGTGTTAAATTTTCTTCTGTTCTGATGTTTAATTTTACTTGCGTGGACCTCCATGCCAGCATGTGCCCAATTCTTCCACGCTTCATCCCAGAACCTTTCTGCCAATTACTTGACCTTCTCCCTCTCCCATGTGGCGAGTTAATATGAAACTGATGCACACAAAACTGAAACAGAACCCTGTCTTTGGAATTTTCTAATTAAAAAAAAAAAATACTATTTTGAAAAAAAAAATACTATTTTGAAAAAAAAAATACACTTACTAAAAAAAGAACCAAACAAACGAGGGATGAAAATGGTCCTCTAGTTGTAACTACTATAGCTGTGGCTTGAGAAAAATCCAGCTTTTGTTGAAGAGATGTAAAAATAAGAAAAATTTAAATCTACATTTTGCTGTTGTAAAGGAGAAAAAACACCAAACCAAACCAACTTACCTCCTGTTAGGAGGCACTCTTCCCTCCCTTTCTCAGGAAAGCCGGGGACAAACAGCAATAATAAAATCAAATGTCCACCGCTTTAACTGACTGCACTACTTGCTTTGGGCTTCTGCCCCCAGTTCGCTGAGTTTGCACAGAACCAGATGTGGATCCAGGAGGTAAATCAGTGTGTAATCTTCTCTCAGTACCATTCATCCAGAAGAAACAGTCAGACTTTGAGCAATAGGATCATGATGTTGATCTCATTCAAACTCTCTGTCTTTTCCAAGCTAAGGGACCTGAATTTCCTCTTTGACATGAGTAAAGCGGGGCTCTTCTGTGGCCCATCATTTTAATCAAACTACTCCAGTGCCTGCAGTGGCACTTGAACTGGTTTGCACAGTGGTACACCAAAGCTCTCAGGCCATGATAAGCCACCTGGAGAAGCAGGGTCCTACCAAACCGCTGTGGGAGCCATCTGCCTGGGTGGAGAAGTTGGATGCCCAAACAGTTCCAAACCCAAGTGGCTCTGAGGGAAGTACGGCCCGGGGGTCGCCTGTGCCACGTTCATCCAGTATCTCTGCAAAGACTTCAGCTGGCAAAGAGCTGATAAAGGACACTGCAAATAAAGCAGCTCAGGAGAGAGCTATCAGCAGGAAAACATAGTGAGTTATCAATAAATGTACAATCACATTATCAATTTAAAATACTGGAGTAAAGTACCTAAATACTCAGCATCTATTAATTATTTATAAACAATACTCTTTGAGTTTACAAATACATATGCACGCAGACTTATATATATAGGTACACAAATAGATACATTCCTGCACGTATAGACATGCAAGTACATACAAAACAGATTCTCTGTTAAAGCTACGTGGAACCTCTTTGTGTGTCTGAAAAAGTACTCATCCAAACAAAAAATGCATGTGCTAAGTAGGATAAAATCTAGTTTTGCAAAACAGTTTGGTACGGGTGAATATATTCCCCAGTAAATATATATGTATATATGTATGTGCTACATTTCTAAGATAAGAAGCTTATTACATCTGAGATGGGTACTCACATAATCACAGCGACAGACTGTTCCCACAGGATATGCAAATAGGAATCATTAAAAAGGGTTTACTTAAAAGTTGGAAGTGAACAACATAGGTACAATCTCAGTGCATGTGTCTGTACCAGGGAGTATTGTGGCTCACCCCCAAAAAACCCTAACTGTCCAAATCACGGCTAGGCTCCATTATAATTCTTCTTCTCACTATGATCATAATTTTTTATTCTCTGGTCAGAATACACATGATTAGACAGAGACAATTAACTCACACTAAACACCTTATTCCAAGGGAGCCCAGCCCATTATTTCCCCTCGGTATATACCAACTGAAAACATTGATTGATAAAGAAAATGTTTCTGCATACTTAAATGGAAAAAATAGCAGCTTTCCTTTTCAGATACAAAATAATACAGTAAAATTTCCCAGAAAAGGTTTCTGGCCTCTGAAGTCATCTAAACCTCATGGGCGAAAAAAAACTCACCACATAGCTCTGATTTAAAGAATTGGCTCACGTTCCCCAAGCTACTGCCTTTCCATGCCCCTGTCCTTCCAGGAATTTGGAGAGGTTAGATTTGTGATCAGAGGCACTTCTTTGCAATCAGTATAAAAGCCCACATTTACAGTGATTCTTTAAAACAGCACATGGCCCTGAGAATCAGAGTTTAAGCGCAGTGGAAAGTGTGCTAAAAGACTTCATAGCCCAGCACAGAAGACATCACATTGACGCTATGTAAACCTACATTGACCCTGTTTATAAGAAACTCGAGAATGATTTTCAACTCAGGCTGTTACATTTATCAAAGCTTTTACAAGTTCCTTCACAATATTCTGCTACCAATTTGTATTCCCTACGTGACCTGAGATTTCCAGAAATGAACAACAATAATAATTCTGTTATGATTAAAATACACAATAGTTCCCAAAAAATCCCAGCATTTTTACATTTTTCCCTGAGTTTTAAACATGTATTTTTAGATTCCTATATTTCAAAATATGATTTCCTAGAAGTTGGTTAGTATTCTTTCCCCTGGCTAAGCACAAAACAATATTAGCATCTCTAGCAGAAAGCCTCGGTAATTGGTTTGACAATTAAAAACACAAATATCAAACCGCTGAGGGAAGATTACCCAGGTCCAGTAATTTGCAGATTTGTTTAGCAGGACAGGATGCTTAAGGGCATTAAACAAACAGCATAAAATGTACTACGTAATGGCAGTGACATTTTCAGCTATCATTACTGTAAAAGGCAACAAGATACATATTGTCAACTAACATACCTGCAACGGCCTGCATCCTCAAAGCATTTGTTCAAAGAAGACGATTTTAGAATCACCCCAGAGAGTTGGGGCACAAGTTCCTTTACTTGAGAGAATTCAGAGACATACACGAATCCTGACTTTCTGACAGAGAACTCTTTGTATTGTTTTGATCACAACAGTACTCTAAAAATAAGTAAATGGCAACTCCAGGGCCTGAAGACCCATAGTCTGCGCTACCCCCTCCAGCTTCTCCACCGGGATACACCAGCATACCAAAATACACGGGTGCAAATGGCGCCTGTTGCTCTCTTGTCAGCACCCATACTGACACAGCCATGAAAACCAGTTCAAAGCTGGTATTTCCTTCCTTGGGCTTCTAATTATTGAGGAGTTCAGCACCTGCAATATCTTTTCAACTGTTCCATCTCTAGGAGAAAGTCGTTCAAATCAATAAAAAGGTGAGATGCAGTCAGTACAATCCAGAACCCTACCTGCAGATAGTTAATCTGCAAAGACAGCCTACCAACAAATAGCAGTAGCAGAAGAATAAAGATTGCAGTTCCACAGGGAAAAAACATCCAAGGAATTCAGCTAAGAACATTGCACATACATGAAAAGATATTTACTTTGTTTCCTCCATTTAGACAGAGCCGGACAATGCCTGACAGAAAAAAACCACTCAGTTCAGTCTCCAAAGAAAGTAAAGCAGGTCTAGCTTTCCAGTTTACATTTCTACCCAATCCAAAAAGGAAAAGAAATAAAGTATTTTTTGTCTCTTATACGCACAACAGGAATGTAGCGATTTGCTCTAACTAATGTCAGGGATCAAAAATGCTTTTACAATTACTGTTCGGGGTACAGATGTTCATTTCTTGACTCAGTCCCTCTTTTTACTGCTACATCATTGGCAATCTTTTTGCAGCACTCTTGCTCTGCTACTCATTTTTCTTATACTGGTTTTATAGGCTTAATTTTCAGTGTAACACTACGGGTTCTTTTATATTCTTTGCTAGTGGTCTCTCTTTAGGTAATAAAACACTGGCATTGCTAGATGCCTGGAAAAGTAACAGCCAAAACTAAACATAGACCCTAGCGGTCCACATCTGCTGTGGTGAATCAGTGCATCTCCCCTCCAATCATCAGAGCAGCATTTTGTTTTACTCCGCCTAAGGATCTGGTCCTCACTTTATATCCGATATAAAGTAAGTCTCACTGCTGAGATTTTCCTGGGCTAATGAAAACAATCTCATTTGTTTTGTGCTGTGAGATTCAGTTTCTTAAATATCAGCTCAGCCCAAGGACGAGGTGTGGGGAGGAATACGGAGCATCCTCTGCATGTTCTATTGATCTGTGCTACAGACCCCCGTGCCTCTGCAGCACAAGGCAGGACACAGCGCAAGCCTAGAGCATCACAGCTGATTAAGGATCCTGACCGCCGGCCTTACGAGAAACAGTTAAGGAAAATATTGGGGAAAAGATGTCAGAAGCTCAAGGGAAAAAAAATAAAAATGAAAGAATAGACAATGAAGTGTGAAAATAGCACAGACAAAGATATAAAGGGGCAAAGATAGTGATGAGTCAGGTGAGATACGAGCGTGGAAATTACCTTGAAAAGAATTAAAGAGCATTACAGATTGGAAAAGAAGCACATTTTAAAGATCGCACTCTCACTTTGGTTTGAGAGATTCTTGTTTTAAAGAGAGAAAAAGAGATTAAGAGTAAGAAGAGGTAAATAATGAGTCCACTTCTAATGTATTAATAAACTAAAGCCAATCACAGACCCAACTAAACAGCTTGTAGTTCAGTTGGGCTCCTCTATAAGACTACCATAAAATTAATAAGGGGCATTCGAGACTTACATTTCAGTTACCTAACTCTTAATTATCCTTGCCTTGACTCTCTATCTATGCAGCAGACCACTTTCATATAAGGATGTATATTGCCCTCCACCTTGGAGGCTCTACACCACCTGACGCTAGGGCCAGCAGGATACCCCTCTTTCTGCAGGGCACGTAGTCCATATGCTTTTCATCCATCATTAGTAGTAGCCTATTTAAACATCAGCAAGATGGTTAAAGATTTGAGGTTTGCTTGTCAAGATATAGATTCAAAGGCCCAGCTTGCAAAGATCTGGTTCGTTCTGAATGTGAGCACTGCACACACAGAAGTTGTATCAATCAGATAATTGAAGGCTGGCTAATAATAATTACAATAACTTGGTGAAAAAGTAAGCAAGGCACAGGTAAAATTGTGCCTTTCTAATTCACCCTCTATCTCCAGCCCATACCCTCAAAACAAGAGCAGTCTGCTCCCTGAGTGTATTAAAATTTTCATAGGATGAGAACCACAACATGCCAGCTATAGGGACCGGGATGCCAAAGGTGAGAAAAAAAGAAATGGTAATGGATTATAGACAGAAGATGACAGGAATTCTCCAAGGGACCTATTACTCCACTGCTGGCTGTCCTACAAGGAGGCTCGCTCTGCTACTACATCCAAGGGCAGCCAGGTAATGTCAAGTCTAGCAGCTCCTGCCAGCTCACCTCCTTCCTCTGCTGATGCACCAGGCTGCCCAGGAGCCACCAAGCCATCACTTTCCTGCAGGTATCACGCAACATCCTTGCCAGGCAGCTCCAGTACTACTCCCATGAAAAACACACATTGGTCTTCTGGGCACCTGTACCACCAGTTTACTTCATAAATATGCATCTGCTCCACTCACTTGTAAAACAGACAATTATTTTTATTTTTAAGAAGAAACTCTGAGGCATAAGTTTAATAGGAAGTTTGTAGAGGCAGGGTTTGAACAGGGATTCCTCCAGCCCCTGATAGGATTTAAACCATAGTAACGCTCTTGTTCAAAGGTAATAAACTCTCCAAAGCAGGCGCTCCATCTTCCTGTGTTAAGAATAATACTCTGAAAATCTCAGGGATTATCTAGTACTAAGAAAACACTTATTAACAATCTATATTAAATCATTCAGACACTAGGTTTTGTCTATTTAATAAGGAAAAATGCATTTGTTGAATGAAATTGAAAAGGATTTTAGCTTACCTAGACCAAGGTTTCAGGTGGGTATCTCCACCATAAATAACAGAAATGAAAAGCCATTTCTTTCCAGGTAGGCCAAATGAGGTATTTCCCTAAAAGGCATTCATTAGGGTCTCCAGCAAAATCCCAGACTCTAGTGCTGGAAACCCAAGGAAAGAGTAACTCTTTAACTTGTGCATTTAAATGGTTGCATTCATAACTTCTGAAGAAATGAGATTTTGTTTTGGGCATTTTATAATTTTTTTTCCTTTTTATTTCAAGAGTTGCAGCCTTCATTCAGCTTTTTAAAATTCAGAGAGATTGCGAATATTCTCCTGAGCCCTATGTCCCTGCTGTTCACGATCAAGAGGGGTAGTAGGAGAGATGGAATTCTCTGAGTTCTTCCAAGAGTGAAGATGTTTCCTACTTACTACAAAGGAGGACAAGAAGCTGCCCTACCACTAAAACTTTCCCACATCAAAACTAGAGTTGCAGCATACCTGCAAAATGTTTATTTGTTATTGCAATTTATCCTCATAAACAAGCTTGTCCGCTTGATGTGTCACATCAAAACACTTAAGCAAATTTAACTAGGAAAACTGGCACAAAATCTGCTATAAAGCACAACCAAAACAGGTAGAAGGCCCCATTAAGCAGCATTCACCCACAGTGGTTATTTTTGTCTTTCCTCTCCTACTGAAAGGACAGAAAGGATTTTTGAGAAAATTATCAGGACAGATAGGCGTTTTCCTCTGTTCCCTTCCCAAATCCCTGTAATTGTGTTTGGTGAAGTGCAATTTCCAGTAGGCCAAATCCCTACTGAAAGTGTCACCTGCTGCCTTGTTGGTTGGTTGGTGGTCCTTCACGTTGTTCCGTGCGTATAACTTATGTGCTTGCTTTCTGCAGCTTACAGAATGCTCATCCTCTTTTCTAAACCCTGGAGCAATTGGACATTTCCAGCTATGAAGGCAGCCTTCAGATTCTTCTGTTTCTGAAACTGCTACATTTTTAGTAGTCACATTTCCTTTTTTCCCCCTCCTGATTTATTTTTCTCCTTGATTTTATTCCTCTCCCCACTTCCATAGGACCTGCTTTTATATAGATGACATCTGTGTATCCAAGAAATCCTTGGTCGCTTAGTGCCTGGAAACAGAGTCACCTATTTGTCAGGATCACAAGCCACCTCCTCCATTAGAAGTACAAACTTACCTTACAGGCAAACAAAGTCTTCTCTCCCTTCAAGGCACACAGCAGACACACCATATCACAGAGGGACCACAATAACGGATCATTCTTTCTCCTTTTTTATCATTGACACAAAAATGTACTTACTGGAACTTAAATTCCCAATAGGAATATACCTATTAACTAGTCTATATTTATTACTCAAATGTTTGCTGTTGCAGCATTTAAACCGGATCAGTCTCTTCCTTCAGTAACTCCGCAAACTCACTAAAGTAAAACTCAAATATTAGATCAAGGTCTCATACCTCAAACAAAACTTTCACAGATCAAAGCTGAATTCCTAAATTTGGTCATAGGAGACCTGCTATCTTACTGACACAAAACGAAACCCATCTCCAGAACAAAAGGTCAACATTTTAATCTGCAAAAGTCCTATCATTACCATCAGAAGTTGTGATTTTGGACTTGATGCATGTTCCTTTGAATAATTCATAATTGATTTTATCATGAAAATTGCTTTTATCAAGGCTAAAATATGCTCTAAGAACCATCTGCAATGACTCAGATCAGAAATTCGATGGTGTTATGGAAAAGTTGTATGTAAGATATAAAAAAATAATATTACAGTTAAACTCCAAAGAGAATTCAGACGGGCACAATGTAACCATACCAGATGGAACTTGAGTTAAATTCATTTAGGTTGACACCTCCTCTCTTGCAAAAATAATTTTTAAAAGTATTCTGTCCTCTTGGTTCAACACTGTTAAGTTGCACAATAGCCACGTACCTTACAAATCTCTATCAATTCAAATCTACTTTGAATCACAGCAGTTTTGAGCCACTCAATTATCGTTTTACCTCCTTATTACTAAAATGTGCTACCTCTACCTTAATTTATTATTCACATACATACTCTGAAACCTTGCTTATTCCCTTTGGAAATCATCGCCTTCACTGGGATAAACTCATCCATGATACACAACAGCTCTGTTAGCATTTAGTAATCCAGATCAGATTATTAGATTAGGACTGAACGTGCATTAGTATAATAAGACAGAAATCTATTCCAAATAGAGTGCAAACAACCTCTACTTTAGAAAATAAATGAATGCAACTCATCTTTGAGTACACCATTCAGTAGAAAACAAAGATGTTCTGCTGAGAAAGCCTGGAGGAGAATATGATTTGTGGAATGGGCAGAGGTCCAGAAAGCATTACATCTTCCTCATCCTTTCCTCCTTTCTTTATAATAAAATCATCTCTAAAAAGCCAACATTCACATATACACTAATTAGAAATAAAAATAAACTATCTGAATTTTTGCTATCGTGCTGTAAAAAGATCTTACTCTGCTTTGGATGCAGTATATAAACAGTGGTCCAACTTTTTCAGTTTCCTGGAGTCTTCCTTTCATAAATCTAGGCAACAAAGGCACAAAACTTACTCTAGGTCTTTCCCCCATGACTGTTTCTAATTTTTTTTTGCTTTGGGATCTTTCTGTTCCATTCTATAATCTCTTCTGCCCCAAAGGGACTCTTCAACTCTTTATCCTTTCTCAAGTTAATAGGGCTCAGAGGATTTAGCAGAATAATTTTTTGTCTCCAGGAAGGCCTCAATAGTTTCAAAATGTGATGACTTAACGACGCACCTTTATTCACTTACAAATATCTTACTCTTCTCCCTTTCTTACACCAAAACACAAAATTCAGCTCAATCCATTTTAACTCCTAGATCCATTTTTCAGTTTTACAAACTACCAAGAAAGACTTCAGAGCTGTACTGTCTTTGGCTGAGATGTAAGACAAGGAACGCTTCCAGCTCCTCAACCCACCTTTTCAGTTCAGCGTTGGGGTTAGAGCTCTCTTCTTCCTGTGTCTTGATTTCTCCGGGCAGGACAGCCAGGCACATATGCTGGAGGAGAGCCATGGCATGCTCTTGCAAGCCCTCAAGCAAGAGAGCACAACTGTTAAATGTCTGCCCTATGGTCTAAGTATACCCTCTGATCACGTAAATCAGATAGAACATCAAATATTCCTTGAATTAATATCTTGATTTGATGACAGATGAAGACTGAAGACAGCAAGAGAACTGGAAGTTTTACTCTGAATTTCCACTATGTGTCACTTCTCCCAGTTAAAAGTTAGGGAACTGGTCTGTAAGTACCCGCTATTTGAGCGGCTTCCCTTCAGGTAACTAGATTGGTTGAAGAGATCAGAACTGCCTTCGTGAGCCAGAAAAAATAAACACTGCAGAAGTGGAGGTCAGGATTCAGACTGCAATGTTTTCCCATCCTCCTGCACTTTCCCTCTGTACGTCACCGTGCTGACCTGTGATATAGATCCGAAGGAAAGTGGAAAAGCTTGAACACCTCAGACTTTGACCATGCAACTGCATGTGTTTGAACACCTAGCAAGTGTTTATATAAACAGGAGATGATGGCACGTCTACCTTGCAGACAAGGCACACAAGCTAGCTTTCATCTAGCTGTAAACCCTTGCTGGCTACCCCGGTAGCAAGAAGCCCAGTACAGTCTGCAAAATCCACCAAAGAGCAAGATAAACTAGCCTGTATGGAGCTGCATTTTCTCTTGAACCCATCAACAAGGCCTTCTAGGACCTCCAGGCTGCCTTTCCTGGTGAGCTTCCAAAGTTCAGACTCATTCATATATCTTACCCTATACTGAAAATCGGAGGCTTGCAGACCTGATGCGCCATCCGTGCAGACCTATTCTTAATTTTCTTGGAACCCCTGCTAGCCAACCAGACTGCTTGTCTAATTTTAATGCATTTTATAAAACTCTTTGTGCTTTGCAGCTTCGTTCAGATGGATCAGAATCTTCTACTGTTCTGCTTGCAATTCTACTGGAACCTTCCAAGGAAATTGAAACCAGACTTGAAAAAAACATTTCAACTACCAATTAAACATCACGAAAAGATAGGTTAATCTCAACGGATCTCAAAGTTGACAAAGTCATTGTTTAATGTGTTTAGATATAAAGATAAAAGAAATTTGATAACAGCATAAGGTAGTTCCAAGAATATCGTTACCATGAAATAATTACATCCCAACAGGATTAGAGGCAATCAGCCACACTGTGTCTCAGTACACCTCGGGGGGTGATTATCTTACCATAATAACACCACCTATTGTGTTTCATTGCTTAAATGTGTTCTGATAAAATAACATAGCTTTAAAGTTTTTGTGGCTGTTTGTGTCAGCGGAGCAAGAAAATTATAGTCATAGTATATTTTCTTTTCCTTGTAACTTTGTATTTTAAAAAATTTAAATCCCATTGGAAATTTACAAACATATTCATTACGAAAATATGTTCAGCATTTAGATTGCAACATAAATAATCAAAATTAGGACATTCAAGTTTATCTTGGCAGGCTGTACTTTTTTCACGCTGCTATGACTTTAATTTGTGTCCCCATTTTAATGTTATTTAAATATGGAATTTTACTTAATGCATTTATGAATTGCTAGAACGAAAGGAAGTAAAGAAGTGTTTCATAGAAGATTATGAGCCACACAGAATATTATTTATTTACTTAAATGACCAAAAAATAAAGTAATAAATCTTAGTCTCTCAAATAAATGAAACTATTATGCCTGATTTAATGTATTTATTTATAGTAATAAAAAATAATATCTCCACAGGTATTACTTTGCTATTATTTGTTATGTGCTGTCAGTGTGTTAGGTAAATAGAAAATCAAATAAGCATGCGTGACATAAACAAGAGCTCCACTCTATATAGCATAGTAGTACGGCACCATATGGATTCTGCTGTTTTCTTAAACCTGGGCTTGGTAACCAACGGCATAGGTCAGCTTTGATAGTGGAACATTACAGGCGCCATGCTGGGCTGCTGATCTGCCAAGCCCAGTATCCCACATACACTGATCATAGCTAAGTGATATTGTCTATCACTTATTTATCATTACAGACAGGTCTAGCAGTGACAGTTTACTTGTTCTGCAAATAGTCACGTGAGTCGCGTCATCCAACCAAATTGTCCCAGTTCTTTTATTACTTGAATATAACATCGGCACTTGGGTTAACAGTCTAAACTTATTCTGAGCACATGGAATTGTAGAGGCACGTCGAGTGCAAACAATAAATTACAAACGAAAAGAGATTTATCAAGAGCAGCTACTACTCAGGGAAAGATCATGTTTTGGTCTTCTTGACCTTTCTGAAGACTGGCTTTCTGGCTTATTACTAAGAACTTTAAAGACTATTATAAATGGTTGACTCAGCTATTCTAGAAATGAATTATGCAGACTATAAAGGGAACTTAACTGACCTCATATACCACCATCTTTTGAATTACTATTTTGCTTTTAATTAAAAGTCAAAGGGAAATTAAAATGGTTATCTTTATGACTGCTTTAAGGAATTTTAAACCCATAACTGAAAAAATATTAAAATTTGCATTTTTATAGCACATTACTCAAGAATCTCAAAAAACAGCTGATGTATAGGATCCCCATTTCACAGATAAGAAAACTGAGGATGGAGACAATAAAGAACAAGTCCACCCAGAAAACTTACTGCCTTTTACAAACATCAGCTTCTTCCATTAATGCATCCCAAGACTATGTTCCATTAGTAGTGACCACACCGTGTCATTTTTACACCAGTTTCCACTAGAAGAACTTGTCCTTCAAGAACACTAGCGTTTCAGTGTTCAGTAAGCCAAACTGCGAATAAATAATGAAACCATCCTTCTCCCACATGGCACTATCTTCTTTCATAGAACCCCTCTGAATTCATCTATTTTCTGTTCATACTGAGAACATCCAAATGAAGGTGCTAATGCTGTACGTTTGAAGATAATCAAAGCTGAAATCAAAGAAGAAAATGTCTTACTGTGAAGGCATCTTTCAATTTCTTCTGTGCCATTTTGCAGACAAAGAAATAAAAGCTTCTGCACTATCAATAGGGCTTTGTTTTAACTCTTCATCACAGAAATTTGTAAATCTACTGTCATAACAGCTCCAAAAATTCTTCTACAGTCAGCCAAAAATCAATGACTATATTAGAGGTTTCCAAAGGATTATAATTGGTTTTAATTCTAAAAAAATATTTATTTTGAGGGACAATCACTGCTATTTAAATCTCAGAGTGGAACTAGCATATATGCATGAAACAAAGAAAACATTTTACTTTACCTGTTCGGTTTTTTCTAATACCTGTAACTGCATCAGGATCTGAAATCAACAGCTATTTTGGGCATTGTATGTTTTTCATCAAATTGCAGTCGATAGAAATACTTTCCCTAGTACTCTTCAAAACTCTGATATACATGTCATAAAAATCTATTCAGAATTCAATATCCACGTTAGTACTGGTGTCGTTTTGGGAATACATCATTCCGACAAGGACTCAAAACACTTATGTAAAGGATGACTGGACAAGAAAGATTTCCTTTCTAGTTAGGCACAACAGGACAGATCTTAGCCTGTTTCATACCACCTTGCAAGAGCCACAATGGAAAAAAAAAATCAAACAAAAGAAAGAAACAAACAAAAAGCTAATGTAATTAGCTACTTGGAAATCCCTTGCAAGGACTGGAAATCCTGGGTGCCCACGGAGAAAATGGGTGGCTGGGAGGGCTCAGAGTCCCAACCACTTCTGGGTTCCACAACTTGTTTAAGAGCCACAATGCCAGGTCAGAAATTGAGGATGAACTAAAGAAAATATCAGAGGGCCAAAACCCTACCCTCTGCTGTTTTAGGTAACCATGACACATAGGCTTCTTCATGAACCAACCAACCTCTGTCTCACGCTGACTGTGGTCTGTTCCCTTACTGCTCCTGCTGGAGTATTCTATTGTTGTTATTACTCTATACTCAGTCTATTACACTGATCCTTCTTTGTTTTAACAATACTTCTCAGCTTTGAGCCTCCCTATCAACTGCAACAATTTTAAAGTGTCCCTTAGCAGTCAGAAGGAACTGAGAGAAGGAGGAATTCTTACAACTCTACTGGCACCATATTTCACTTCGCAGAACCAGGCTCAGACCTCTCCTCTTTCCATGCCAGAGGTGTATAAGTTTCTCTGTTACTCTTCTAACTCATCTGCTTGCCCATCCTAGCTTCTGATCTCCCTCACACTGTTTACATTTCCTTCTTTATTCTTTTCCTCAAGCCATTACTATGCAGTAGTCCCCCCCTCAGTACAAACCTATGAGAGTTTGTTTTTACTAGCCCCATTGCTTCTCAGTTGATCATTTTTCTTTCTAAGTTCTTTGAACTTCTGGTCTAAACAGCTGATCAGAGTTATTCTTTTCCAGTCTTAAACTAGACCCAGTTCAATCTAGCTTTTAGCTACCATTAACTTAGTCTTGATGTAGTCTCTTGACTCATCAAGTCTGAATCTTGACTGATTCAAACTTGAATCAGTTTCCGTTCTTCTACTGCTTCATTTGTGAATGGCTCCCTCTTGCAACCAGCCTTTCACTTGAATTTCTGTCTTCCTTTGATCCCCCCGTGACGCTGTCACCTCCCAGTTTCCTTCTCCTTCTGCACTTTTTAAACGAGCCTTTCTGTCCCTCTTCCAGCTTCCTATGTGGTTCCACAAAGTTGCATCCATTGTCACCATTTGTGCTCCTAGCTCACTAGCTATTTGGATAATGCCATCAAAACCACAAACTTAGTAATCGCCGTCAGGCTAATGTTTCACAGAACTACTTCTCCACTTAGATAGGTCTACCTAGGCACTCTCTCTGGCATCCTTTACATGCCAAGCAGTCAGCCAAAGGCCAAGAAGTTTTTGAATCAATCCCATAGGATCCTTACTTCCGATACAGATACAAGCGGTATCCCCACATGCTCATCACGTGTGCATCATCTTTGTCTGAAACCTTACTCTGGTTTTTCACATCTAGGCTGACTCCAGGAGGTCCTTTCTTTTATCTGAAGGCTTTCTTATGCATCCACATGATCGGGCTTTCATCTCGGATCCCAGCTGCTGAATAAAATTAGGTGGTGCTCTGGACCAGTATAACTCATCACATTACCATTGTCTGAAGACGAGAAGCATCAACCTCAGACAGTACTCTTAGTGGAGGAGAGATACACAGTTCTTTAAGGTATATATTTTGTTTGTATATAATACAACTTGTCAGATCAACAGATGCCCCAGACACCCCAACGTTTTCTCTGCTGAGATATTTGAAAGCTGCATCTTGTTACCAGAACTTTATTTTACTGTTTTATCTCTTGCTAGCTATTTCTTCATATGATGTGAAAAAATGAAGCTTTAAGAGCGAAAACACACAGACTCCCTAAACTCAAAAGCTTCCCAAAAGATTTCACAACTGTAAACAGCAATAGTGGATACTTTTTTTTTCTCCTTATTTCATCCAGCATGAGTCTCTTTTCAGTGCTTGCTGCTTTTATTTTTCCGCTCAAAATAACAAAACTTGTTTTGGAGGAGAGAAGTACTTAGAACTGCTGTTAACATTTCTTCAGTATTCTAATGAACCTAATAAGCTCCCATGATGCTTCTTACAATGTAGAGAAACCTTCAAAAATATTGAAGTGACTCTGTTTAGTCCAGCAGTAAGGAGCATTCCAGATGACTGGTGCAATACATCAATATTACACGTGTTCTTTTAAAACTGGAAAGAAATTCACAAGAGGAAATAATTATTCACTTTGAAGCTTTTTAATATTTTTGAACGTGACTCAATTACAATATTCTGCCTGTACATTTATGTTTTGTTTCACCTGAAAAATCACTTGATTTACGATGAAACCATATTTTCTCACCCAGTTCTAATTTCATTTATAACACACTTACAGTTTCTCTATAATTTAATAGAAGTTGCAGTTTGACACTGTTTCTCTGACACCTAAACTAGTTCCACAAGCTAGCAAAGTCCCCTGACTCAGCCAAGAATTTTGAGATAAAGAACTCTTATGAGTATTTTTCCTACAAAGGACGTGTCTTGAGCCTTAAAAATAATTTAAAAATTAAAAAAAAAATAAAAGTTACATAAATTAAAGTAAAAGTATAAATATCCTCATGTCCTATTTTCAAAACTATCCTTAATTATCACCCATGTGATATATACAATTTCATAAGATATGCATGAGTAATTCCATCTCTTAAATACTCATTATGTATGTAATATTACATATTATATATGTATTATATTCATAGCATATAATTGTCTGGAGTATTCTTAGCATTACAGAAGTAATTATTTGAGGCAAGGTTTCACCTGAAGTTAGCTTGTCCTCACTATCAGAGCAACAGATGGAGCTTGGCAAGGCTCAGTCTATGCCCGCTCCCAGTTCTGCCAGTGCCTCGCAGGCTGATTTAATCAGGAAATCACTTCAGTCCTGCAGTCCTTTCTTTCCCTTTCTTTCTTGGGGCTCTCTTCTCCCAAGTAACAAGCGATAGGATGGGAGGAAACGGCAAGTTGCACCAGGGGAGGTTTAGACTGGCTATTAGGAAAAATTTCTTCACAGAAAGGGTTGTCAAGCGTTGGAACAGGCTGCCCAGGGAAGTGGTGGAATCGCCATCCCTGGAGGTATTTAAAAGATGGGTAGACAAGGGATATGGTTTAGTGGTGGGATGGTTGGACTCAATGATATTAAAGGTCTCTTCCAACCTAGGTGATGATCCTGTGATTCCCATCTACAAAAAGGAAATGCGCTACAGCCCTCTCTGTAAGGCGTTTTGAAATCTAATAATGATGCAAGTAAATTTTTCACGTATCAGTCTTGTTATTAATTGAATGTCTGCACTGTAAGGCTAACTGAATTTGCATAAATAGCTGTTTATTGAATTTAACTGAATCAGAATCAAGCACCTATCTCAGTTACACTTTTAAATAACTTTTAGAGAGGTAAATTATTTTAAGGCTGAATTTTTCAGGTGAATAAGTAGATTATGTTGCTAATATGAATTACTATAAACTGCCTGATTCCCTCAAATATGCAGCAATGATAAGAGACATTAAAAACATTAAACGAGCACATTAGCAGTAACAAGAGACTTCAATTTACAAACTAATTGGGACAGGGGGAAAGAAAGAAAACACTAAAAGGAACAGTTTGTAGACTGATTTCTTCCTAGCAAGGAATCCTAAATGAAGCTATAGCATGGAAAGACTAAAGAAAGGGCACCTATAACATGTTCACACACACCTCAATACTACAAGGTAACCCATGGACCCCTTCTACGTTGGCTGTGAGTAAAGGGCCTGATCACATGGAGTGGTTCACAGGTTGCCGCAGTTTTGCTCATCATTTGGAGAACTAATGGAAGAAACGGTGTGCTATGCTGGCTCAAGAGTCAACAGTCTTCTGGAAATCAGTGCAGACCTCCTTATTCTTAGGGATCAGAGCTGTAGCAGCAACGACTGAACAGGAGGCCACCAGCAAGGCTGCCATTACTCTTGTCGGTCCCAACCACCAGTGAAATTCAAGGAACTACCATTACCTTCTCCACATACACTATTCACTCTCCTGCATTTCTGATGTTACAGCAATGCTTGCACCTGCTTTTCAGACACTTCTACACAAACATCTAAAATTACCAGATTTAATAAACCTTCAGGAACAAGTAAGTTTAGTTATGAAATGCCCCATGTATCACATCCTGCAACTACAGGAATACATCATCTGTAGTGTAATCACACCAGACGGATTTTACTCTAGCTTTCCACGAGCAGGGACTGATGTTCCCCACAATGGCCTTGTGTACTGGAAATTAATAACAATTACCTGGAAAGTAAACATAATTAATTAGTTAATAGCCTATTTGGTGATGAATTTACTGATAGCTCAATTGTAAGAATAATTCCTTCCATTTGTACTCACGTGTAACACATTCACTGCATCCCGCAGCCAAATCACCTGTAATTCAGGATTATAACCTGAAACCTTGAAATTCTACCAGACCACTCATTTATAATATGCAACAAAAGGAGGATAAAAAAGAAGAAAAGAA
>VYXH01007509.1:1970118-1998462 GCA_013397275.1 Burhinus bistriatus
ACCAAATTCTTATTCACACTGTCCATCAAAACAGAAATGCTGAAGCTGAAAAGGGCTTGCTTCGCCCACTTCACAAGCATCATATGACTAGGAAAAAAGAAAATTTGGGAAGTGAAAGTCTGTTTTGAAAATATATACTCAGATATTCTTCTTTTGCCAAACTGGGTCTACACCTACAAAGTATTTCTTCTGAAATTAACTAAAAATTCAGTCCTTTCTAACTGCAGAATTTGATACTTTTTTCTGTGCTTCAGTTTCTGAAACTCTTAAAGAAAGAGGTTATAGATCATCATGAAATCAAAACCAGAATGTTTTTATGCTTCCATCTGCTTGTACCACACTCCCCTTTTATGGAAAATCAATTTTACCGCATCTTCTTTCTTTAATTTTACCGTCTATCTACTTCCCCAAAACAAACTGGGGGGTGGGGGAGGAAGATTCCACAAAACTCTTGTTTAGGAAAAGTGCCCGAAGCACCAAAGAACCACGTTTAGGAACTCACATGAAGGATGAGCGTGCATTTAGGTCACTGAGACTGCAGCTAGGGAGATGAGGCAGCAGCTCCAGTTTCCTTTCTGAACTTGGGCAAGTCACTCACTTGTCTGAATACTTCAGTTCCTCTCATTCATAAAAAGAGGATGATAATATTCCATTAAGTACAGCTTCTTCTACATCTGACTTTTTAATCTCAAAAAATTTGCAACCCAAAATGACTAACTCTTGATATAAGCTTATACAGCATCCAGCACAGTGCAGGCTCATCCTCAGCCTAGGTCTGTAGTTATTACCACACTGCAACAATGGTTCTTAAGAATTGAAGGAACAAAAGGTTTGTTATGCCTCAAAATAATGTAATGGAAAGAAGCGCTCAAGAACATAAAGGTCATCTTTCACAAAACTATGAAAACACACTTCCTACACATGCGGGCGCACACACAACACACAAAGGTGTAACAAGACCTGCCCAGAAATTCAAGCAAAGCGGATACCAAATTTTAACTGTCATTGACTAACTATCAGTATACCTTTAGAGAGCTGAAACAAGCGTCGCGGGATGGAAGTATCAGACACAGTTATGACTTAGCAGCAGTTCAGTTTTATTAGTGATCTGAGGCAGATCAAGAGATTGAGTTTTAGCAGCACTTAATCATTAACTGATTTAAAGATTTGCAAAGTGATTTAACTAAATAAATGAACAGCGACTTGATTACAGATTCAAAGATGACAACATTCACACTAACTTACTACAAGGTATCCCTAACCAAGACGTACACATATGAGAGCAAAGCACAGATCTCAGATTAATGTACACACATCTAAATAAAGCATATGAGCATGCAGACACACACACACTTACACAAACATGCACACACTACAGTTTATAGCCGCTGAGATCAATGATCTCTTAATATTGCACGACTTCATTGAGTCAGCAGGTACCCCTTCTAACTCCTACGCGTGCACGGAAAATGGAAGAACATCCACATCCATACAGCTAATGCATAAAAACATAAATGGAGAGGTGGATGGAAAGACAGGCTAGCCTGTTGTTAAAATTTCCCTTCCAAGCTAGAGTAAATACTCACAATGCATCGGCATTCCTCAACGGGTGGTAATTGAGGGTCTAGAAGGATTGTCTCACCCTGGTACCTAAGTCTTCGCAAAGTTTGCCCGAAACAGCGTCCCGACTCAGGGGAGGTGCTGGCCACAGCCCGCTGCAATCCAGAAGAGCTCAATGGGTCTTCACTGGAATCGCTACTTATAGGATCCGAGATAATTGACTTTCGTCAGGTAATATTCCACTCTGGCCCAACTCGGACGATGGAACATTCTGGTACTTTCCAACAGTTGTGCAAGCCCAAAACTTGTTAGACCTGCAAGTTCTGGTACCAACTCCCTTTGGGCCATGAGCCAGGTACAGATGTACTGGGCTGTCAGGGAGCGATATTCCCAAGCGATAGGGGAAGCAAGAGCCAGGTGCATTAAGGGAGTGCCTTAATGCTCTGGTCTTTTATTTTTCGCAATTCATGCCTGACATCTCCTAGGTTGGTATGCGGCCCAGGAATGGGGAATCGCACCAAGTACCGAGTGGCCAAGGTGGCGGGAGGGGGGTTGTACCACCACAACAAGTCAGGTAGAAGTTGATGTGCAACAACAGCTAATGTGGAACCTCGAAAAACAGATTAGAGAAAATTCTACATCTACATTAAAACCCCTTTGGCTCTAGGGAATATATGCTGAAAGCACAAATCCTAGCATTATTTCATTAAGAATATGGAGAGAGATTTTTAAATGTGAAAGAGAATTGTCAAGATGTGTTGTACAATTTCCCTCTTTAAAGGAATTTTAGCAGAATAATCCTTATTTTTTCTTCATATTGACAAACCTAAACTGCCACATCTTTATACAAAGCATGTATAGAAATAGAGATGGCATAACACAGGGAAGACAAGTTATTCACTGAATTGAGTAGCCTAGGGATTTAGTAGAGAAATAAGGCTGATATTCTTTAAGAAGAAATAAAGAAGTAAACTCTTTGAGGCATAAAGAAGTTCTAAATGGAGTAGAGAAGGAAAATGCTACAAAGGATATGTGACCTCCTATGACATATATAACAAATGACCAAGCAACTTGGACTAAGAAAGACCAAGGCAGTAAGGGATTTAAGACAGGGTATCACTTTTTTCCAGCAAGACTATAAAAATGTATGATAAAAAAATCAAATGGCCTGCAATGCGAACAAGCAGTAAACACTATGAATTTTTAAAATGTATTTGAAGGATGAAAATCCTGCCTGAGAACAGAGGGAGGAGAATGGCTAATTAAAACTAGCAAGCAAATGCAGTTTCTCTAGGCTGTTTCCTCAGCTTCATTTCAGACACCCTACGTTCCTATATCTAGTACAGCAGGCAGGTGGGTTGGCATCATCAAGTCGAAGTGTTCTTTAAACTGGTAACACAGAGTGCATTTATATCAGACCTCGCTGTTTACACACTGCAGTCTTCCATTACAAATCAGCTGAAAAATACCATTCAGTTATGCTATACACACACCAGTATTCCCTCTAATCTCTGCAACACATACAGTAGCTTTCCATGAGTTACTGAAGTTTAATTTTCTGTTTGTTACCAAACACTAATCATCTAGTTTTAAAAAAACTTCCCACTGAACTTTTCTATGACCTGATTATTTCGTACCTAGTGAAGATGGAAACGGCCACTATGGGTAAGCTTGCAGAAATAATTTCCAACACAGTAGGAAATTTTTCATTCACACATAATTTTTCAGAAACCCACCAAAATTATAAAAATTTGAGCTTCTTTCCTCTAAACAGGAAATGTTTACCATTCTCCAATTTCAGAGTGGGGGGAAAAAAAAAAAAAAGACTAAAACTTAAAATCCAAGCTCTATTGTTTCTTTATTTTTCTAAAGGAAGGTATTCAACTATATAGCACATCCCACTATTCAGCTGGCTTGAACATCATAAATATCCTTGTAATATTTATATAAGTTCACCATTTTAATGTCTCAAGTATATGAATGTTGAAGACTGAGTACTTGAGCTTCTGAATTTGAACCTATCATCAAAGAATTCAATTAGGAAAAAAGGAACTGCTATTGTCGCTTCTGGCAGTCACTCTGGATTTAGTTCCCTGCATTCACCAGATCACAAATGACTACCTAAAATTGCTTAAGTTTGAGCATTAAAAAAAAACCAACAAAAACTTTATTTTCTGGTTCTATTAAGCAATCTCAATTTTGCAGGATGTAACAGTGAAATTTGCACATTAAGTTCCTAGAAGCTCAATTTTCTTTTAGAAGGTGGGGGGAGGGAAGAGGAGGAAAGCCGTTTTCCCTTGGAAAAGAAATAACCAAATGACAGCACCATGTACAAGTGTATGCTACAAAATGTAATTTTTTTTGTGGCTTGACTACAGGAAGAAGGGAGGTCAAAGATGCTATTAAAGAAAAAGAGGATCTATCTCAAGCCATTTAAATAATAACGCACGATTGCTTTATGTGGTATATTGCCTACTGCCTCATTCAAAAGAGTTTGAAGTAATGAGATTTCCACAGTTATCTTTTGAAGAATATTCAGTAATCTAATGGCTGAATCCAGGCCTGAGTGAAGGTCCTGCAAAGTGTTATACACTCTCTGAAATAAAAGAGAACTGGGAAATCCAAGACTTTACAGAGTTAGCCCTTTACACCACGTTCCCAATTAAAAGGGAAGAAACCCCAAAAGAGTGTCATAAGGGGAGAATGTAAAACTAATAAAATTAATTAATGTTAATTTATATTTTTCTCTGGAGATATAAGTACGCCACAAAAGCAATCCACCTGAAGTACCACATACAAAGAAAACAGATTTTGGATGGCTGGGGAAGAGTTGTGCAAGATCAGAGGAAAAAGGTAAAGAAAAGGTCACGCTTCAACACATCCATGTTTAATAAATGTTTGGAGAAACTAAGGTTGAAAACGGTGGCCTGACCAGTCTGAGTCCAGCAGAATTATGAACGTGGTGTGGGAAGTCCAGCACACCAGTAAGAACTCCAGGCTGTCTTCTGGCACAATTCACCGCTGTGCTGAGAAGCTTTAATCCAAGCTAAATTCAAGAGGAAATAGAGTATCTCTGAAGCTTACAGGACAGATAACTGGAAGTCTTTTATTTATTGAAAAAAGTAGGAGGAAATCTGGCACATTTGCAATTTTTGCATGTTACTGGAGTCCTCAGATATGACCTAAAAAAATTGTATCTGACTCAGAGGAAGCTTTTTACTTTGGCTTCATAATTACTGATGCCTGTAGTTAAGTATATTTAGCATTTTCTCTTCAAGGTCCAGTTTTTCCATGCAGATAAATCCCTCTCAGTGTAACAACTGAAATTTTCCAAATAGGACATTTAATTTTGGATGGATGTTGATTTTTTCATCTTGAGTAAAGCAGCTGAGCCATTTTTTTGGAATGAGGTCTGGTGAAAATACGCTTTGTGCATGTTAACATTTGGGACAGTCTTATCTAGTACTTTCACGCTCAGAAGCACATACCTGAATTTTTAGCAGAGGGACAAATTGCACAGAAGGAAAACCTGTTGCTATTAAATTAAACTATTCAAATCTGGCCAATTTTCGGTCTCTGAAAATATTTGCTCAGTTAGAAACCCACTGGAATTTCATAGCTAATTTCTCAGCTCTATGCTTTATATCCTCACAGCTCCTTCAGTCTGAGTGGATTTTGCATGTGTCTGATCCACAGAGTATCTTGACCATTCTTGAGCCTGAGCCATCCCAATACAATAAGAACTCAGTGTTCCTTTGAGGAGACAAATATTCGAGCATCGCACAGTTGGATGGAAAGCCGTCAGTTCGCCTCTTCTCTACAACCAGTGTTTCCATCTTGTCCAGGGGAAAAAAAAGTCAAAGACAATCGGGACTGGGATGCAGAGAAGTGGAATTATGTGTACATATATGTCTTATATGTATTCATGTATATAATGTTTTACATATATATTTTGTATATTCTTTACACACACATATAAATATATGTAAATACCTCTGAGAATTCTATTACAAAAAACTACATCAAAAGAAATTTTTAGGGTTGCAAAAATCAAGTACTCCAAAAATAATAATGGTAAAGTGAGAACTGCACATAGAAGCTTAGTTTGGCTCCCTTAGACATACAGCTTCTGATACAACTTCTATATACATGATCATATTAAATTTGAAAGACAGTAGTTCCACCTCATTCGGGAGATAAGGTCATGAATTCAGGTGTAGACACCTGGAGTTTGATTTGCAGACAAGCTGAACACTTGATCAGATCAACAGAAAATGCAGTTTGAACATCTAACAGGCTACAGAAGACACACTACTAGATCCTAGTCATTTCAAACTGGATTTCCAATATTAGCAATCACTTTTAATCTACGCCTTAGTTCATATTCACACCGGGGCCAACACTACCTCATGTTGCAGGGGTGCCACGCTAATTAAGTCACAAACAATTGCAGATCAGCAAGACACAACACTGAAAGCACCACACAAAGGCACTAGGAGACTATTTGTTTTTTCCTTGTTGATGCAAGGTTTCAGCAGCACTCAGTTAATAACAGAAGAACAATGACTAGAAGAAATACTGACCCACTACTTATCCAGTAGGAACTCTATGCTGAACAAAGCAAAGGTCATCTGGAACTAAGGAAGGGGTGAGTTAAAGTTTCATCAGTGACTTTGAGGTGCTTGACTTGCTTGACTTTGTACTCCGAGCTTTTTTTTTTTTTTTAATATTAGTATAGGTTCTGACAAGGTCAGTTGTATGTAAATTAGACTAATTTAATGACACTGGGTGGAATTCAGACTAGAATGTAGAAAATCCCCTACAACATAGATGAAATTTAAAGGGTTCCTGGTTGTAATTAAAGGTATGCTAAATTGATATAGAAGCAAATCTGTCTGGAGGGAACATAATGACTGCCCTTGTAATGAGTCAATCCAGGCAGAGATATCCTCAAACCCATAATGTTAAAGTCACCTGCTCACATAGGCAAAAAATGTATGAAAGGCAGCAACATATGATACATGTATTTACCATATTCATTTTCTTGGTCATCTCTATTCTATCAGCAAACAGTGGCCTAAGTATCATTATCACTCAGAAATAATCAGAACTGTTACCACTCCTTCTAGAAACCGAGAGTAAAAAATACAGAATCTATTTTTCAGGATGAAAAATCTGTAGAAAAGGTGTGATGTTCCCTTGGTGGGTAACATTTGACTGAGCATCTCCTATCACACAAACAGAGTCTGCAGAGTATGTCCAGCTGAACAATACACAGAAGCTGCCACCTGAAGCACAGAATCCAAATGGATTTAGACATCTTGCAGGGTTTACGGATAATCTGAGCATTTAATTCCTTGAGGACAGATTTCCAGTTCTCTCTACATCCCATTTTAGGTGCAAAGTCATCTTTCTGGGGCTGCCTGGGTTAGCAGTTTGTTCATGATAATACAGACTAATGATAACACAGATGAATCATCCCTATTCTGCTAGGTATCAACAGGAGGGAGGAAATTCCTGTATTTGTAGTAGCAGGCACATGCCCCTTCTCAGATTCTCACACAGACCCTTGACTACCTCTGTCTCAGCGACCTGCCTGGAGCTGTTTCTGTTTGCCATAGGATCCCAGGACCCCTCTGATATAGGTCTCTAAATCATATCCCCTTGGCTGATAATTGCACCTGCAGCCTGCCAGACCCGACTCCAACAGTGTTTTTCTTGTGGAAGACGAGACGCGCGACTAAAAGGCCGTGATGCAGAAAACAAATTCTTGAAAACAAAGTATGATTTATTTTGTCAAAAGGTATACAGCACTCAGACAAATGGACTTAAAATAGCAGGGACCAAGGCACGTACCGTTACTGCTTGGCATCACCTTCAGCCTCCAGGTAGATGCGATTCAACCTTGATGTCCACTGCTCTCTCGGTACCTCGTTAGGGCTGTCCCAGCCCCTGGCTCTCAAGTAATCTCTAGCAGCCTGTGGCACCTGCCTATTCCTCTCTCTGCCGGGTTACAACAGTCCAGTCTTCTGCCACACCACTGTCTTCTGATCTCCTGCTCTTTTTTAGCAAGACAGCCCTGCTGCTACTATTAAGACGTTTCAGCTCGTGGATATAAATATGACCACTCTGTTCAAGTATTTCTGGAGTGTCCTTTTTTAGTCCCTTATTTCACATTTCTTGCCTGTTTTTTTCTTTATCTGTCCCCCTGTCTCCCTCCTACATATTTCATTTCACATGGTGGAACTCACTCCAAAGAGCCAGACGGAAACTATAATCACACAAAATAATTCAGAGATAGAGGAATGGATGTACTGGGAAGAGAGAGAAGACCTTGGATGCATGCCTGCTCCCAGGAAAGGGACGCAAGCAAATCCCAGTAACCGTACAGCCCCTGTATTCAGACCAGGGCTATTTCCATCCCTCCTGCTCCCATAGCTGGAAGCTATGAACTTTATTACCCATCCTGAGCTCTCTTCTCCTTCTCCCTCCAGGACACAGAATTCCTCTCAGAAACTAGATTAAAATGTATCTTTTAAGAGAAGACATGAATCTTATCCTTCGCCTGTGGTGTTCACCCTACTGTAACTTCCCATAGGAAGTTCCCTATGAAAGTGCCGTTCTCTCTGTCATAGAAACCTGAACTGTACTGTAAATGTTCAACAGAGAGATGAAAAAGGAAAGCAACAAAAAACCAAGACACACAGCAGTGTTCAAGAGCTACCGGTCATGAAATGACATGCCTAAAGATCATCAAAGGAATTACTTTAATAGTTTTGAACAGCACCTTGTCTACACTTTGCTTTTCAGATTCACATTTAGTGATGTTTTCTCCTGTGTTAGCCAAATCTTCTCTTACAAAGTAATTTTCACTTTCTCAAAACCCAAGGGAGTGGAGTTAGTATAGACTAAATGAAATACCATGGCATTTTTCTGTCTTTCTCAAATGTTGGGGCTGTGAAAGTCCAGAAAACAAGCTGTAAAGAGCAGACAGCAGAGCAGGTGGGAAAAAGTGGGGAGGAGGGAGTGACTGGATGAACTCTCCATCGCTGATTGAACAGGACAGTACATTTAGAAGACATTAATTTTCAGTGCTGAAATTATGTTGCAGTAGTGATGATCAGAAGAAAATATTGATAGTAATAAAATGAAATTCTAAAGAAACTGGCACTACATCAGAAGACGGCACGTTGACACTATTTATGCTAATTTCTCCAGGTTTCATCCCCATCTGCATTATTGTTGACACCTCATGTAACCAAGGGAATAACTCTCAAAGAGCCAGGGAGTGAAAGTAAATGATTGCAGCTGCCATTAGACTCCTATACATTGTAGCAAGCAAACTTGTCAATTCATTATGACCTTGATCTAACAACCCTAGTAGTCAGCTCAAAGGCTCATCAAGTACTACATTTTTAAATGTTATTTCACAGAGAATGTTTCTAGAAAGTTACATTTCTCTCACTAGTTTTCAATTATAACAAGCAAGACTATGGCAGAGGAGAGTGGGAAAATAAAAATGAGAACACAGAAGGAAATCAGAGGCAAGTGAATCAAAAGGATTAAGCAGACCTCTTTCAATAGTGAGGTGGGTTTTCAAAACTCTTTAACGGGTCACAGACAATAAGGGACGCTTACTTGGGTCACCTTAGCATTTTGTTAGCACATGTCCTTTCCAATTTCATCACCGCAGAACCTGACTCTCCAAGTATACTCTTACACGCGTAAATAACTTTAAATAAATTACAGCAAAGTCCTGTTGGCTTGTAATTCAGTCACTCTGATGAAGCTTCTCGTGGGGGCTGTTTCCACTGGGAAAGAATATATGCTGAATCACAAACTCTCCTTTATTCAAAGGAATGAAGGCCAGATTCGGGCAACTGAAGTCAAAAGAAAAATTCCCACTGACTTCAACGGACTTTGAATCCTACGCTAAGTTCTCAACAGCAGCTTGCCTTGGCTTGAATTCAGCTGTTGCCCCTCTCCTTCAGGTGCATTTGCCATTTGGTCAAATTAACTGTTGTCAGATTCAGGAGATAGATGGGATTTTGGATCTGGCTGCGTGGCTGCCCCTGTTACATTTTCATTTTATACACCTGCCGCTCCTTTTTTAATTTGAAAATTACTTTGTTATACTTAAATTGCTTCCAAAGGCGGCCTGTCCAGGCCAGCAGATGCGCTAATGAGGGTTCTTTATCTTTAAAATGTGCAAAGGGTAATTTTCTTGTTTCATTTAATTTTAGAAAGGTTTTAGTCCGTTATTTTTCAGTGTGCATTTAATACCAGAATGAAGGGACAGAAACGTAAGATTCTTTGTTGTAATCTTTAATGGATTAGTGGTATTGATCAAAGAGCTTTGGGTGCTGATGTGAATTTGTCACTTAATCTTATAGGCATGTTTATCTATTTACCAAGAAATCAGAGTGTCAAGCCAGCAGTGGTATGAGGCCAAGGGCTAGTACACCTGCTTACATAGCTGGATACACTTATTAAGGAAAGGAAATAAATGGTCAAATTATATATCATTGTGTATTACTGTGGGGATTGCTGTTTCTTTTTCTAACTCAGAATTTTCCTTAACTTCATCTAAACAGAGCAGTTTCATCAGGGATGGAGCAATGCAAGACAACATTCTGTATTAAATTAGGTAGTAACCTGTGCAGTGCATGTTAATGGGAAGAAAAGCTGCAACGCTGGGATTTCTTTCTTTTTTAATTAGATACAATCAGTTTGACAAAAGGACATTGAGTGGTCTTGATTTTCATTTCAGAGAGATGTGATCATACTTACAATATGTTTGTTAGGCAATTTTAAAAAATGCCATATTAGATTACTAAATTAACTCTTCACATATCATATTGGTAAATTAAATCTGCAGTGACCTTGAAGAAATAAAAGTTTCAAATTTTAAAAAGGATAAGTTTTTGAAGGGAAAGTAAGATTCTCTTGAAATTCACAATATGTTTACCATGTGTTCAAAATTTCAGCTCTTCTCACTCACTCCCAAACCCTTTAAAGGAGAGAGGATTCTAGGATCTTGACTTCATTCACAGGAGGAAAACATAACTGAGAAAAAAAAGTATGTCAGCTGAAATACAATGTAAAGTCACTGTGACTACAGCCTGGTAATGGTTCAAGAAGAATGGGGAAAATAAAAAGGAGTTAAGATGATAGGGTTTGGCATTGTATGAGAAGTTAGAGAACAGAGGTTCTGAACACGTTTGGTCCAGAGGTTCCCTTTGGACCAAAACTGGTCCATTAAACATTTAATCTGGCCTTGTCCCTGCCACCAGGATCTGAAATGACCTGTGCAGTAGGGTGCTAGCCCTGCTCAGGCATGGGGAAAGGATGGCTGACTGGCAGAGGGGATCAGAAAGGCAAAGGGATCACAAGACATGTTTGGACGTTGTGCAAGGTGGAAGAGGACTTGTCCCAGCACTGGTGGGGTTGAGAAAGAGGTGGTGACAACTTGCCCAGAAGGCTGGGGAGGAGAAGTGGGCCAGCATGCCTGCCAGCTGCACAAAGGCAAAGGGCAAAGAGGACTTACTTTGGTGCCAGGGAAAGAAGATCCTTGATGAAAAATGAGAAGGTGAAACACAGAAACACTGTTTATACAACAGATGTTGAGAAGGTCCAACATTTCTAGTCATGTGGCAGAGACGGTGCAGTAAAAGCATTGCAGTACTGTGAAAACCAGTGCTGCAAAGTAAACTGGATAGCCAAATGAGCCAGAAACGATGCAAACCACCAGTGTAAAGCACAGATGATTTATAATCCGACAAGACGGACAGCTATCTTCCATGAAGTGTATTTTAGAAGGCTACAAGCTGAATTCAGGTGTAGCACTGGCTTTCCATTATCAAGACTTTCATGTCATATTTGCTCCTGAAAATTAAAGTTCATAGCATTTTGGAATTGAATATAATAACCCCTGGTCTCTTTCTTGCTGCCTGGTTCCTCGTTCCTACCACTAAACTCCAGTCTCATCCTGCACTTTCTGTCAGTCCTGTTCCTTTATCTGAATCTGATGCCACTACTTATTCACAGCATCTTTCAGCTAAACTGATCTCTGCTCAAGAGATGGCACTTCTCCCGCACACTCAGGAGGCTATAATATTTTTTAGCACTGACACGGCTTAAATGTGTCAGCTGGGACCGATTCTGTTTCCATATGCTTGAAAATTTTCTTCTGCGAGTATAATGGTTACTCAAGCATATCCGCTCTTTTTCTCCCAAGAACAATTGCAGATATTTTAAAAGCTGTGGATGATGACTACAAAAGGCAGGCAGCACTGACTGGAGAGTTCTTCTGAAGCACTGACATGAACCATTCTCATCAGTAACTTTGTAAGAAGTGCATTAACACTGAACTTCAGGAGCCACGTTCAGCAGTATCAAAAGTATCCCACTAAAACAGACCTCTAGTTCCTTCAGGACATCCTGAACTCAGACGTACTCTCTTCGCACTTTGGGTTAGGAAAAATGCCCTTAGTGGACTGTAAACATCTTTTTACACCTCTGTTTGGTAGTATGAAGCAATGAGGCTTCTGCAACTTATGTTTCTGACTATCAGTGTAATCTTCCACATAGCAACATCTTTATTTTCTCTATTTAAGATAAATTTCCATAAAATTCCTGCTAGTTTCAATGAAACAGCTCAGCAAATTTCTTAACGGCACGTAATTCACCATTTTTTTGTCTACCTGCTCCAGGCTGGGCACAGTCTCAAGCACACATAGAATCAGAAGACAAAGCAAGGAGGTCTATAAAGGGCATTATCACTGGAAAGAGACACTAGGATTTATAACCTGTTCTCTCTGGGCCAATGCTTTAATGCAAGCACAGGCCTACAGCTATAAACAACAACAGTACAGTAACAGTGACATCCACTAGAAGTTAAGCATTTGTATTTGATAAAATTGTAATCATTGCTCATATTTTTTAAGAGAATAATTCTAAAGATCATGGAGAAAAAACAAACTCTTGTCATACGAGTTATTTTTCCTCTGGTTTGGACACTAGAAGTAACAGGAGAGGGAGCAAGAATGAGGTAAAGACCAGAAGTGTCACAAGGGAACCAGCCAAAACAAAACCTACCCCATTTCTTCTGACCTGAAACAACAAAAACCGTCAAATGTTCCTGCAAAATGGAAAGCCACACGTTTAGCTAGACACACATGCCATCAGATGCAAATGCTGTAGGGTTGGTGCTCACACATACGCTGCCCTCCGTGCTTGACCGTTTTTTCCCTGTGCGGAGGAGATACACGCCCGGTAACCTACAGAGCCGTCCCACTTCTGCGTAAGCAGCAGAGGTTGTTTATAAGAAATGTAAACCATTAAAAAAAAGATGCTGAGGAAACTTCAGAAATGGAGCTGTTGTCAGCAGAGATTAAATTGTATACCAACAGCACGACATTTATGCACTGCTACTTAAACTGTGACAAATGGTTACAAACATGATAGTTTCAGGATCTTTAATCTAAATGAATGGCGCTTTTAGCCTACCTCTGACTGGAATTCATTTTGGAAATAAAGAAGCATTTCCTACTCGGTTGTGTACAGAACTACACCACCAATGATTACAAGGGCAGGAGTCGCAGCTTTCGCAGCTCTCGACAGTACTGTGCTGTACTCTAAGAACTGGCACAGGCTGTCGTTATACATTTATTCCTTTCTGAGTCCCAAGCAATGTCTGCAATGTAAATTAAGATTTTACCTACCTGTCGACCTTATAGAAATTGTTTTCAAGGAGTTTTTTCTCTTCTTTCATTTTTCTTGTTATAACAACATGCATAATGCAAGCTCGTATAAGGCAGCAGAGATTACATTAAAATGTAATTTTTAAAATTACAAATATCTCAAATGGCAAGTTATTCAAAAATCATTTCCATCATTATCAGTTTAAATGTAATATTAACTACTGGAGAAAACTGATGGCGTAGGTAGTTTATCCTACTTACACTAAATTTATTCTTGTATTATCCTCAGAGACTCTCAGCTGAAGGAATTAAAAGCACAGTTCTTACAAACAAGTATTTACAAAGTGGTTTTTTAGTGTTTATAGTCTTGTAATACAATATTTATAAAATAATCTAATTGCAAACATTCAAGGTGTTCTTCAGCTGATAGCACAAGAGAAAAATTCACTCTTTTATCCCACACCCCCACCTCCCTAGGCTCAATCACTGGTTTGACTGTACCCTTTGGAGATTTTGGAATTGAAAAAACAAAACCAAAAACCAAGCCACACACACACAAAAAAAAAAACCCCACACCACCACCACTAACAGGAAAATATGTTAGGTGAAAAACATTTATTTAAAAAAGAAACAACACATAACAATTACAAAAATGTGAATTTGGCATAAAATCAGGTGACCAGCTTCTGATGTGAAATTTCCGCTCAGTCCCCTTGCACAACTGCAGGATTTGCAGCTGGTGGGAGACCTGAGGTGGTGAACTGGGTGATGCACTAAGAAAAAGATCCCTTTAAGTTGCCACTTTAAACCCTGAAGTTTACTCCAGCTTTTTTACAGCTCCTATATTTTTAAAAAGACAATAAGAACAATCTTCCCTGTTCAGTTTTTTGAGGAAAAATACAATCTTTGTTCAGAAGAAATTCTTCTGATGAAATACTTAACTCAGAACAAGGTTAAAATAAAGTTAAAGCTGTTTTTTAAGAGCAGGAACGCACTGCCATCTCGTGGAGTCTGTGCTGGGAGGCTGTGCAGACAGCCAGGCTGATGCTGATGCTCCGGGATGAAACACGCTCCAGCCTCCGTCACCTCGGCCTCGTCACCCCTGGAACACCACCGCCGACACACATCATCTGTCTGTGCCCACAGCCACATGTTAAAAAGCATGTTGCTGTGTCTTTGGAAATGATAAGAATTTTCCTAAGGAAATACATCTGACCAAGCAAGATCGGAGACCTTTAAAAATATATCTAATGCAGAGATTAGGATGAAATTCTGAGTTACCTTGCCTCCAAGGCTGCCTCTGTACTGGGAGATTTGCACCCCAGCAGCCCACTACAGAAACCAGTCCCAGCACAGAGGGAGTTTTGACAGGGAAAGCCGAGCTGTCCGCTGATGTAGCAGGAACACCTGCCACCAAAAAATGCATTATAACGGTAAAGTATGGTTTTTGTGGCAGAGGCAGATACGTTGGGCTTCTGTGGGCACAAGCGTGCTCATTGAGCCACCCCTCTGTGCAACCCTGACCAACATGGAAATGCCGACAGGAGACTGCAGCACAGCCCGCAGTTATTCTGTCAACCCTGCCGGGAATTGCCTAGATATAAGAGAGTATCGCCCTCTCGTTTTTTTTTATCAGTGTCTGTTATTTCAATATATTAGAGCTGAGATATTCAAAGCTGCCTGAGGGTTTGGAGAATTAGATTCAAAATGTTCTAGGCAGTTCTGAAAATTCCTAAGAGAGTGATTTTACAATGCTATGAGTCTGATCCTTCAATCCCTCCTTGTGTTAGGAGCGCTTACTTGGAGAAATAGTATAAGTAGTATTGTCTTAGAGCCAAATTTTGACATTTAGCTGCTGGTCATGCCAGTAGCACATTTTTTCTCGTGCTCTCCAATCTACAAGTAAACCCAGACTGAGCAAAATCTACCTTCTTGCCTTTGGGCAAGGTGCAATCCCGGACGTGTACCAAGAGAAGAGAGCCTGTAATTCAGAGATGCTGTAATTGTGAGAGACGCACTCAGCACATGTAAGTGGAAAATAGGTTCCTTACATGCTGTGTTAAAAGTGGGGAAGACTTTAATTATTTTGCAGAAAAATATGTCTTGGTTTGCTTGCCTGCTATTGTGCTGTGGGGTTTTTTGTGAGCTGCAGACTTAAAATCCAGCAAAAGCTAACAGGCACAGAGAGAGGAAGAATGGACCCATGCGTCGTGCCAGGGTGCATTGACTCTTAATGAAAAGACGCAGCAGAGAGCGGGCTGTTCCAACACCAAAACCAACTACCTGCTGCAGATGCAGAAACCAGCTGGGAGCAGTTTCAAGGCCCCAGCACAGAGAAAGGCTATGTGGACAGAAGACAGACTGACAGCTGATGTCAGCCAGAGCAATGGAGAGAAGGTAAAGTAAGCTTACCTCTAGTTCTAAAGTGATGCCAGGGACAAACAGGGCTACTGGAAGTGTAGAGTTCAGGGGAGATCAGATGTGTTAGGCTTTTTGCATGAATTTTCAGGGAAACAAATGTACACAAGCATCCTGCTTGTGTGCCTGCGCCCAGCAGCCCACGCGGTAACTTTTTAATCTTTCACCTAGTTTAACCAAGTCCGGCAGAGAGGTAGCAGGCTCGAAGGCCCTGTATTCCTAACAGTTTATCAATGCAAATGCTTAGACAGAGATGATGCACTGCGCACCCCTGACAAGAAAAAAGTTGCAGCATGAACCAACTCTTGGTCATAACCAAGCTCCAAAACAGTACAAAACCATAGGAAACCAGTCTTCAGGAGTTCTGCATTTCGTAGGACTAATAACGCTTACTCTAACGCATTTCTTTCTAGCGATAAATTTAGTGCCTGGTTTTCCTTCCAAAAGCATTCAAATTATTATATCTCAGGTGGTAAAAAGGACATGGGGTAGAATGCTGATTTGATTTAAAAACAGGATGAGCAGTGGGATTTCATTTGGAAAGGAGCACAGAGATAGAACCATCTTTTGAAAGAAACAGCCAGGAGAAAATGAAAAACAGGTCACAGCTCACCCTGAAACCATAATGCCTGTGAAAAAGTCTGGCCTGAGTAAAGGATGGAAGTAAATATTCTCCATTCATGTCTAAAATAGTGCTTCCAGGCAATTTACTCTATACCCAGTGCACCAGAATGGGTGTTCACACCCCACAAAGTAACCTTGAACAAGGTGTAAAAAACGCTGTGCATAAGAAGCTAGCATGAGTTTCTAAAAATGCCCTAAGTGTCTGATTCAATCCAGTGAAATGAGGAAAAGCTGAGGTTTTTCCAGCTCGCTCCCAGCTGGTAATTGCACTCATCATTCTTATTGTATATAGGAGACCATGGCATACTGTGTGAGGATATATTTTGTTATGCAGGGTAGAGATGAAGAACCTAGACAGTATTGGCAAAAGCTTGGCAGGGACTTCAACACCACAAAACTCAAACTAAAAATTATGGTGAGCTCAGATCTGTGTTACTCTTTATCAAAATCACTAGAGTTTGGAGGGTTCAGAGGTTCGGAGGGGTTTTGCCCATGTCTACTGCAGATTCAGTTCTCCAACACAGTCACTGGATTTCAGTAACTCTTTTCTTCTGTCCATAGCCATTAAAATCTTCTCCTTAGTGCCCGCTGTTTCTCAAAATACACATGGACGAGAATCAGAGGATTTTTCTGCAACACATTTGGTGAGCTCCACAGTGCTGAGATTAAAAAAGGACACTACACCAACAAAAACAAAATCCCTACAAAGCTTTTGATGAAAACATGAGGTTAGTACATTTTCTTCAATATATGTCGGGTTTTAATATGCAGTATTCCAATCATTTCTCAAAAATGATTTAAGCATATTTGGACTAATAACTTGCCACATATTATCAACTGATACATATGTAAGAGCACATCATTTTATCAGAAACATTTCCAGGTCTCGCAGAAAGTAAAACACGGATCCAAACAAGCCTGGTTTCAGTTCTGAAGATCAAAAACTACCCCAGTTAGTGACACATAGCATCAAGCCATCTGGTGACTTGCAAGAATCTCGGTCTGGTTTGGGAACAACAAATTAACCCTGATTAATAACATGCTTGGGAAGCGGTTGGACACAGCTATTTCTTATGAGGGCAGTATTTTAATAAATCTCCTACACCCAAATGTTATACACAGTTTCACTACATTTCAACACTTGCAACTTTTGATTTGTACCTGGGCATTTGCTCCCTGTCAGCACCCAACTCCCCTCTCCTGAGCAGGTCCTGCTTTTTAGCTCCACACAGCTAATGTGTGCTGGAGAAATCTACTTTGTCATTTGTGCCCGTTTGAAACTGTGAATGTTGTCAACGCTACATCTGACTGTTGCAGCGGTACTCAGAGGTCCAGTCCGGTCACCATCATACTAAGTATAGTCCTTGCCTCCAAGGAGCTAATTCACAATGAATAATTTAGCTGACAAACTTAGTCTGCTTGAGAAATACCCATGAGCAGATTTCAATTTCTTCAACCATAATCATTACTCAAAATATGCTGGAATAAAGATGGGGTGAAAGAGGTTGAGGGGAAGAAAGATGAGGAAAAAAACAAAGGGGATCATACCTGTATTTCTGGATGGCACAGCATAACTTCAGGCTCCTGATTTCTACTCCTTATACCCAATGGATGAAATTAATTTGGGCAGAAGAGAGAGAGAAAGCCTTTCCAGACTATGAAACTAGCTTAGATCAGAACTAATGAACTAATATAAATTTCACCGCTTTCCACTCCAAGTACAAGATTGTCTTCTTTAATTATGTTTTTTCTATCACACAGAGGCACCAGAGTGCCTGTAAGGGGAGGTGGAAAATCCTACTTAGTCCCTAACCCACATGCAGAATTCTGCAGCACAAATCACACAGTCCGTGCATCCAGGTGTCTGATGCAAGTGCAAACATATACTGGGCCAGCCACAAGTTGGGAACAGCTCACCCTGGACGTATGTCTGCCCTCTGCCAAAGTGCTCCCTTGTTCTGGCTGAGGATGGCCACAGCTTTGCTCAGATGAAGCGTACCACTCTTAAGTGCTCTTCATGCACAGTGCCCTGGCTAAGAGATTTAGGGTGACTGAAAGAGGGAGAAATTATCTGTGATGGGAGATATTAGTTCACTACTGAACTGGTTCAGACTACAGGAAGAAACAGAGTAGGACCAAGAGGTACTGCAATACCTATTGTTAACTCACTTCCCGAGTCAATATAATGTTTTCCAAACACATGGGATTTGTCATACTGTATGCAAAACTAACATATTCTATGATATCATATGATACGATAATCATATTCTATGATTCTATGATTCTATATCTAAGGAAGTTATATCCTATATCTAAAGGAAGACTCTTGCTTCCTCTACAAACCACAAGCAGAGCTAAAAGAGGAGCCTGATTCTGGACTTGTTCCATGTCCACCAGAGTGACTATACACTGACTGCAACCAACCTACTGCAGAATTACATCGCTATACTTACACAAGAATATTGCCCCAAACTTAAAAATACTTAATATCTGATCTGTCCCTTATCAGGTGACTTTACTGATACAGGTTTATGGCCTTGAGGCCATATATGCCACTTTTTTCTCAAGTCTAATGTCTGACCTTCCTCGCGGAAAGGAAAAGGAACTGCATTGTATTTTATGGTTAACTAGTAATTGGGGTTTTTGTTCAAGTAAAATAAAGCATTTCTTTGATTAAAAATGAGCATGTGGCACTTACAATATTGTACACATGACTGAGAACTGATTCCCTGACTCATAATGATCATACGCAATTTTTAAGACTGAACACTGAAACACACAGCATCCGCCTTCCCTTTAGTCCTTCAACACAGAATAACAATTTCGAATTAAATTAAAAAAGTCTCCCCACTCCCTTCCTGCACTTCCCTTCAGCAAGTTTGGCAGCTAGATTACAGCCACAGAAGTGAGCATGAGCATGAGCATGTGCGAGCTCTGTGCTATATTAGCAGAATTTTTTGACAAGCTTCTTTATTTTTCTAAACGTGGGAGAGGGATGTTTGTTATATTTCTTATACATGTGAGGCTAACAGTGAATATCAGACACAGTGATCAGTCAGAACTAAAAACATCATTTACAAATTCACATTCTAAATGTCCCTTTCGGAAAGATGATGTTTTGGGTAAATAATTGCTCAGGATTGTCTAGAAGGAAGTTTATCAACCCAAGTACCTCCCAGGCAGGCAGCAGTTCAGTCTGCTAAGGACACAACTCTGTATGGAGCTGCTTCAAAGACAGAAAAGATAACTAGACAGATCTGCCTTGGAGGCAGGTCATCAACAAGGGGATGTCTCCCAGACAGGTACCTGTTCTTGTCTGCCTGGAAAGTGAGTTATGAGCCTTTGTACAGCACCTTTCAGGCAAGCAACTTATTCAGGTCTGCCTAGAAGGCAGGTCAGCATGCAGATATGCCTAACAGGCACAGAACTATGCAAGTCTGCCTCTCCATACCTTCAAAGATCCCAAGACAAGTCAAGAATTTCATTTTAATGATTTCAGCAGAAAGCCATTATTTCCTGTAAGAAATCATTTTCAGCACAGTTGCTGGATATGTCAAACTGCAGTTTCTTTAACGACACACTCATAACGCCAGATACAAGAACAGAATTCCTCTTCACAAGGTTCTGGTAGTATTCTTAATACAAAAGGAAATGTTGTTTTATAAGATTTGGCAGCGGGTTACTACAGAGAGCAAAATGTCCAAAAGAACAGGCAAGTACAACTAAAAAAAAGAAAACTGACAATAGACACACTAAGAAATTATGTGTACTCTACCTGTATAAACACAGATGTTGGCCTACTGTTTTCTCTCCCATCAATGTAAGTAACAGCAATGATTGCAGTGGAGGTTTAGGTAGAACTGGCAAAAGGGATAAAATGAATTTAAATACCATTCATTTCAAAAGGATTAAAAATGTTAAAAATCTCCAATCAGCAACGACTTTAGCAAAGCCGTAACTTTAATCATTCAACTAGACGGCTTTTTAATAACGATTAAGAGCTTACTTTGCACGTAACAGAGGTATGCTTTCAGTGCATTGTGAATTCAGACAGCTCTCCATCAGGTATGCTCAATTCAGGATTTCAAGTTTTCTTCATTACAATATTATCTGCATTTTCACTTTTTCCATGAAAGGTGAGATTGCACAAAAGCCGGTATTTCTGGACCAGTGTTTGAAACACCATGATAGTGTGTGCTGGCCCAAAGTAAAGCAGAAGTCTTGGACAGAGAGTGGTTAGCGACAGTCTGAAGTGACAAAGAAAAAAACCACGTTATGCTAATCAGCAGTCGCTTGTTATGGCGAGGTTGTGTATCTCTAAGAAAGATTCATCAGCATCCACTGTGAGGGAAGAGGACCGGTTTAGACAGTGGGTCGGCAGCGGGCCACTCCAGCCTATTGAGACCCCATAAGGCACCTTGGAAGCTCTAGCTATTTTAAAAGACAGAGAAACACAAAAATGCTCCAAAATGTGCTGTAAGATAGACAGTAAACAGGGCACATTTCAGGGGGAAAGCAGGGCACATACAGAAAACACAAGGCAAACAGCACTTGTTTAAACTAAAACAAAACAGTTTGGTTTCATTCAGAGCACCAGTAAGCCCCTCTTTATACCTTCACAATCTTTAAAGACTCAGGATATGAGACCCTGCACTCATGTTATGCAGGACCACCTGGTCTGCCAACTGTCAGCAGGAATCTTAATGAGAGTGACTTATCTCTTCCAAGTGATATCCCCACAGGCACCCGAAGAAAGGTCAAACAATCTTTCTAGAGGGTTTTTTGTGTCTGAGCTTAATCTTTGGTGTGCAATCTGTAATATATGTAAAGGACTTACCATATAACAATCAAGAAAAAAAATCTATAGGTATAAAACTACAAAAAATATTCTTATACTTGCAGTATACATGAGATTGTTACAGTCTGCACAGACCCCTAATCTAAATAGCTTAGTCAAACTTATTTTACATGATCCTATCTACATCGATAGAGCTAAAAATTCATAGCAAAAGCATAATACTGGCATCATTCCATGTTTAATTATAGAATATCATTTTAAGCTTTCAGACTGTAAACTCTTTGCCATAATTCACCTATTATTTATTCAACTGCATTATTCCAGCTCCAGAGAACCACTGAACAGACATATTCACCAACAGCTGTGGATTTAGGCTTCCAAAACACTCTTTTCAATTAAAGGACATGTTTTTTAAAGAAAATTCTATTTTAAGTAGATCACTGTTTGGGCTTCGTTTCATTTTTTCCAATTTGTGAAACTATTTGCCTTCCCTTTTAGGTTTAACTAGTAATTGACTAAAAAAACTTCTTAGAAAACTTTCCAACTCCCTATCTAAAGAAAGATAAAGGTACTATGGAGCCCCGCTGCCTCAAATTGGAGTAAAAGGTCAGGGATGAGATGATTTTATTATAAACTGCCTTTCCCATACTCTGCTACTGGGACCAAAGGAGATCCTAAAACACTTCAGAGATATCTAAGGGCTGATTTAATTTGTGCAAACTGAAATAGCCCCGCAGAGGTCCTCTCCAGCTGAAGATCAGATGAACACCGTGTCTTGCCAGATGCTGCGAACAGCCTACACATCCACCTCTTCACTGGTATAGCCTGCTAATACCTGTCTAAATCTCTCTTAAATCTTTCAGGCTTTTTGCAAATACTGAACTAGATTTAAGTAGGTCTCAAAATTTTAGTGCTGAATCTTATACAACATTTTTGCATAAGGGTGCCCTTGTGTTATCCAGAGGGTGCACAGTAAACGGAAGCCGTTTCACAAAACAGTTCTGACATATCCACAGCCTTTTCCTACGCTGGAGCAGAGGAGATGGGTACCAGGCAACGCTGGCACTGTGTGACACCACTGGTCGGCTGTGGCCATGCCTGGGCACACCACTACGCATTAGCAGCTCACACATCTGCCAGGCTGCTCCAGTACACCTATTTCTTTACATGGCACTGAAAAGTTGGCTGTCTTCTCTGCAATACACATTTGAAATGGAAACAGCTTTATGTTTTTATAGAAAAACACGCACACACGTATATTCCACTTCAACTTCTCTTACAAAAATTGAGACTATAAAGGAATTTACCTGTGCAATATTTCCAACAGCAGCCTAAAACTGGCTTCCCCATGATGTCAGTTTGGAACCAAAGGGATTGCTGACCAGTGAGGACCAACTGTTGTATTCTGCTTTTCCAACACTGAGCAATTATGAAGTAACCTTAACATTTTTTCCTACAGTTCATCAATTGATTATCATTCTGATTATGCCATCAGCTACACTGGTGCAGAGACAGATTAACCCGACTGGTGACAGTGAAGTCAGTTCTGACTTGAACCTGAGTGACTGAAATTGAATCTGTCCTCTAATCTAATTTGAACTATGGAATCATGATCACAGATGTCTTCGTTAACAGAAGCGTAAGTGTTCAACTGAAGCGCTAAGGAGAATAAAGTGAAGTATCTAAAGAATGTCAGATTTTGAGTATCTTCATAGGAGGACACTCAAGAAGCTAAGAAGAGGGAAAGAAACCATACAAACAACTTCAGTTGCAGTTATATTGCAGAAGCTCCAGTAATTATACAGTCAATTATATTTCTTTCATGGGTTTTGGGATATCTTTGTATTTGTCAGCTCTAAGCACTTGAAAGAAACTGTTGAAAATACATCCTTTAAAGTATCTACAAAATCTTGTGCAGTATAGTACTCTTCATAAAAGGATATTGTAAAACTACAAGTATGAAAAAAAAAAGCTTTCTTTGCAAGATCTGGCAATCACGGGGAGGGGAAGATGGAACAAATCAAATCACAATGAGTATTTTGAAGTGTTTGCAATAGTTGTTCCACACAAGTGGACGATTCTACATCTCGTGTTCATGTTCATTATTACAGCAGCCGAGTATTTTTTATAGCTAAAATTCAGTTGCGTGTCTACAATAGCATTCTGCCTTTATTTTAAAAAAATAAACAAACACCGGTCTGTATGAAAACTCTATGTCTATTTAATAACATATGTTCTACTCTTATACTTCTCAGTTACCTAGAAAACTCCAGGGAAGCTAGAAAAACTAGATTCTCCATCAGTGATCCAAGCTGATAAGCCTGGATCATAAGACACTGAGGAACAGACTTAGCAAATCATTAGTCTCTGAAAAGGCAAAAAGTATGCCTTTTTGTGCATAAATGTGGGGTAGTACGATATCACATAGACTGACCACCACGCTGACAGCATCTGGAAGTGCACAGAAAGAGCACAAGATGTTGGTACTTTATCATAAGAAAAGTTTGAAGAGTCAACAACACTTTGCTGGATGGTGCTTCAAGTCCCCTTTCTCTATAAAACCAAACAGAGCACATTTCAGCAGTGTATTTTTGAGGCATGGATTCAAGTGGCAAAGTACAAAACAGTGGAAGAGTTCCTCCTAGGAAGCCAGCCAGCTACGTAAAGAGACACGAGCAACCACAGCTTTCATCAAAAGTCTGGATTCTCACCAACATGTGGATTTCCAAGTGGGTTGGCAAAGGACCTCAGCCCCCAAACCACACACCACAGCTGAATGTTATAGACAACGTCTTCCCGACCACCAATCAAGCTCGGTTAGGATGGATTTAATAAGCAATGAAATAAGGGAGCAGGCAGGGAGAGCTCCAGCTGCATTCAGTTTTAATGAACAAAAAAGTCTCTGCACAAATACTGCTTGCAAAACATTTTGTTTCCGAGGGCAGGTATACCATCCTTATATTGTTTCAATTTGACAGAGAAAAGAATATGCCTTGTCATCATTCTGCTGAATGCAACCACGATCAAAAATTACTTCTGAGGCAGCTAATAACAACTTTGAGAGTATCAGCAGAATCGTGTAAAACACCACTTAGATTTGGCAAGTTTAAACGCTTTTGAAATAACAGGTGAATAATACATTTGGATTTGCCTCCGTGGGCAGCCAGAGCAGTGAAAATTACTGTAAGACAAATTTTTTGACAAAAACTCAAGATAAACAACTCAGCTCCTTTTTGTCAAGAGTAACAGAGTGGGCGTATAAATAAAATGCAGTAGGCAGGATATCTCTGGAGTTTAACAAGGCCTCTAGCACTCCACCACACAGAAAACTCATTAATACACTGGAGAATCATGGCACAGATCAATTCAGATGAAGAACAGAGATTGTAAGTGAAGAGATTGTAAGTGAAGAGATAAGTGTCATGCTAAATCTGGCTGGGTAGAATATCAAGAAGGGACTTGTTAGATCCCACATTAATCAAGTACCAGCAGTCCAGGGCAGAGCTGGTCCTGCTCCTCCCCTACCTGGGAAATTGCATTAGCAGACTGCAGTAGCAGTAGCAGTCTGCTAGTTCAAAATGCGTAGAGGATGTTTATTAAAATCTGGAAGGTTCACCATCCCACCGGACATGACTTAAACCACATGAAGCCTTAAAGCCACCTCATTTTTAACCTTTCTTCATTTAACGTGCTCTGTGCAAGTCCTCCTCTTCCAAAAGATTCTCTTGTACTGTTCCATATTTTGACTACTCCTCAATCTTCTCTTCTTAAAATCTTTCTCTTACAGAACCTCTATAGGGTAAAATGCCATTTAAAAGATTCTTCGATCAACATGTACTGTATGGCAGTCATATTTATTAAGAACAGCAATGAAAATGACAACTCCATCATCCAGGTTTGTTGTGAAGGACAGAAGCAGTCGTCGCAGCCAGCCAAAGTCACAGACAGACAGACAGACATGTAATGAATAACATTTTGTCAAACATATTATTCTCAACTGCGTGGACATTTCCAGCCATCAACATCCTTTATTTGTTTCTCTTTGTTAGATCCCTCTGGACACTCCCCTGAATCTGTCAAATGTGACTGAAATATCTCATGGACCTGCTTTATCAGGTAGCACTGCCTAAGAAGTATCCTGGATATTAACGTGCAAACAGGAGCATCACGGATTGCTCCACCCAAGCTTGCACAGCTTGCATGCCTGGTACCTCTTCCAGAGGGACACCACCTCACCACAATACCAAAATTCACGGCTGGTCACTATTCCTCCGCTATGAGGAAGGGAGCACGGTAGCCACTTGAAGGATAGACGCGAATGGATGGCTGACCTGTGTTTTGAATGCCCACTATGGCTCAGAAATCTGTACCACAGACCTGTGCTACTTTTGCCTGCAACACGTACATACTTTCTCATATGCGTGTGCAATACTGTATAAGGAAATAAATATATATGTATTTTTAATGACTTTGATGGAGAAAAACAATTAAGGGTATAGTCCTCCAAAAATATGGCATGTTGCAACAGGAGCACCATGGTATGAAGCAGAAAAACGTGGACACTTTTATGGAAAAAAAATATATCTTTTTGTCCATAGGATTACGGTGTGTTTCTGCTCTTGAATAAACACAGGAATCCAATGGAAGGTGGTGGGATCTGCAGGTGCAGAATGATGCCATAAATGTTCAAGCACTGTTTTTAACGGCATTTTTGTCTCTAAATGTCTTTTTGTTGCAAGTGAAAAAATGTTGGGTTATACCTCCTATTTAACGGAAACACATTTGGAAGGCTTCCTGGCTGTGACCACAGACATTCTGAGCCCCTAATTCAGATCTGTTTCTTTTTTTACCCTCTAATTAACTTGCTCTCTTCATAGGTATAGCTTTTCCAAATTCTCTTCTTCCATATCCTTCTTTCTTTTATGTACTTCCTATTAACACTGTTCTTCCAAAAAGAAAGGCAACTTAAAGAAATGCCAGTCACTAGACTGCAACTATATCAATCAGATATTTCATATTTCCAGTCTTTTGAATACTGTTGAATGCTTCCTTACAATGGCCATCAGATATCCTTCTCCGTGTAGCACAAAGGCACATTCCAGGCAAAACCTTCTCACTACACATAAAATACTGCCCACTCTTCCGCTTTACATTCATGCAGCCCCATTCTTGCTTGTTATTAGCAATTCAGCAAATTGTAAAATAACAGCAATCCTGCATTACTGCACCTTCCTCGAGGAATATGCTCCCCCTAGTACTTGCATAAATGTTATCCCAATCAATAAGCTAGTAATTAAAGTCACCAGCATTTTGGCCTTTTTACAAGTCTCCTTATCTGAAAAAACATTTCTCGCTTTACTTTTCCAAACTGCCTTGGAAAGAGAACAAGAATCATTCAGCCACCCCTTTGCCCTTAACCCCTGAATTAGCTATTGCTGTAATGTCAGTGAAAATCGTTTTGTTTTTCTCTGCAGACACAGCATCATTTTCTTCCTGAGTACTACTTATGCCTTTTCTTATTCATCCAGTTTATCAATAAGCCATAAATTCTGTTTTTGATAATACTAGTAGTAGTTTTGTCTCAGGGTTCTTTTTGTTGAGGGAGCTTGGTTTTGTTTTGTTTTACTTCCAGTAATAAAAAAACCCCGAGAAACTGAAATGCTAAGGACAGGAAAACATTGGTAAGCAAATGACTGAGCCTGACAAACAATCAATTACCTACACTGCTCAGCTACCAGAACATACCAAGGGTGAAATCCTGCCTCCATTAAAGTCAATGGGAGTTTTGTCATTGACTTCAATCAAGCCAGAATTTCCCTCTAGAATTATTGTACGTGACTAAATGGGAGAAACCTGCATGGAAGACAGTGCAAGCTTACCTGGGAACTTCATTTCTCAGGAAACTAGAAGCAGCACTTCTAAGTATTGAAATTCAACTTCAGAACTTTCTAGATCATTTTCATTTTTAAAAGTTAGGCAGACCGAAGATAGAGCTTTTAACACTACGGAAGTATGATAGCATTATATTCACATACTCTAGGGAAAAACTATCACGTGCATGATTTTGAACACAGCTTTCCCCAGCATTTGATGATGAAGGGCCGCATCCTGCTCTGCACCCCAAAGGAACTCCTTTGGATCAATGGCACGGCACACACCTGCCTGTCCAGCCTCGTATTTCTGCAGCCTTTGCTGTCAAAGTATCTCAACGTGGAGCTAAGGTTATTGCATCAATATTCCATTACGGAAATCACAAAAATCTCAAAAACGTCATCTGATGGGAAATCAAAAACCTTTTTCCCCTTCTCTCTCCCAAGTAATATAAATAAAAATCACATGAAAGGAGTTTTTCTCATTAATATGCCAAGGTATGGTACAGTTGCAATTGGCTGGCAAACGGAGCTGCCTGTCCACTTTTGCCTACAACCTCTGCCCAAAGGGAAGGTGCAACAAACGTAAACCGGCCCTTTGCCAGTCCAGCAGACGATTGTAGTGCACAGACATGGCCCTGCCTGTTGGTACTCGCTGTATTTTGAGAGGGGATGATTCCCAGCCAAATATGCCGAAGCAGCTGTCTATCCTAAGCGTGTGTACCCATGATTAAAGAGAGACGACTCTGCTAATCCAGCCCTGATTTGGGAAGAAGGGTTAATATTTAGACACCACCACCACAAATAAGCTTCTGGGACTGTAAAAAAAAACCAGTCATTCAAGGATGCTTAATCAGGTAGAGATGATCCATTTGAGAAAACCTGCACCATGACCTTTCATGAGTTTCTGAGGGCAGGCAGGCTGTCAAATTTTTATGGAGAAAAGAGGTGTAATCAACTAGCGCTTGTGATGACCTTTTAATAAGTAAATGGTTGAGGCAGGCACGCATTCTGAACAGAATAAGAAATGGGATTCGCGTATGTGTCTAGTGCTTGCTGCGGAAGCCGATGAAAGCCACCCCTGTGCTTGTTCTATCAGCCCGCTCCAACTAATACATATACACACACACCTATATATATATGCATATGCACGGCTGGACCAGTGCACGGGAGTGCACACTGGGTGAAACTCGTGGAAGTTTGTACACCCTGCGAAGAGATGATGGCCCTTCACACCGAACCTGTGCCGGTGGGAGCCCCTCCGGTCCCCGAGGCTCCCGCTCGGGCGCGGCCGGGCGGCTGCTGGGCAGGACGAGGCACCGGGGCTCCGCACACGCCGCCGTTCCCCGCGGGCTCCCCGCCACCCCGTGGA
>VYXH01007509.1:1998578-2034809 GCA_013397275.1 Burhinus bistriatus
CCCCCCAGCCCGGCCCCCAGCCCTGCCCGCAGCCCGCTGCGCAGCCACCGCCGCCCGCCGCCGCCGCCGCCGCGCCCCGGCCCATCTGCACCTTCTGCCTGAGCGACCAGCGGAAGCGGGTAAGGGCCGGCTCCCCAACTGCTCTCCCCCGGGCGCCTTGTCGTGGAGGGTGGTTATCGGTCTCCAGCGCGGGTTTGGGAGTGGCCCAGCCGAGGGTTCGGGGATGTTCTTTGGTATAGAATCCTAGAATGGTTTAGGTTGGAAGGGAACTTTAAAGACCCTCTAGTTCCAACCCCCCTGCCACGGGCAGGGACACCTCCCACTAGACCTGGTTGCTCAAAGCCCCATCCAACCTGGCCTTGAACACTTCCAGGGATGGGGCAGCCACAGCTTCTCTGGGCAACCTGTGCCACTGTCTCATCACCCTCAGAGTGAAACATTTCTTCCTAATATCTAACCTACATCTCCCCTCTTCCAGTTTGAAGCCATTACCCCTCGTCCTATCACTACACGCCCTTGTAAAGAGTCCCTCCCCATCTTTCCTGTAGGCCCCTTTCAGATACCGGAAGGCTGCTATAAGGTCTCCGTGGAGCCCTCTCTTCTCCAGGCTGAACAACCTCAACACTCTCAGCCTGTCCTCATAGCAGAGGTGCTCTAACCCTCTGATCATCTTCGTGGCCTCTTCTGGACCCGCTCCCACAGGTCCGTGTATCTCCTAACCTGTGGTTTTTATCCCTCGTACAGCACCGAGAAGGAGAGAAACCACTGTCTGGTCCAGCTTTAGGTGGACACTGAAGCGGCTGAGCAGCTCGCACAAATGCTGCACTGACTGTACAAGTGCTCTGGGTAACGTCGCCATACTCATGCTATATGTTTACATTTAAATATTGCAGCCCTAGAAGAGTTAACTTTTTAAGCCTCTGCACTTTGTTTCACATTGTGACAGGTTTATTCAGGGTATTTTGCGAATGAAATCGAACGCTGTTGAGAGAGCGGCACCTGGTGCGGCAGCTATTTTAAGGGCGAGAAACGTTAAACCTAAGCAGCCAAGCCCTGATCCTGATGTCTCCTAAACCTGTGTCACATGATGAAACTTGAACTTCCAAACACACAGTGTCTCCTGTCAAGGGAGGCTGTCACAAACAGGTCGTGCTGTACGCCTTCAGCCCAGCTCGGGCTGCACGCAGCACTGCCGCCCACTCCTCCAGCTGCACGCCAGTCCTTGGGGTGGGGGCCTGATACCGACAGCTGACATGCTTGGGAGGCTTGAACGATGCTGGAAGATTATTTTAAGGCATCCACAGAAAGTTGGGAAACCTCCAGTGAAAGCACCACAGTTCGCTGTGCGCGGAGGCACAGCAGCGCATCGACACGGGACGTAGCCAGGACAGGAGAGGAAAGTGGAGAAGTGCTGCGTAAGCGATGCTCTTTTCTTATTGATGGTGCAACTCGTGCCAGTCCTTTAAATAGCATGGGATATTCCTAAATCTGTCTGGCAAGCACGGGGTAGGGAGGGTTTCCCAAGGGCTCTCTGCATTTACCCATCACCCAGGTCATTCCCAAATTGTGCCTGTACATCACTGATGTCATTTTTCTCCTCTCAGTTGATTAACTTGTATACTTTTTTTTTTTTTTTTTAAGAATTAGCTCTAAAAAGCAAATATGCATGTTATATTTTCAGTTTTGGACATTAATGAAGGCTAATCTTAAACCCCAGTAATGGTGGATTTTAAAAAAATATATAGCTAGTTCAGTTTTGCAATGATTTTTATAGTTATTTATAATATATTTAATTAGGCCTTAATTAACCTTAACTTGTTACTTTGGGAGGCACTCTGTATTCTTTAAAAGCGTGATAGCTGTACCACTCTGAGAAGTGCTGCAAAGAATACGTGTCTGTTTTTTTCTCCCCCGATGCCATCTGTCAGTTCTCCTGGCCAGCCTTGCCGCTTTAGCCAGACGTGAGGACTGAAGAAGCAGTGCTGCGTTGCTCACTTTAGTTTCTGTATGGAATTTTCTCCTCTTCCCCTAAATAAGTGCAAAACAAATTCTGGCATTTATTGTGAGGAACTTTGCAAGAGCAAGGTCTTGGTATATTGTTCATGCAACTTCACATGTTTAGTTTTTCTTCTCCCCTCCCCAACACGCATGGACCACCTTTCCTTTATTACCACGAGGGTAAATCTGTTGTACCTACAGCACCTGCTGTAAACTTCTCCTTTAAAATCCTAATCAAGAAAAATACCAAAGCAAAGTTCCAGCGATTCCACATCATGTCAGTCTGTTCACTTATTAACAGCTACATGCTGTATTTTCCTGGATTGAGAAGATTTTTTTTGTTTTTAAAAGGTTTTTATCATTAATTACTTTTTTTTAATAGGGAACTTTAAATTGCTGCCGGATTGTGATCTTTATTTTGCTTTGGCATTGATTCGTGAAGCCGGGACTCTTTCATATTTATACAAAGTGCTTTTTAATTTTTATATTGGGACGGCATGTGTATGGGGGTATAGATTTCTACAACCATGTCTTCCTGGTTTTTTTTTAAATGAAGTTGAAAAAGTTTGTCTTTTAAAAAGTTATTTACTTTATAATTAAAGCTGATATTACAGCTGAGCTCTACATTCTTACGAACGCATTAAACCAAAGCATCTGACCTGCTTTACAGACAATTAATACTAATCTATTCATTTAGCTGTATCATTCAGTATGATACCCTAAAGTGGCGAAAAATCATGCAGTTTCAAACAATTTTAAGAAAATTTTGCATTGAATGTGCTCTGAATTTTGCAGTTCGTAAGAAAGACAATAAAATTAATTATTTCAGGTTTTCAAAATGTGACTATTGCAGTTTTAAGAGCTTTAAGCATAGTTCTTGGCAAATGCAGCATATTTGGATTTAATAGGATATCTCTATACTTAGTTATTAAAGGAAATGAGTATAAAAAAGTAAGGTCCAGTTTTGTACCATAGTATTCGCTGAAAGCTCATGACTTGAAACTGTCATGAATAATTTGCACCATCCTACAGGAATTTGGTGTTCTCACTTTAAATGGGATTTTATCTCCCTGGTTTTGCTTTACGTTTATACAAAATGCTTTTCAATGACAAAAGCAGGAGCAGGCTGTTACGACTTGGCCATCTGTCCTGTTTAATGTGGCTCAGTGTAGCATTAAATTCTTCTCGCTTTACTCAGGATAAACTGTTGAATTCAACTGGGCTTGAAGATTTTGGTATAATGCTCAGGGTTTCAATTACTAAATAATATTGGAATTTCAGTAACACTGATTGATCGCGGCAGAAATTAGGCCCCAGAGCACTGTGGCCCAAATATTCATAGTATAGACAGAAAGTATCTATCCAAAACAATTATGACAGTGATTTCTCCAAGGAACAGACCCCAAGCCTGCATTTATATGTATGTTACACTATGTATTTAAATGGGGACAAGGCGGGACAGATCCTCACCTTTGCTGAAGTTTATTTATAATGTAAAACTTCTCTACCCCCAGGAGCAAAACCAGATACCGGATTGAGCTGTTACTATGTAAAGCGTTCTCTACAAACCTAGGGAAAAAGGATTTAATTTCTAGAGACACAGATGAATTGAGTGCTCAGATTTCATGTATAAAGAGCTCACTCATCATTAGGTACTTTATTGAGTTTTTACTGTATGAGTTTGTGTGTCTTATCTGTTCTATTTTTTTTAATCATTTCATGGAGAGGCATTGTTCATGGCATGCACAAATGTATATTTATAAGCCAAAACTTTGAGGCTGTCTACGAGCAAGTACCTTACTTGATGGTCAGGCATGATGTGAGTTTTTCCAGAGGTGCCGAGCACCCTCCTGTTCTGCTGAAGACGTTGTTTTTTCGACCTATTTGTAAGTGCATTCTGTTCAGTATGTATGAACAAAGACATGCCTAATGCCATTCCCATCTTTGTTTTCCTGTAAACACTTGGCTATTCTATTCACATGATGCATGAATAAAGCAGAAATGGTGAGATACACACCATTTGATCTTAGATCCTATTAAATGATTGTTAAAATATTCCAAGCATAGTACTTTGTATAAATCATTTTACTTAGCCTGCTACATCACAATATAAAAACAGCATCAAGCAAAGCAAATAAATCATGTTGTTTGATTTTACTGGTTAAGTTTAAAGAAGTATTTGAACATAGTTCTTGGTTATTTATGAATTAATCATAATGTAAGAGTACTTCGTACGTTAGCTACTATTTTCAGTGCTGTTCTACAAAATGGAAGTTTCCTTTCTAATACCTTCTGGGAAAATCTGCTTCTTAACAAAAATCTGTATTTGTTTGCAAAATGTGCTTATATTTGCTAAAATAAACTGTATTTTTGTTACTAATTTAAACAATAAACTATGAACACTAAGGTGGTAGTTCTCTTCTGTAGCCATCTCAGTTAAGTATTTAATCTTTTTCTTTACCTTTTTCAAATCCACCTCTACAAGATTTCAGGAGCGTATGTATGTACGTACGTACATATGACAGGGCTGCCAGAATGGTTGCATAAGACCAGTAGCTTTTAAACTGTTAACCATGGAGCAGTTACGTTTTGGAGGCGGTATTCTGATCCTCTAAGATCTCCTTCTCCATGACTGAGAAAGTCATACTAAGTGTGGACACAAATACTTAAGGTTGAGCTATCCAGCCAACACACAAGCCACTTATCCCCCCCTGTATCTCCTCCCACTACCAAAGCTCGACTCGTTGAGCTTCAGATTTCTAATACGACACTGAAGATGCGTCCTAGGTGCTTTCCTGAAATTGTAGGGCTTGATCTGCAAGCTATGCATCTCTCCTAGGCTGCTTGGTGTGCATTGGCAGTAGAGAAGGAAAGTGGGTAGAAAGCTTGGAAAAATGAGCAAAGGGGTTCCTCTGCTCAGGGCCGGCATGACATCGTAAGTGCCAAATACAGAGGGAGTTGGAGGGAGGGAAGGGATGAAGGAAGGATAGAGGGAGAAGAAGGGAAGAGGCTGATTTACCAATGGAAGTTCAGCAGTTTCCAGCATCAGGTTAAACAAGCCAGTACATAAGCTAAAGAGCCCATAATATGAGCGGTACATGCCATGTTTCCCCATAAGCAATTTTCTTTGGATGTTACGTGTTTATGACCAGAAGGATTCATGGTTCCTAAGGCAGCAAATAGGGCAAGAGGAAAAGATGCTCACTCAAGTGACTACATTAAAACTCTGCCAAATTTACCCTTTGAAAAAACCTTCTGGTCATCAAAATGGTTCTCACTAATGCTGCTACAAACTTCTGTGGCCCTTTCTGAAAGGCAAATAGTAAATAATAAGTCTTTAATCATTGTACTTATTCTTACATCGTCATGTACTCCCCCCATATATACTCCATCTGAGACTGTACGAGCCGTTTCACAGAAGCAATAAAAAGTTAAGCATAAATTAGAGTCCACTGAAAATTTGAGACACAAAAATCTTTGATGCCATTGGTTACTAGATCCTTCCAAAATAGACCTTCCACAAAACTTCCTTCCACAAAAAAGCGCTGTTTTCTGTGTTTTGGCCTGTTGCACTGAGACACTAGACACTATGTTAAGAGACTCTCACAAAAAAATATAAAACCTAAAACATCTGTCTAAATACCACTTTTCAAATGAGAGTAGTAATGTCTTGATTGATAGCAAGAGCCAGTGGATAATACAAGGCTAAGAGAAAGAGTTTATATAAAATTAGCTAAAATAGACAGCATGCTGGCAAGGCAAAAGATCTGGGGGATATATTATATCAGGAATCCTTTGAAAGTTGAAGAAAAGTGTTTCTAAAGAATCAACATGGGGATTGTGGGGGAGGAAAAGAAAATTATTACTGGGATAAAAAATACCGTAGAATTTTGTGAAAGCTAAGAAAAAAACGCCATTACTTAATAGTGAGAACTGAACTGTCACTCTGAACGTATTTCTTCAAAAACTGTTTCAAAATTTGGGTATAGATAGCCGGACAGCAGTGTCTGATTTCAAATTAAATCCTTTAGCTATTACAACATAATACAGAGTTTCAGAAACCTTGAAGATTCATCCCACTTTTGAAGTTGTACAGTAATGAATACAGACTTCCTCAGGAGAGGAAGGAGAAAGAGAGTGCACTGATAAAGAAGAAAAAACAGTAGCCCACCGTGGAGGATATTCTCTGTGGTGCCAAGAGAAATCCCGGTTCAAGTCCAGGTCAACACTTACCCTTACAAATGCTCTAATCATTGTAACCCTCCCTCATTCTCCTGCCAAGAGTGCATACGAGGCATATTTGGTGTCTATTTTGAGAGTCCCAAGAAGCCTCTGGTGAGAGGTAGGTATCTCAGATCTGCAAGAGCTATGGTGCAACTGGGCATGAGCTGGTCAACTAAAGGGGATTTTGTTGTTGTTTTAGTGAATATTTAGATATTTATTAGAATTTAGGCAACTAGGAAAGGTCCTCATGAATTGCTGTGCTACAATTAGTCACCTAAATTATGCTTAATTGAAAATCAGGGTGGATGTATCCATGCATTTTCCCCAGCAGAAGGCCGATTTAAGGCAGTCCTTCCTCCAGCTCCTCTTTCCTGACCGCTCAGTTGTGTCACTGGGTCACCGGAACTTTTTGTGGACCCTCTCTGAAGCCAGATGAGGTAAATAGTTTATGTCAAAACAGGAACAACAAACAAACAAACCAACCCACCCCACCCCCAAAAAAAGAAATCTAGCTCTTGGAAGGATTAGACATCCTGATACAAGTGAACTACAATGCACGAAAGAAAGTGTCCCCTGTTTTGGTGCTAGATAGAATGTTCATGTAAAAAAACACTTAAGATACCAGTTGCTTTAGAAAGGCCTTATCTTCTCTCATTCATTTACTGCTTTCACATCACAGCAGTGTTGTGAGGTTTTAATTAAACATTTGGAAATTGCTATGGGTTCTTCCAAAGGAGAAGCCAATATAAATAAGACAATTACACTGAAATGGGTGATGAAAGAAGTAAGTGATAAAAGTAATTCTACTTGTTACGGCATCTCTCTCTAACATCTGATTGTCTTTCCTTCACATTATTTGAATAAACCCTACTTTCCAAGCATATGTATGCAGATCATTTTTAAATGCAAAGATTACAGAAAAAGGTAATTCTTTCAAGAAGACAATTGAGCTTGGCAGAAAGGGTAGGCATCTGTCAGGCCCAGATAAGATCAGACAGCTGTGCTTTATCCTGAAAGGGTGTTGTGAATCTAAGTTTTCCTAGGGAAATAACATCTTCGGTATGAAAAGCAGCAAAATGTAATGAAGTCTCCAAACAAATAAGTAGAGAAAACAGAAACTCTCAGAGCTCATTTTTGTCTAAAATATAAACCCTATATCAGAAGAAAAAATGCAGGATGAGAGGAGGATAACATCTTTACCAAACAGTAAAAAATAAGGGGTGGGAGGATCATCTCACTTTATATTCTCAATCAAATTAATCCTTCGGATTAGAATCAAAGGTAAGAGGAGACTTCAGCAGCAATAATCACTGCAGAGAGCCACTAGCATAGGAAGAGGGCTAGGACACATGACACCTAGGACAGGCTACGGGAACAGGAATGGTTAAAATGGAAATGACAAAGAAAGCTAGGTGGAAATCTAACAACAGTCTTGCAACAGCTAAAGGGAAAGGCAGAGCCCGGCTTTCCTAAGAGGTGCACAAGGAAAGGACAAGCAGCAATAATCACAAGTTGTGATAAGGTAATTTTCTTTTTCTGACTTAAGGAAAAATGCTCCTCACCAGAAGCATGGTTTAGCACTGGAACAGGTTGTCCAGGGAGGCTGTGGAAGCCTCTCCTTGGAGAGTTTCAGAACTTGTCGGGCAAGGCCCTGAGCAGTCTGGTCTAACTTTGAAGTCAGCCTTGCTTTCAAAATGAAAGATGTAGTGAATAACTCAAGAGGTCCTTTTCAATCTAAATTTTCATATGATTCTACAAAATGATAAGCTTATATCCCCCTGTCTGGAAAGGGAGATTGTAGAACAGAGTAGTAAGAAAAACTTGAAAAATGCAAAGACTTCAGGGAAAAATCTGTACTTCTGGGCAATGCCAGGATCTATTATTCCAGATGAAGATGAGGGGCATCCAGGTAGGCATATCAACAGGAGAGTGAAAAAGGTTCCTGGAGAAAGGAGGAACTGAACATGCCTATAAAGGGGATTTCCAAAACCAGAAACAGTCAGAGGCAGGGGTCTATCTCTATCAGAAGGACCTCTCAGGTCTATTCTGGGCCTGAATTAGTAAAAAGGGTTTAATTATTTGTTTGGATGATGGGTTAAGATTTAAATTCACAGGTGATAGTTTTGGAGGGTAGGATTAGAATTAGAGACGAACTCAGAAAGAAAAATGAAAGGAGAAATGTTCTTAAAAAGATGCATTTCAATATAGAAATGCATGTGGTACTACACATGGATGGGAATAATCCACTGCACAAGCAAATGATGGAGAATGACAAGCAGAAAATTATTTTTGAGGTGTTGCATATCACAAACATGAAAAGCCTTTGCAAGAAAAGTGAACCTCACACAGGATGCATATTTCAAGACCCCTTTCAGCGCTATTTTCTATGATTATTAGAACTTCCCCAAGTTCTATCTGAAATGTCTGGCTGGGTGGAAAATCTGTTAAAAATTGTAACTTAAAAAGAATACTATTTATAGAGAAGTACATATTTTTAACTACTGTGTCGGTGCAAGTGAAATGATGGAGGGGGACTTGAGATTGTGAATGGCAAACTAGGTAACAGTGACACAGGATATCTGTATCTTATTAACTAAAAAGGTTCTACCAAAGACACCTGCAGCAGTACCAAAAGAAGCTATGAGACCCTGAAATTTTCAACAGTAACATTTAAAGAACATGTGGTGCTGCTAGTGATTGGAGCCAGACCCTATGCTAAATACAGGGATATATAGTGATTAGCGTATCAGAAATGCATGATAGAAATTTTAGCATCATGATAAGAGGTATAACAAACTGATTCAAGATATATACATGGGAAACAGGAGCCAGACCGCAGGGTAGTAGGCTCCTACTGTTTTGTGCTGTTTTGTTACCACTGCAACTGATTATTTTTGTTTGCCACAGTGCTCAAAGAAAATCCGAGTGGAAAAGACAGGCTTTAATAACAGGTGCTGTGAAAGATAAGAGCATAAGTGGGAGTTTCTGGCTGATGTAAGAGGCAGTCTCTGGAACGCTCAGTATCTATACCGGTTAGGTGCTAAGCACCAACCCTGGACTAGCCAAGCGTAGGTCAGGACCACTGAAGCACCAGCAGTGGCCAGCAAGACAGACCCAAAGAGAAACAGCCAAAAGCAATCCACAACATTCCTGTGCTGGACAAAATATAGCTGAATCCAGCTAGAGCCAGGATAAAAATCAAAGACTACTTTTCTGCTACATAAAGCGTGCTACCACTTATTTTAGCATCTGTAATGAGATGAAGCAGAAATAAAACGTATGTTATGATGTGCCTTTACATTCCAGCAAATGCCGTAACATTGCAGTGTACTTCATTACATGAGACAATCCATTGATTGGCACATTTCAGCTGTCACTAACATACTACAAATAAGCAGATCCTCTTCTGTGCAGAAACTATTTCTCACTGCCATCTTGGTGTGTTCACCTATACTCATGTGGCCCAGCTTTCCCCAGGATAGGAAATACATAAGAAAAATTACTTAACAAATCACTACTGTTAGGAAAACACCACCGCTCTTGAAATGTTTTAATTAAGCTGGTTAAAATGTTTAATTAAAACTATTTAAAAAGTCCATTCTCATTTCCATTATGGACTTTAAAGATTTTACAGCCTCAAAGAGTATAAAGGGGTTCAAAAGTAGCCATAATGTAAATAAGAATTACTGACATTATTTTCACTAGCATTATTTATAGTTAGTGATCTTCTCATGGTGGCTTGATTATCATCTGATTCTAAAAAGCTAATAATTTCACTCCATTACCCTCCAGATCTGGTTCTCTTTCGTAAGTAGTTTAACAGATGCCAAAAGTAAAAAAAAAAAAAAGAAAAAGAAAAAAAAAAAAGCTTAAGAATCTAAGTAATGCAGAAAATGAAGGCTGTTAAAAGACAAGGTCGGGCAATTCCAGCACCAGTGATTTGGAGTTTGTTGCCTGCCACCTCCATCTGCTGAAAGTTACTGTCCGTACCAGCAGAACCAGATAACTCTTGGAGGTACCACTGTTTCTGAACTGATATAATAGCTTAAGCTAGATCAATAGCAGTTTCAAAGGACACATTAGAGTGCTAGTTGTGGTGGTTAAAGATCCAGTTACTTTTGCCAGCTCTGCTAGCCACTTTACTAACCTCTGCCACAGGAAAGGATATACAGCTGGGGCAATAGCTTCTAAAACTGTACAGTCAGGAATTGCCAGAACTTACCTGTCAATACCCAAATCCATTTGAATTTCAACAAGACGTGGGTCTTTGAAAATGAAATCGAGGTTTTATGGAAAAACATTGCCAGTATTCAGATGCTGATTAAAAATGACAATGCATACAAAGATACGACACCTACATACATCCTAACACACTTCTGCATATGTACTTCTAGACCAATCATTACCTGAACTGACCAGCGTTGAAATGAGACTATCTTTGTGTATTCCAAATGATCATGCTAATGCAGAATAATTTATAGGGGTCAATATCAGCTAAGAAGTGATGAACAATGCGTATGACCTCTATGTGGTTGCTGCCAGCTTACTTCCGTAAAGATACCAATGGAGGTATACTCCGTCCCTGCTGAACAGGACAAGCCATGTAGCCAGGTCACAGAGAGGAGGAGTCAGGAAACAAGATGCTCTGCTCAGTATGTTTGTTCCTTTTTACAGTCCAAAGGCATATAATTGAAATGCACATTTCACTAACTTAGCTCAAACCAGCATGTTCTGCAATGTCCACTGAGAGGGTCTCCAAACACACAACTGCTGTTCCACAATCAAATGTCAGCGCAGCAGCTGAGTGACATACAGGCCTGGAAGAAAAAGGGACAGCTCAATGCCGAATGAGGGAAAAATAACAGAAAAACCTTCTCTGTGGCTACTTGATGACATATGGTACATGGTTTGAGCTTTCTTGTGAATCCCCGAGAAGTCAATCTGCTATGCAGAATTGGAATATTACATCAGATAATGTCCAAGTCCCAATTTTTTTCAGGATTGGTACTCCGTTATGCTCACATTTTAGGCAGAAATTAAACCTGCAGTTCATTTTGCCTCAACATTTAAGGATAGGTTTCAGTTTCTAATAATTCTGTGTCACCTTGGAAAATTAAAATAGTAGCTCTTGTTCTGATTGTATATGAAAGTATAGGTAAAACAAATTTCACGGCACTGATTAAGTGTCGTGTTCACTAAACTTTAGAATCCCATTATGGATCTTTCTATATTGGTGTTTGCGTATGCTGCACGGTGAGTAAGAAAAATCAGATTTCAGGTGCTTACAAGCATGACAAATAGGCACTGAAGTGGCCTTGAGCACTGTGATGTAGTAATGGAGAGGAAATTGAAGCATTCAATATTCTGAGGTGCCTGAGCCCTCTGCAGATGGCTCTTGGACACTTGTTAGTAATCTAGCAAAGAAAAAAAAAATGCCTCCAGTTTTGTTGGGGTTTGTTTTGTTTTTTACACTGGCAAAATAAGTAAATTTAATGGGTGCGATATAATGTGAGTAATAATAATATGGACACTAACTTGCAGCTATTACTTCAGGTATTCACCTCTAAATGAAATTAATGCAAGATTTAGCAAGTCCCTTGTACAGTAACAAACCTCCAACTTCATGACGTAACCGTACATTTCTGTGTCAATTAGGAGCTTTGTGGAATTTCATTCAAGGTTGCTGACAGAAAGGCTTGTGATCAGGAGTATTTTAAACTTGTGACTGACAGTAACAGCAGTGCTACAGTCTATTGCCTTAGTTGGACTGTGCATTCTGCTCATCTTCATACCCCAACATTTCATTAAATAAGTTGGTGCTTAATAATTCATTTAAAAAATGGACATATATTTGTATGTGTTCATCTTTGTATAAGCCTGCATTTTATAATTTGATATATAATTAAAATGCAGAAATCACATTTTATGCTTTTATTTTTGTGCCTGTTTCCATCTGGCAGGTAGACCTGTGGAAATAAATGCATTCCTAGATGAATAGATGACCTGAAAATACTTACATATTATATAATCCATTCAGACATTCACTTTCAGTGAATGAAGACAATATCAGCAGGTGTCTGATAATTAGGTGCCATTAGCACATGCATAAAGATACATTTTAATCTGTTGTACTGCAGTGAAACTGTGGAGGTTTAATATTTTTAACTTAAGACTTTCTCTGGTTTAGATTTTCATATAGATGGAGGTGTTACAATTCTGAGATAAAGTTTAAAGTGAAAAAAATCCCGAAAGATTAGAATAGTGATACTTCCTCTGAAGATTGTCAGCCACTTGTGAGACATAGCAAAAATTTGTGATTTCTTAACACAAATCTCCCTGATCTTCCAGCAAAAATAATTCCGTATCTTTAAATAAAATTAACTTAAATTATTTGGGCTGTAGGTCCAATCAAATGTGTAGAGCACATAACAAATTAGAACAACAAATTGCTTATTACTCAGTAATATACACAGGTGTGACCCTGCAAAGGTCAATAGCCAAACACTTTGTTCAAGTACGGAAAGTTAAAAATAGACTGTGCAAGTGTGGTTTATATAAATTAGTGATGTATACTAGCCTTCAAAGGCCAATAAGAGTGAAAAAGTGTATTTAATTACGTAAAATTGAATTGACCTGTACATGAGGAAAATATGAAATATTAACAACCCAGCAGTTTTATGAAAGAAATGAAGTGGTGCTTTATAAGATTATTAGAATTTCTATTGATTTTGTGAATAATTGTGTCCTTGATTATTTTATCTGTCTTTTTACACATTCAGTCATGCCCTACAAATGAAATTTGATTATTGTTTAAACAGCATCTGAGCACATCCTCAAGCAAAATAGCATAACTAGCGATAGCACAACAATTCAGTGGCTCCCTGCAGCAGTACACAGAATCCATCCAAAATTAGATCGTGTCCCAGCGTGCTGCAGAACTACACTTTGCTGGCTCTCCTTATGTTATCAGACAAAGCCAAGTCAGCCAAAGGATGAAATCAGGTAACTGTTGCTTGAATTTCTGTTTCTTCCTTAAAGCCAGCACTCACATTCCTACAGTGCCTTATAACCAAGCCTACAGACCTACAAGGGCAGTGATTCCCCACTGATGGCCAGCCTGATGGCACTCTTCTTCAGGAGCACAGGGGGAGGAAAGAAGACTGTGTTCCTCCTCACCAAGGAAGAACTGAATTAAACTGACCGAAGAAAAGTAGCACAGAGAGGGTCTTTGAGTTGATAGCAACCAGGACACCCCGATATTGCAGGGTTTGTGTAATGCAGGTCACAACACTGAGTAAAAGTTTCAGACTGGCTGAAGACTCAGGCAGATGTCACAGCACCAGTTATGTCTCGATCTGGTCCAAAAATGATAAAATCAACTTTATTTTGAGATATTCTTCATGCCTTCTTTCAGTGGAAGAAGGGTTCTTTGAAATTTAACATCAGTGTTAATACAACAAAACACCATACCCAGTCATGACATTTCTGTAAACGTTGCAGAATTACAAAGAAGATCTGGACTTGGCAGCTGCCTGTCATCTATGCCAGTCATAGATGCCAACATAGAAGACTGATTTAAAATTGCATGATGTAGTATATTTAAAATGTACATCAAAAAAATGAATTTATACAGACTGGATTCGTAATTTTATAACTACATCTTGTCACATTTTCCATGCAGCTTAACCTTTTGAAAATACTAGCTATTACTGGGCCAAAACCATCTTTTAGATTTAGAAGTTTTTTAAATTCAAAATACACTTGGCACTTGTGTTTCAAGTAAAGATTAAAAGCTAGTAGAAAAGAGTTTCACACTGAGCTAAAACCACCCCAGAATGGTGTTATAAATATGCAGAGGCTACAGGGAATAAAAACAAAAAAAGACCATTCAGCAAAGAAAGCTGCTTCCTTTTCAGGATCAAATGTGATCTCAAGATCCAAGAGAAAAAGATGAAAACTATCAAAAACCACACAGATGAGAATCTGCAGCAAAATTTAGAACACAGGTATTCTGCAGCAATGTGTAAGAGAACAGAGAAATAAGCATCAGGGATGCAATAAACTGTGGTCAGGCATAAGTTAAAGCTAACACAGCTGTGACTAAAAGTTCTAAAAATTATATTTAGATTGTCTAATTTTAGGCATTCAACCTACATACCTCAAGAGGGAGTCTATTAGTTCCTTCCTCTAAATTATATAGGACAGCTATGTTCCCGGTTTAGGCTTCTAGATTGAGACGCCCAAGTTAGTCTCTGTGAATACTCACTGAGATGACTACTCTGAAGCTTTTGGTGGAGATGAGACAGCTAACTGCAATGAAGTTGAGGAACGGCTGTTGCTGAATCCAAAGTAAAAGTAAAGCTTGATGTTCTCAAATTGAGTATGTCCAATAGCCACCATTAATAAAGAAAGTCTGATAGCATGATTTGTCGAATAAATTTAACAAATTCAGGCTTGAAAAGAGAAAATACACTGTGCATGTTTTAAAAGGCTGGATGAAATAACTTGGGAACTACAAATTCGTTAGTCTGACCTCAATAATATGTGAGCTTTTAGAACACACTTTGAAGAATTTTATTTAATGCAAATGAATGGAAACAAAAATTATGGTCCCATACACTGACCAAAATCACTTTTGCCGCACTTGTACACATTCTCAAGAGAGAAAAAAGAAAAGAAAAAAAAAGAAAACCAGAACAAGACTCTACATCAATTTGTAGGCAAATGAGCATATGCAAGGCTAACATGGAGCCATCATGTTTTCTGTAATATTCCATGTGCAGCTGTGAGTGCTTGCATTAATGCCAGTTAATCTCCAGAGCTATGAAGTGAGGGAAGGGAGTGTTGGCCACAGTACTGGAGTTATCTACTACTCTTCAAACACTGTAACCGAATCCTTCACATCCTCTTGGACTCTACCAGAACTGAGCAGATGGAGCCTCACTAAGCTGCTCGTTCAAACACAAATGCATAATAAAGCAATAAACATTAAGGGTTTGACATGATACCAAAGCAGAGGAACAGGAATAGTTTTACTAAAAGGGCTTCTCACTTAAATCTTTCTGTGGTGCTTGTAGTAGAGTGAAGAGTTCATGGCTTAAACCAGGACTAACAGCATACAATTACATCTAAGTAAATCTGGTTTACATTAAAAAACAATAAAATTGAAACCAGAGAAAAAAGCCTTTGCGACAGCACAGTCTGACTCTGCTTTTATGTAATGCATCATCTTGAAGCAGCTCTGCAGTTTTTGCATCCTTGCAATTAAGGCAGAACTTATCCCTTATGTCCTGCACTAAAAGGAAGCCTTTCAGCTTGCTTTTGGGGTTTTTTTGAAAGGCCTAACACTTTTCTCTTTCATTCCTACTCCAGCTGAAATTTGGATTTTTTTTTTCCCTTTCCAGCAGTCAAAGCTTTAGAGAACAAATAAAATGAGGATGAAAATTTCTTCTTGGTCAGCTTTTTAATTTAAATATTTTTGTGCTCTTATTTTCTTTATTTTTTTTTAATTCCTTGAAATGTTAGGGTCAGTAAAAAATATGTCATTTCAGAATCTCTTTTTCCTGAAACCATAGCAGAAACCATCCATCCCTTTGGGATAAACAAGCTGAGAGAAGACTTTCTTTTGTTCTCTTTGCCATGACTGAAGCAAAATTGCTTGCAACACTGGATTATAACTTCATTTTAGAGGGGTTTTCTTAATAAATGGAAAGTAGGAGTCAGACTACATAGAAAGATAGATAGGGGCAGAAAAGGAGAAGACATCCACAAGAAGAATAAACTTCAAAAGAGTTTTCTCCTACTTTGTGGATATCCTATTCAATTCTGACATACCCTTCCTCCTCATAGAGTAATTCTGACTGCAAACTTTTTTATATTAGCTCTTTCGAGTTTAAGAACATCTTCACATAACTCGTGATCTTGTGCATTCCAGCCCCTTACACATGGCCCTACTGTTTTGTCAGGATGCAGTCCTGTCTCATTTTATAAAATACCCTGAGGACAATATTAGTTGCAACACAGTTAGGCACAGAAGAGAATGTGAAATGGAGTCTTAATTCTGAATTCCCTGACCAATCTTCTTGTTCAAATATAAATAAAGAGCATGGAAGAAATCCAAACAGGAGAAGGAGAACACAGTTTTCTGTGCTTATTCAAAGGATAACGATGTCCTAAGGGAACCAATAAAAGAAAATGAAATTGTACAAAGGACACCTCCGGTACATCTAGCAAATCTTGTAGGAAAACACAACAACAAAAATCAATAATAAAAGACTATTCGCAAGGATGCTAAATAAAGCAAACTAGGAGCAAGCCCTTTTGAAATGCATATATCGTAAGCTGAGTTCTAAGACTTCAAAATCATTATTCATAATCCAGGTTGAAATTCAATAAAGATATTTACCCAGTGTTTACCTCTTCTTTTATGCAACCTGAGTTCATATAAATTACAAGGGAAAGAGAAAGCAAGGCAAACCTCTTCAGCATAGTACACACCATGTACAGTTTCTGCTCAAAACAATTTTTGCACTTGCCCAAAAGACGTATGCATGTTTAAGGAAGGTAGTTCACGTGCTGTTTTGTTCCATTTGCATAGATGGTTACTCCTGTTAAAGCGTGTTGATTTTTATGTAAGAGGAACAGCAAAACAAAAGCATGAGTTCAGAACAACAAAGTAGCATGCTGCACTGCTTCACAAATACATCAACTACGCCAGGTGCAAGAGCGTTCCAAAATCAGCCTGACTATTCTACATAGCAGGCATAACAGTGTATTTTTTATATTCTGCTCATTTAAAAGGGGTAATCAGATTTTCATCAAATTATTACCACAATTATCTGTTTCTATTGAAACTAAGCACAATAAAAATAGAGTCTAAATGGGTTTGACATAAGTTTGGAAAGAGCCAGGGGAGAAGTCACTGAGTGAACTGGAATGATGCCTGAAAGAATGGCAGGAATGAATCTTCAGATGTGCTATAAATTACACGTATTCAAAACAAAACAAAACAAAACAGAAAACACACATACTACTAGCCCAATACTTATGCACATAAAACAACTTACCTTCATTAATGATGACAATATATCTCTCCCTGTTTTAAGAGACAAGTCCCTATATACTTACGCAGTGCTTTGAACACTGCAAAGTTTTTTAATTGAATTGTTTTGAATGAGACCTTCACACTAAACTGTATTTATGTTTTCAGGTAACCCAAAATTAATCTTAAAGTTCAAAGAGAATTCATACATAAAGTATTGGCAGTTCAAGTGGCTGACTCTTAATCTGTCAAGGAATATATCTTAAAAATTACAGCAAAAGCCTGTTTTTAGAATATTTAAGGTCTGGTCATGCATTCCAGTTTATCAATACCAATGAAGCTTGGCAAACATAGAGGCTGTGGTTGAAGTTCATATTAATATAGCACAAGGTCCCAAGGAACAATTTCTGTCTCACTAAAAGCTTTTTTAAAGATGTAACTAGAAAAATGCTAATGATATTGTAAAATTTCTCTGCACTGGAACCACATTTACATTTACCCTGGAAGAGTTTCCTGCACATTGTCACAGTTATTAAAAACAAATGTAAATACAGAATATACAATGAAAAGTACCTTTTCAGTACTGCAGTAAGCATAGCATTTACATTTCAGGGACTACTGAATGATGATAATGGTAATTCTGAAATGATTTACTTCATTCAAACTTTGTGCCACTAAAATAACTCTTACTCTAGAATATGCAACACTAAAGTAAAGTACAGGAAAGGTTCAAGGAAAAAGCCCTTGGTACTTATTGCATCATATTTTATAGCTTGAAGACTAGCTGTATCCAAGTCTTAGAACATTCAATACTTACATTTCCACCTTTTATTTTTCCCTGGAGGTATGCTTTATCACACGGGTGCACAACTGAGTAGGGATGGTCTGACTGACCTCTCCCTTCTCTTAAAAGTCCAAGATGAATTCCCACTTACTATAAATGATCCAAGTTTTATGGACTAATGACAGTTTAAAATACTTTTTTTCCCACTTTTACTGCAATCCTGTCATTAAGACTAACAATCTAAAGTAGCTAAGAGAATGAGTAAGCAAGATGATTTACGCAGATGATAGTGCAGTGGTAAGATGTGGGGAAAGATTCTTTGAAATTTTTTGTAGCTAAACCATTAAAAAGATTTACACCAAGGTCTTTAAGTGAAAAGAGAGCATTGCCAAAGAGGTCTGGCAAGCTCGTCTGTCAATAAAATACTCTGCCCCATAAATTTAGCCAAACCCTCAGCTTAAAACCTGATTAAAAGCTAGAAGGGACTTGCTTTGTTACCAGACATAGCCCACCAACCCAGTATCCACAGAGACTGCCTGTAAAACTCAGACAGGATAGCAACACTTTTATAAAATCTTCACCATCGTTGCATATCCTATACTTTTCCATGAGGCCATGTACAAAAATTGAGGAGATGTTTAGCATGAGAGAGCACAGGTTCTAATACAGGACAAAGTTGTGTTGAAATTATTTAGTGCGGCATTTAAACCTTATATATTTCTGTACCTGGCTGATCTGTACCTTATGGCAAGACTTTCAAAAATCTTGCCATACAGAAGACTCATAAAATATGTATATATACTTTTGTTTTTATCTTTTTTCAGAATGTTCTTTAGTTACAAGTTAATTTAGTACAAGCTTGTATCTTTTTCATATCCCATCTCCTACCATTTTTGTACATTAGAGATAATTTCAGGAGGCAGCAATCAGATCTGGATTCACGTGTAGGGCAGGTTCAGAGTCAAGGCTTGTTTTTGTAACTGTACCAGAACATACTTCTGGAATTTGAAAACAGCAGTATTTGATACTGTTCGCAACAAAATTTCAAGAGGAAACAACAGAAAGAAAACAGGGGTTTTTCTGTTGCTCAGTATATCAGAACATTATTATTTGTTTGGTGCTAAAAATGGGCTTAAGATTGTAAAACACGAGTGTTTTGACAGTCTTTGCTTCAAGATCAGCTGTTCATGACATTTCCGTCAACTTGGATTGCAGCCCGTACAGATCTAGAAAACAGGTGTCATCCTATTTTGGACTTCACCCAGAATCAAAAAAGTAGGGATAGATACTCATATGCCCTCACCCTGACCCTGAAAGTCTGAACAAAGTGATGAACTTTATACAGGGTACTCCAACAGTCAAATTCTGGGAGGAAGAAAAGCAAGGAGCCAAACTGGTAGACAAGGAAAAGAACCTGTTGGTTGCTTGGTCTTTTTATGCCATAGTAGTTCATGCATCTCTGCTGTCTGAGGGCAGCAGGTTGCCAGCGTTTAGACACCCCTGAGCCAAATTCTTTAACCTCCAAACAGAAATACGTAGAAGGAAATCCACAGGGATGGTAGCCAGGTTAGCTTGCTGACCACTGCATATGTCCTGGGCAATTTTACTCCGCAAGCTGATTCAGGACACAGCCTTGGATAACTGGTCCATCATAGTAGCCTTGAGTTTCTACAGAAATGTACAATAAGCAGCTGAATATCATACAGGAACTGTTGTGCTCCTTTAGCCAAACAAGGATGGAAGAGAAAGATGCCAATAAGGGGGACATCCCCACCCTCACACCCAGCTGAGTAACTAACAACAGCTTTTTCAGATCATTGCTGCTATTTGGCAGTCCACAGGTAGGCAGAAATGTCAGGAAATTTCAACCATTCTGATTACACAAAGATTACAAAGACTGCTGGCAGCATTTACATACACATCCTTGGAAAGAGGCAGTTCCTCCTCTTCTTTCTGCCCAGCCTTTCCTCAACTGAACTTTGAGTGCTTTGGGGTCCAGCTTCCAATTCTCCAACTTTTGCCCAGGTCTTGGACTACATACTAGACAGTATCAACACCCATCTGTAAATTAGTGTCACAAAATCCAGTTACCAGATAGTAAAATAATACCAAAAATTCATAGGGAGCCAACACTGCATCACAGGAAAGTCAGCCTCCAAGTCTTATTGTCAATCTTCTACCTCCATCACAGAATAAATTCCTCTATCTAAACACAAATATTATCTATTGCTCTCTGAAACACACTTAGTGTCTCTGGTGGTATTCTGAATGAGATAGGAAAAAAAAACCACTGAAGATTACTCATGAAAGTACTTGCCATTTTTTTCCTCATTTTTTTGTCAGAATTCTAAATTTTAGCAAATAAACTCACTATTTCAAATAATAAGACAGCCTGTCCCAGCATTACATGCGTTCATTCAAAAACATGCGTTCACATGTGCGTGAGGAAGACTCTAAAGACAAGTATGTCCTATAAACAAGAAACAGGGCAGAATGTGAACTTCATGATGACAAAGTTTTAACTGAACACAGAGATTTTAAACTGTTTTAGAAAAATGCTTGTTTCTCATTCATCAAAAAAGCAATTTATCAACAAGGTGGATGAATCAGGCAAAGCTGGGAGACAGGAGAAGATGACTTAGGGAATAAGAGGATGAGATGATTGGGAAGACATGATGGGAAACAAGTGGCAGCACAGTTTGTACACATTCGCATAGATAAGATCCCAGTAGTGGGAACAAGGGCTTACATGAGATGCTTTGGTCTGCTTATGCCATTTTGCTCCTTAAGAGTCAATACTTCTTTCAAAAGGCTAAAAGACTAAATGTTTCTGCAGTTTGGAGAGCCATACCTCTTCTGCAAATGCAAATACATCAACTCGCTAATGGCAGATGGCAAGCTTGGTCATAAACAGAATGATTTTACTCTCTGGTCAACATCCAGACATATGATCAAGTTGTCAGGATTTTTGTATAAGTTCCTTTTTCATGTGAATGAAGGAAGGATCGTATATATTTTTTCATTCATATACAAAAGATTTAGGAAAATTTAGCAGGCAACATTCGTAGAAACACAGTATCAGGTTCCCCCCCACACCCTCCTTAGTGTGCTGTGTAGCAGTCTGGGAAACAAAAATAGTCATGCATTGAAAAACAGTTTTCAGAACAATTAATTAAAAGCACTGAAGAATGCTTGTTGCTTACATATTCTCCCCAGATGATGTGTTGACTGCACATATACAAGCCCTCATTCCTTACAGACATGGTCCCAAGAGATTGAGTGAGAGAGTTTAAAGTAGTAAAACACATTACTCATTCAAGTATGTGGTTAGATAGGTTCAGAGGGGATTACAAATATCATTTTTGCTACTGAATCTTTTTCACGCTAAGTACTGTTTACTGCACACATTCACACAACCTTCCCCTTTGGTTGCACAATCGTTAGCTTTCAGATTGATAGAACTGTTTCAGTCTCAAGTATGTTACTTGAGGGAAATGCTGCATACTTCTCTTGTTTTCAGCGCGTTGGGAAAGAGACGAAACTTATTCAGAAAGAAATGGTTTATTTGCTCCCACATTTTCCTTCTAATGTGAAATACAATTTTTACATACTACATACTGATGACTTGCATACTATTGTGATTTATAGCACTTGTTTCACTCATTTTCATTGCAATTTTTTCATTCTAAGCATTTCTTTTTGCTCGACTTTGTCTTTCAATTACTGTATTGTCTTCTACAGTGTATCAAGTTAAAGAAAAAGTTATTAAATAAATTTGATAGTATTTGCTATTATTGGTTCCAGAGTACCTATTGTTCTTTTTGCCAGTAGATGGCAGCATGTGGCTGTTTAGCTCGTATGGGCTCTGCGCAAAAGGCCTAACGTGCAAAACAAACTTTCAGCCAGAAACAATTGGGTCTTTTTAAGCTTATATTCCTATACATTCTCTCACAGCAAAATACTGTAGTCATGTCTCTTAGAAGTCCTTCAGGGGCTGAGTCAAAGAGTGAAGTTTTCCTTGATTCTTGGTTTGGTTTTGGGTTTTGGTTGTTTTGTGTTTGTTTTTTATTTTTTTCAAACTAATGTTTTGCAGAAATTAAAAGATTTCTGGAAAGCAGAGATAAGCCAGACAAAGTCTCTTGGTACAGATACTGGGAAAGGTTTGTAAATTTGGAATTTCAGCCCTGTGTCTGCAGTTCAGGACATCATTTCTAGCAACAAAACCAGCTCTTCTATCCCTACCCCTTCAGGATAGTAGACCACACAAGATATTTTCCTGCTATCAAACAATATACACTCATAACTAAAAATTTCTCTCTTTCCTACCTACATAAAAGTCAGAAGCAGTATGGATATACACCTAACAAATTTAAAACAATGAACTCCAAAATTTTACTACTGTCTTAAGTGGTTTCCGTATGTTGATTTTAATAAAAACAAAACACAAGTAAGTAACATGTACAGATTTCAGTCATTCTAAATTCCTAATTCTTTGCATTTTCAAAACCAAAATGGGCTTGAGAAAATGAGCACTGCTATTTGCACTTGCAGTCTATAGTTTGCTCCTATGAGTAAGCAGTTTTATTAAATGCTGTGGGCAACATAACAAAAGTGCATTTTTCTCTCCCTTGTACGTAGGCCTTATTTCAATTCACGTGATGTAATTCTTTCAGGTTAGGAAGTTTCGGGTGTATTTATAACAGAGTTTTCACAGTATATAGGTAGCCTTCTCATGTATCCTCTCCTACCCTATTAGAGGAGCCTGAATATATCCTTTTCACTTTCTGACCATATAGCAGCTTAACAGTATGTTTGACTGGTAATTTTATAAAAGTGCAAAGAATCAACAACCAGCTCATGCATCCCCTGTGTCATGGCTATAACCAGAATGACTCAGCCATTTCAAAATATGTGTTAAGGAAACAAGAATCTATTTTGGCTTGTCAGTGTTTTTATCTTACCTCTTTATGACCTCATTAGCTTTCTTCTGTCCCTCAGAAGCATCTAAAATTCCACTTTTTCCATGTTACAAGTAGCAGCTGCTTCAGCGCTGTAATGAAAGAAAACCCTTCTTTTAAACAATATAGTGGGCTCATATTACAACGTATCACACACACAATTGATCTTAATAAAGCAAGGCCTCAGGAGGGCCTTCTAGCATGTGAAAGTATATAGATTTTTTTAAAGCAGCACGTCCATTTGGTTTGAGCTTGTAAGTGTGGTTTGCATGGCTCCCACACCAGAGGTATGATAGCCAGAGTGGGCAGCATTGATGGAAACACCGACTGTGAAGTCTATGCTCCTGGTGGGCACAGGGTCTTCCAAACCTCTGAGGTCTGGGCACCCAGAGCGGGGCCTCTCCTTACCCAGCTTCTGCTGCCCCAGGACTCTCAGAACCTGTCAGGAGGAACATATGCTCCCCCAAGCTTCTCCTTGCAGCTCCCAGGATTATTTAGTCTTCAAAAGTCCATCTGTCAAGGAGCAGAAGTTGAAACCAGCTGCGTATTCATGGAGATCATCACCAGGCAATTATTGCCATAGACTATCCGAAAAAGTCCAAAATTGAATATGTCTTTGAAATTCAGCGTGCTTTGAGTTGAAACAGATGAACTGCAAAGAAAGATGTAAAAATCCTTTGTACTGCTAAGCAGTATTAATGGAGTATAATGATGATGGGATTTAAAGACCTCCAAGGTAATGACAACTTAAATGGTAACAATTATAGTGACAAATAGCAGTAAGAGGTCTGCATCAACGTAATACTGTAAACACAGGCAAACATATTTTCCACTTCTTCAGCTTCTAACTCTGCCCTAATAGATCTTGCTTGCAACTATCGCTTCTCAGTTTCTAAGCACACCTTATATTCAGCATGGCAACTGATGACGCAATTCTTTACCTCTTTGATAAATACTCTTCTCATCCTCTTGACTTCTTTTTTATGACCTCTTTTTCCTTATTATTTTACCATTAATCTCTAATTCCTGCCTGACTTTTCTTTGCCAGTGTTTCCTCCCCTATTTCTTCAGGTCATAATAAGTTTGATGTATCATAATATTGGGGGGAGGGAGGAATCTTTTCTGAAGTAACATTTAACAAAGATAAGGTTAAAAGAGGGGCAACAGGATCTAATGTCATTATATATTTAAATAGTGCTAATAGTGCATGAGCAGGCATGTCAGAATTCACCAGCTGTCCCTAAAGGTACAAGCCAGCTTTCTGTCTCCTCACATTATAGCCCAGTTTAACCTCTGTTGTAACACATCTCAGGACAAAAAGATTATAAAATATGCTCCACTAGAGCTCTAATTTGTCTACTTTCAGAAATACGTTGTTCTGAAGAGTTAGAAATGTTAAGATTACATTCAGTTTTATAGATAGCTAACAGCAGAAGTTTAATAGCATTATAGTATTCATTGAAGCAGAGAGGGTGAGCTTGCATAACAGAAGATTCTTCATAGATATAGATACATATAAGAAGATATTTATATCTAAATATGTATGTATATAATAATATAGATATATAGATATTATTTTTTATATGGATGAACTCTAATACCATAAAGAAATATGCAGAATTTGGCTTAAATTTGAGTCATGCATGGGAAATAGTTCTGGACATAGAAATATGCAAGAAATTAAGCCACAGTTTAGCAGAGGCAAGAAGGTAATTGCACTGCCTCCAGCTTATAAGCAGCCATTGAGTTGCAGGTAATAATATCCGATATAGACGGTTTCAAATTTTTAGGTTAGTTGGCACCTAAATGCAGGTAGAAAACAACAGATCAAAATTTATGAGGAGCCACATTCTCACTCCCTGTCTCCACTATTAGTGAAGCAAAAATAGGGTCTAGAAATTAGAAAGAGAATGGTAAGTGTGTGGATACAAAGAATCTGGATACTTAATTTCGGCTATGTTGATTCGGATGTGCAACTTCTAGTGTTTGCTTTGGATTTTCCAGGCTACCTCATGTACCATTTTTCTTGCTTGATTCAATGTTTGAAAAGGATTTAGTCTTGTCTTGGATACCGATCTGGGACAAAATGCTCTCTGGAGGCTTGCTGTGCCTCTATCTCCCAGTCTTCCTTCAGATGTTCAGCAAAAGCATTTTTACATCCTAAAAAAGTTCTCTGAAATTCTTCTCAGACAAGCTGGTATTCTGTTGGGGCTTTTTTCACTCAAGAGAGATTATGTCACTGCTCACTTACAAGCAACCTTTAGTTCCATTGTCCTTATAATTTGTCTAGGTTAATAACATATACTGTGTACCGTATCTTCAGCGAGCTTCCACAGCTGTGTCAAATGCCATCAGTGGAAGATTATGGCAATGAAGTAGGCTTCAGTTCAGCAGTCCAACCAGATTCAGTAGTGAGTGCTGTTCTGATGAATTCTCAGTTACAAACACAGAAGTCTCTGGCAGCCATTAACGTTGGCAGATTTTTGGAAGTCTGGTTTATGTGGCTGGCTGCTGGAGGTAGAAACATGCTTCAAACATTGTGCAATATGTGATCAACACCACCACAGCTAAAAGTTTAGAACTGCTCCACATTAAGAAGAAAATACTTCACTCTCCTGTTTAATCCTTCATAATTTTACTGTTAAATAAAATGTCTCAGATTTCATCCAGTCTTTCATAGTGTATTTTCTAATATTGCTTGCATTAGTCAGCCCTTGTCCTTATGTAAGTTCCTATGCCTACAAAACCGTTTCACTTAACTCTTTATGAAACAACTTCTTAGTTCTGACACTGCCAGAAAAGTTTCAGATAAAGTATCTGTCCCTCTTATTCTTTCCTTGTATGCACCAATGCTTTAGAAATGAAGCCAAGTCACAAAAATCAGACCTAGATTGCAAAGAGGCAGTACGGCTACAGAAGCCAGCTGTGATGCACGAGTTCTGACTGGTGAAACTACAGCTGAACTTCAAAAGCCTAAGCACAAAAGGTCTGAAGATGTTTTTAATAACCTAGCCTCATCCTGAAGGAGAAGTAGGAAATAGAAAGGAGAAAGAAAGATGTGGGCACACGATCAGCTGTGGTTATAAGACATGGTCAGGCAAATGGAAGCCATGATTTGATGTGGTTTCCTCTGCAGGCAAATTCTTGGGTATGTAACGCTCCTGCTCTGGGTCACTTTAGGCAACTTCTACCATGCACAAAGAGATTCTGGAAGTAGAGTGCACACCATGTAAAAGCACAAACCAATTCATTATTGTCCAGTACACAAAAGCAATTGATAGGATTAATGAGCTACCAATCCAATGGTTGAGAACTTCACTGCTCCAGAGATGACATCCAACCAACATTTGTTAGCCAGGCAAATCCTGTGAGAAGGTTTTTCTCTGTTTGTCCTTGGGACAGGCTGATTTTCAGTGCTGCAAAGTTGCCATTCTCAGTCTCCTTGTTTTCTCCTTAGGATGGTGTATCTTTCTATGTTTATTTTTGCTTTTGAATCCTTGAGTGGCCAACTATAAACTTCTCACCAAGTTTATCTCTGCAGTTTCACCTTTCTTGTTTCACATGGCTCTATTCTGTGTAGGCTTTTACAGCCTTTTCTATCAGTTTAGCAGGTTTCTCAGAAGCCTAAGCGGGAGTTACACGAGCATGCTGTGTGCAAGCTGGGTCTTGGATCACAGACAGCTGAACCACTGGGAGGAGGGTTACAGGTATGACAGGCTATTCAGAAAAAAACTATTGACATTGTCTTATGAAGAGCCATCTCTTATTGTCAGATCGTGTTGCTGAGAGGGAGCAGAGAGCAACAACATGCACTTAATAAAATAAAAGAAACTCTTTGCATCTCATTCAACTCTGACAGAGCAGCAACAGCAGCAGAGGATTCATTGTTTAGGAGCACTGATCACACAAAAGCAGATAGAAGTACATAATAGACCTCTTCATTTGTACTAAGAAGTTAAACAACAATAAGCCAACTTATGCCTGCAGATGGTTCAGTGCTGATAATGTTTGGCTTGGGTTTTAATGCAGAAATAGCAAAAGCTGTTAGTGGCAACACTGAATGACCTCCTCCCTACAGTCAGTGATTTTCTTTTAATACTGAACACATAGTACAGAGCAACTGACCATATTTTGAGTCTCATTAGGCAGTCACAAATGGAAGGAAAAGAGGGACTAGCTAACTGTCTCTGCCCTGAGGAGCAATTGCACGATAAACTACTGTCAGCCCTCGTGGATAAGAACCTGCACACTCAGGGAATACATCAGCGCAGGAAAGGTTGCAGTATATAACCAGTCTAGGCAACACATGCCAGATGTGACACTGCAGGAAAAACACAGGAAGAAACAAAAAGGCATAATGGATATAACAGCCTTACATGTAGCACTCTCTATCTCTTGTGAGATGAATAAATTTCCATATCTTACCACGTAATCACATCTAACTGCATAAACCCACTGCTTTATTAAGTTGAATACCTAAAGCAGTGTTTTCCACCTTTTCTCAGTTGGCAGGCCCTTTAAAGTGTTCCAATATTCCAATACTGTAAATGTAAACCAACTTATCATTAGTATGTTTTTCCCAGTTAATTCTTCTTGATCCCTGAAAATGTCAGGGACAACAGGTCAGAAGCCGCTGAACTAGACCATTTGGCATAGGCACAGGTTTGCACTTGCACCATTCTCATTCACACATACACAGGGCGTGCTAAAAGAAGCTTGCAGTAAAAGTAGTTAAGCATTTTGAAAGCCCCTCCAACTGCTGTGAAGAGAAGGAAAAATTACAAATACAGCAGCTACAAGCCACCTCTCTATAATACTTCTTTGGTTTTTTTACTGTCCTAGCATCTTGCCACTCCTTACAGTAAGGTTTGTCTTGCCAAACACATTGTATTAAGTACTAGCATCAATAGATTTCATCTTGAATACTGGTTGTCCTAGAAAATTAACTATGGTGACTGTTTCTAGAAAACTGTTACAAATGCTTGTAAGGTTGTGGGAATGCAATTGCTAAACAAAAAATCCTGGTAACTTAGAAGCTTTCTGAAGTAACTTTGAAGCAGTCTGTATATGTCAGATTCCACATGCCTAAACTTACGTCCACATTGCTTTGAGATGACTGGAGGCGTTGCTACTGAGGGCAAGGCATGGAGCATTATCTGTTTATACCAATGATTTTGACTCCTAAAATGAATTTTGAGCTGTAGGCCTTTCAATAGTAAACACGCTATTGAGGATTTCTACTTGCTACACTTAACTATTCCCAATCTGGCTACAATGTGCCTTACGTGATCTGAAGATAACGAGGGAACCTCATGACTGCATGAAATCCCAAGCTATCTTTTATGAATTATTTAATCCTACAAAGCATATTTCCCTTGATTCATTACTTTATTGATGATATTTGCTGATTGAAAAGCTACAGTAGTACTTGCCTCCACCAATCATCAGATCAAAGAAGGCTGTTAGGATTTTAATTTTGGTGACAGTTTTGAAGAATGTCTTCTGATTTGAGAAACCTAACTTTTCTCATCCACCTGGGCATTTTCTTTTCTTCCTCCCTCCTGATTCCACTCTCAAAAGAAAAGGAAAATTAATCTGTCAAATCTTTCTTTCTCTAATTCTGAGACTTTTAAAGATGGCAGAGGCTTTCATGGGTCTTTTCAACTTACAACCATAAAAAATTGACATAACTCTGCAAGCAAGAAAAATGAGAGTGTGATAGATTTGTCAGACTCAGTGGATAAAAATGAATGTAACAGGACATATATATGCCTCTTTCTGCTGTAAGTGAAAGAAAACCTCTTCAGAGTCACCAGCAGGACCACTCTGTTCCTCATCTTCCAGTCACTCCAGGTTTACAGCTCCGCCTCCCTGTGAGCAGAGGGATGATGTCTCCTATTCAGTCCGGCAGTATCAGACCTGGTGATACTGATCATACCCAATGATGCAATTTCAGAGTCCTGCAACCTCAAGGCTGTTGTAGACTAATGGCTACCACACTTTCCAGAATAGGGGAATCTCAGTCTGTTGCAGTCTCTCAAAGGTAGTGTAACATTCAGTGCTGTATTTCAATTTTCATACAGGTATCTATCCCCCGAGCTGGATGATAGAGTAAAATCTGAGGTCCACACAGAACAAACTGCAGAGTGACCTTAGACAGAAAATGTTAAAAGGTCACTCATAAATTATTGCTGTTCTCCTTAGAAAAGCCAACTGGTCTCAGTATACCATTTTTAGGCAGCTTGCCCTTATTGAGACAGGTTTTTCAGAACAAGAGCCAAAGCTAAATACCATTGACTGGAATACGTGGCAAACTTAATTGCAAACCCGTGGCTGTGCCCTCGGGCTTCTGGTCCAACAATCAAACAATTTCTCCCTGGCTTCTTTTTCCCCACATTTGTTTGAATTTCAAGCACCTGGTCTCCAAATATCACAGATTTTTCAAACAAAATCCCAGAAAATGCAAAATAAAAAGCAACAAAATAAACTACCTTATTTCAAGGAATACTCCTTAGGCCCTCTGTTTTATTCCAATGCTGAACAAATGGAGTGCCTTAGCAGTATGCTTTGCCAGTTCTCTAAAATAACTGCACTGGAAATTAGAGTCTGCCTTTCTTAGTCTCTTTGTTGAATCACATATGTTAGAAGATACCTTTAAGATCATTGAGTCCCACCATGAACCTAACACTACCAAAACCATCACTAAACCATGTCGTTCAGCACCATGTATACCCACCTTTTAAATACCTCCAGGGATGGCGATTCCACCACTTCCCTAGGCAGCCTGTTCCAGTGTTTGATGGCCCTCTTGGTGAAGAAATTTTTCCTAATATCCAATCTATTTCCTAATATCAAATCTATTCATCCATAGAGGGAAGCTGTTTCTTCAGAGTGTCAAAGCATAGCTTCATCCAAAGTTCCTCAATGGTTCTGGTCTGGATTCTAAACAAAAATAAGAGGCTTGTGTTGATTTCCCCACTCCCGAACTACCCCTCCCAAGGTACTTCCCTCCTTCCCCAGCACCTATGAGCCCAGCTGCTCCACAATTTAAAAGTGAATGTAGCAAGGTGATGCTGTGCCTGAAAAAGAGGTAGATACTTAAAATAACACAGCAAAGGAACTATGGGGAAAATAAATAATAATAATAATAATAAAACCACCCTGTTTTCAGTGCTGAAAATAAGGCGCTGAAGTCCACAATCACCTTTACAGTGAAAAAATAAGGATGTGAAATGGGGGGTGTGGGGTGTGTCATCATTTAAATTGCAAAATTTTATATTGAATGTCAAAGGAAACTTTTCATTTATGAAGCAGAAAAAAAGGTACATTTGGAAGTTTGAACTCACAAATGAGTAACTGACTACAGGCTGCAATGGTCTACAACACCTATACCACATTTAGCAGCAGCAGAGCTTGTATTACGGGCTGTTATTCTTCGGTGCCCTAACTGTGGCACCAAATATAGGAAATCAGTGGAAGGAACTGTGCTTACTCTCCGCCTCAGCTGCCTAATGACAGGCTTACAGACAGGATCTGGGAAACACAAACTCTTTCATAATGGCATGACATGAGGAAAGCTCAAAAGATTCCCGGTTTCCCTGGGATATAAAAATGTCTTGTGAATAATTGTTTTGGCATTGTGGAAGATGATAAAGAAAACAAAGAATTTGTGCTAATTTTCAGAAACAACCTATTACGTACTTAGCCTAAGACCTTGCACTATTTGTCAAACTGCTATAATTGTTCTGATAACATAACACATGTTCTGGATGTTTTATGAAGAATTTTATCTCATGATGTACCAAAGGCCACTGGGATACTTGCTGTAGTCTAGCTTGGGTAGATTTAGAATAATAAAAAAAGAAAGTAATACAGTCTGACAATTGCTGATAAACAATATGAAAATAGATGCAGAACACAATGTCTTAATGAGTGATCCAATGTTGGAAATTACGTAAATAAAGAGATACCCATTTTGGTTAATTTGGCCAGAAAAATGATCTTTTAAAAAATCACATAAGAACTTCTTTAAGGAAGAAAAAGGTAGTTTTTCTCTATCTTTGAAAAAGTTCATTAAGTATGTCATAATCTCTCTAAGCTATTTATATCCCTGACAAGATAAAACTCTAAAAAAAAAAAAAAATTAAAAATATTATATTTGTGTTGTCTTTTAGAACGACAGAGTTCATCTTAGTACTTAGTAATCATGCACGTTCCATGCAGATTTTTTTATCAATCCCCATATGAAAGTTGACAGTAAAAAAAATACATCTTTTTATATAAGAGATTACATCTTAGAAGTGTAATAAAAGTGAAAGTGAAGTGGATTTGGAAGCATTCACTGAACCAAATATCACATTATATTTTTCAATACTAGATGAATGCAATAGCAAATTCTAATCTCTCAAGTCACAGTCATCCTTTTAGCTTGGCTCTGTGCTTTTTGGGGGTTTTTTTCCACAATATTAAGTTGGAATTTTTTTAGCAGAGTTACACAGCAAATATTTTTGTCATAACACAGATTTGCTTATTTTGTCTCCTAGATCAAACATAAACCACATGATACAGATGTGCTGATATGGCTTATTCATATTCTATGGAAAAACAATAGTTAAAAATTTAGAGCTAAAGTAAATAGAATAGCCACAGCATAAATGAAACCCACACGAGGGTCCATTCTAAATGATAAAATATTCCTTTGAAAGAAATTAACTGATGAAAAAATATATCCATTTATGATGAGGAAAACACATTAAAAATTCTGAAGGTGGGGAAAAAACCAACTGAGAGAGTTAATGCTGGGACACTCTGCCCTCAAATGTTATGATTGCTCTATGTGAATATTTAATATTGCAATAATTCTAGCTAGAGAAGCCAATCACAGAAAAACAACTAGAAATTATTTTAAAAAAGAACCTTCACACTGTTCAAATTAAATTAGTGGATTAATAAAAATAGGCTTGCAACTAAGCTACCTAATGCCTCAGTGTCAAGTGTGCTAGGCCTAACTAGATAAAAATTAACTTGATATTTAAAGATAAGCATAGATCACAAAAAATGGCAAAATATTGATAATCAAAGCTAATGTGTTTATTAGAGTTTAGAAAGTGTAATAAAGCAAGAATCATAAAAATTCACATGAAAAAGTAGCCAAGATTCTTCAGCTTCATACAAGACTATACGAAAATTAAAAAACCCAAAGCACTTTCTCTTTAACATGAAGGAATAACTAAAAATAGCCCAGGTGTGCCCTCAAATGAATCTCCTGCTTTAGTTTTCAATACGAATGGAGATTCTGAATATCAGGGCAGATGTTGCTAATACAAAGGGCAGAAGGAAATGGAAATGGAAGTTATAACACTCATGGTAAAACCAAAGTCCAACAGTTGATACATTCAGACAAGTGTAGATGCAGAAGTGATAGCAGGCAATCTTCACTCCAGAGTTCCAAAATAACCAACATGGGAAACTGCAGGTCAAGTAGAAGAGATTTCTAACAAATCTATAATATCATGAATGGTGTATACGTAGAACAGCAAATGCACTTCTTATCCCTAAGAATATGGAAAAGAAACACAATATCAGCAAATATGACCTTTAGAAATATGCAAAGCTGCTGAAAGCAATCTGAAGGAGGAAAAAAAAAAAAGGCTTGGAAACTTGGATAAATAGAAAATGGGATAAATTTGTTTGGTTTTTCGTTTGGGTTTTTTTTCAGAGAGATAGATTATTCTAGGATGATGAATATTTCATTACCTGCCTTTGATTAGGTTACTAATTTTCTAGACAAATGAAATAGAGTCATCTATCAGGACTTCATTCAAAATGTGATTGGATCTTACGTGGGAAAAAATTAGATAGGCTGGAGACGGTGATTAGGAAAAAGTGGTGAAGAGGGTAAGGTGTGGTTTAACAGGTTGTATTCAAGGTCTGGAAGGAAATAACTAATAGAGTTCATCAAAGATTGATCTTGGGACCACCACTATTCAATAAAGTAATTAGAAATTCCAGCACAAAATTTAGGACCTTGCTATTGAAATATGCTGCTGACATAGAACCGGTAAGCAGTCAGTAGTGTGAAGGATCTAGATAACATATTGGAAAAACTGGAACAGAGGAAATACAATTATAATGTATTCTTGAAAAGGAAAATACAATAACATCCTGTATTAGAGATTATATTTCCAACAGAGACAGATTAGGCATTAACAATGTTCCGCAAGACTACTAACATCTAAATTTGGATGTCCACCCACATTCAAAAAACATTAATTCCAATGTGGATAGATAAAAGAAAAGTTTTACTAGACTAACACAAGAAATGGAGTGCTATTGTCTGAGAAAGACTGCCTGGTTCACATATAAAATTTGAGAGGGAATCTGTACCTTATAGATTTTTGGGGCTCCACGTTGTCAGAAGGAGGAAAAAGAGCTCATTAAGATAAAGCAGTGACTGCAAAAGGCCAAGTGCATATAAAACCAGATATCAAATACAGTAAATCTGGAAACTAGAAGTTAGAAGGCTGTCAAATGCTAGAGGAGTGAATTTTTGGAACAGCTTCCTAATGTAGCATGGGACTCCCCGCCCTCCTCCCCCAGCTAATTTAGAGACAGATCTTGAAGAGTTTCCAAAAAGAACCTACACTTCACTGTCTGCAGTCAAGGGAGATGGACTGAATGACACAGACAGCTCTTTCCAGTCCAGTGTTCCTAACATTTGGAAACACAGTGAGGGTTCTTAGGACTAAGAAGAGCAAAGGTTGATGTCAGTGTTTTAAGTTAACTCAGAGGAATGAGATTTGAAAATTGAATTGAGGCTGAATGACAGATGGGTTTGATGCTAACCACAGGTTTTACTTCTTTGTGCTTATAAATTACTTGAGAAAGGAATAAAAATTACTATTGGCTTTGTGCACAAGCATTAGAGATCATGTGTTAATCAGATATTTTTCACTGTCTTGTAGCAGCAGAGGTGGTTTTATAGGACCCTGAGCTCTTAGTTTAGTTTTTCTACAGCTGGCTCATCAATCCATTTCTAGAGAGATTAGGATTACTTCCTGCAGTATACAACAGTTATTTCCTGAGATGAACCAACTGTTTGTTATTGTGCCTTAAAATTAGACCAGAAAATTTTCCCTTCACCAAATAAATGACGTTTGAAGATCACGCTAACACACCAAAGCAAGGGAATGCAAAGCTCAGGCCTTACATTCTGTTCTTAACCAACACTACTGTGACTTTTCTGGGAAGTAATACAAATAACAATAATACTTATCACTTACTGTGCACGGTGCTTTTCATCTTCAAAGCGCTTTACAAACATTTACTGCTAGTTAATCTGGAAAAAGTATGATTTAAGGCCAGCTTCTGATAGCTTGTATGACAAACTTAATGTCATTTAAATCGAGCCTGTTTGTACTTAATAGGATAGAATTACAGTACTTTAGTTTAAACGCTATTGTTCCATTAAAAGCCAATTACAGAAATTCAGCTTCCCTCGAATTTATAGAGCACAGCTTTTCATTTTAAAAAAGATCTATCTAAATACTTCATCCGAATTTAGTCTTCATAATTCTAACTAATTGCATAACAGTCTTTTCACCCAGCTGCATAATGCAATTCGTCATGAAGAAATAAAATCTTCGCGTCGCACTTGCAGGCAGTACCGCCTGCGAGCAGTAGATAGCGCTCAAGATATTCCCATTTATTATAAGGACCCGGGACGGGACCGCAGCCGCCGTGCGAGCCCGGCACAGAGTAAACTCCCACCTCTCTGGTTCATCCCTGCACGGGGCGCTCAATACCAGACCCTTGGTCAACTCACCAGAGCGCTTCCTTACCGTTAAGCCAATAATTGGTTCATTTACATGTGGAAAAATATGATTTCAGTACCATAGAAAATATCATCTTTTGAGACTAAACATATGCATAGCGTCATTTAGCTACTTTTCCACCCAGGACGTGAAGACAACTTTTGGATTTGAATTCTGATCGGTAAATCCTAACATATTTTATGCTGATCACTCTATGTTAAAAATAAAATCAAATGGTGGCACAACAGGTTGAAGACCACTAAGATAAACACTTTAAAAAGGACTTTTAAACACTGCTAAAAAAAAGTAACCCCATTACATTATAATATATTGACTCAGTGACCGTCAGTGTTTCAGTTTTTTCTCTGAATCTTTGAACCTGCTGCAAATGAAGCTATTTTATAGTTGTTCAGTTTATATGTAGTTTCCTTTGCTATAGATCAAGCATCATTTCTGAACCCAAATGAGAGAATGCGATTTGTGGCTTGACTGAATCCACATTATACATTTTATGAGACACCTAGCAGCAGACCTAGGAAAGGAACCAGTGGGATATAACAACTAAATAACAACAATCATCATCTGGTAAGATCATGGTTGCTCTCAAGTGCAATGAAAGGGCTTGCAAAGCTGTTTCCACTAGCAAGGATTTTAGCGTTTGAAAATACAAAGGTGGTCAAAATGTAACCTAAACACAGACCTAGTGAGAAGAAGAGACAGGGCAACTGAGAAACTAATCTGCAAACGACTGGCAGGGTTTGGAAACTGAAACCACTACCTCCACTTCAGCCCAGTGGCAGAGAGCTTGTGTATCACATCGCATGTGCATTACCGATTAGTAAACATCGGCACTCCCAGACTTGACGCAGGGATCTCCGTTACCGGTAATGGTGCTGCTGCTTCAGTCCCAGGCGGCGCGGGAGGCACATGAGCCAAACGTGGCTGGGGTTTCCGTCCGACCCCTGCGCTCCAAACTTTATTTCCCTTCTCAAGGTTGCTGCGTTACAAGGTTGTCACTCCTGCAGTTCGAAAGCACAGGAACAAAAGTTTCAGGCTGCTCATACCAACCTCAAAAGTGGGTCTGGAGCGTGTTTACTAATTTACGTTGTTAAAGGGGTATAACATCAGAGTGACTTATTTGGAGATGGATTCTCCAGCCCCCCTCGGGGGCTCCCAGCACCCTTGGGCACCATTCCCCAGGCCCCCTCGCCCCCATGGCACCAGCAGCACCACTCTTCCCTGCGCAGCTCAAGCCCCACGCGAGGACCCCACTTGAACTTGACCCTGTCCCCACACTCACTCGAGTGGACGCCGTCCCCAGCTGCCAGGTGTCCCTGGGGCAGGCCGCGGGGCCCAGCCGGGCAGGCAGGTGCCGCGGCCCCGCTGTCCCGCCACGTCTCCTCCACCCTGGGG
>VYXH01007510.1:0-19037 GCA_013397275.1 Burhinus bistriatus
GGGCCGCCCGCGAAGCGGCGGAGGGGCGGCCGGGGTGAAGCGGTGGCAGCGAGGGCAGGAAGCTGGTTTGGAGAGCCGCGTTGGGCCGGGAGCTTGGGATCGCTGGAGGGGAGGGAACAAAGAAACCCCAAACGCTGCTGATCGCGGGCTGGGCGCTGCTTCCGCGCCTGCGGGGCCGCAGCGGCGGCGGCCGGGGCAGGGGGGGCCCCGCGGGGACTGCGTTCCGCCGGGGCGAAGCCCCGAGCCGCTGGAGCGGGCGGAGGCGCCCGGCGCCTGGGTTAAGAGAGTTTAGACGGACAAACCTCCAAACTTTAACTTCTAAAGCATCCTTTTAGCTCTCTTCGGGAGATTTGCAGCGCTAAATGTGCTGAGGAACACAGAAACGCCTGCACGCCTTGTCCCAGAAAGCCCGCAGTGTAGGAGTCGGGTCTGGCTCTTCTCGGTGGCCTGAAGAAGCTGGAGAAGGGCTGGAGAGAGCCTCGGGTCGGTCAGGTGTGGGAGCGGCCGCTTAAGCCCAGGGTGAGGTTCCTGAAGGGCATCGCGTTCTGCTAGAGCATCCGACTTCAAACAGATAACGGCAGAGGGCTGTTGATCCACTCTGGAAACAAATTCTGGCAGCGTACTTTTCTCCTTCGGGTGTGAGTGAGATGCCCAGCTTCTGCGCCACGTTGCTAGAATTGCCGTGTGTCCGCTGTGGCAATACTGGGAATGTAGTGCTTGAAAACAATGAGCTGGTTAGTAAGAAAATAAACATTCCTAACGTAGCAAAATATTTTTGTACTTTTTTCTACAATGGTTGATTTACAACACTGCGGTTTTGTATGGTTGTCAACATGAATTGTAATTAGTACAATTTCCGTTAGTTAATGAAGATGTAAGCTGATTGTTTGCTCGCTGTCTGTGTATTTTGATCCCATCATTTAAGCGAATGGTTGTTGATGTTACACAGTGGCAGTTGTTCACTACCGCCTCGGTTTTTCAGTCCATTACACTCAGTTGTATTGCTGCGCCTTAAAAATGCTCTGAAATCCATTCAATGACTCATTAATTTCAATAAATTTTGCATGGGTGTCGTGGAAACAGGCCAATCTACTTTTGTTGTAGGCAACAGCCTCCCACAAATGCCTTCCTGCCTCCCCATCTTACATATAAAGAAGTTCAGCCCCCAGTGGCCTTCAGTTTTCCCTGTGCATTAAAAATAAATTTCCAAAAGATAGATCCCTTTTTTGTGTGAATCTGATTGCCAGCAAAGATCAGTGTCTCCAGCACCCATGGACTTCTAGCCAGATGCACAGCCATGAAAAGAAAACAGGGAAAACAGGCCACAGTTCTGAAAGGCAAAGCCGGAAACAAGGTTACATTTTTTTTCTAATGAGTCTGAGCATTGAGACCTTCAAAGAGTTCATCACTACCCTTTTTTTGGAAAGATAAACTTGGGAACGTTCAAATATGTGATCCATTTTTATCTACTATCTAAAGGCCAAGTCTGTTAAAATGTCATTGTCTAACTTCTCTGCAACCACACAGACTAGTAACACTGAAGCTGAGATGGTCATTTAATTGTCTGGTTCCAGAAACCAAGAAGAAAAAAGCTGAATATGCATTTAGGAACACTAAAAATTACACTTTTCAGCCCTTCAACCTTTTAACCCTTGTTGCTTTTTTTAGTTCTAGTGTATTTTGGTGAGGTTTCATTTTTGAGGAAGGGGGTTGGGGGGGGGGTGTTCTCATTTTTTCCCCTGTAGGTTCTCTGCAGGCAATATATTTCAGGTAAGAGTAGAACTTGAAATCTAACTTTTATTTTTGCAGCTACTCAAACCTTTCAAATATGTCTAATTTTTGTTTCCATCATCTTTTGCACGGATAATGTTTAATTTTGGTAAGTTGATCGCTGCTACTAGAAATGCTAAATTATATTGACGGACTTTGGTTTATATTTAACCATATAGCCTGTCATTTACAATGACTTCTACTGTTCCTGTAAAGTGTCTTTTTCAATGTCCTTGGGCTTGTCAGGCTGAGTGGCATGCTTGTGCTCAGCCATTGTTCTCCTCCTACGAGTGGATACATTTATTAGTTAGACAGATTTAGCACACCAAAACTGTCCAGCAGACTTCAGCTTTCATGCCAAATGGGCCTAGGCAAGCAGGCGCGTTTACACATGTAAGTAGCCCCAAACAACACAAAAAAAGATCTGTCAGTCAGCCGTGTAAAATTATTTGAGTGCCTAAGGGTTCTGACAAGTAATATCTGGGGGATTTAAATGAATAAATTGGAGACATTAATGCCCACAGCAGTGTGCCAGACTCCTTCACAGAGCTTATCGTCTTCATAGTAGAACAGGACTCGTGGTTTTTGTCTGTCCTACCCCAATTCATAGTCTGTTATCTCAGTACAAACTAACCTCACCTCTAACCTAAACATTCCTTGCAGCAATCTCTGGCCAGGAGGCAGAGCTTAAACCTGGGAAGTGACACTGCCTTAAACCATTTTAACTGGTTGTACCAAGCACATCTCTGGGAGACATAGTGTTTGCAGGGTTGAGATCCGAGAAACAAACTCTGAGCTTGCCTGTGTGTTCTGTAATCCTGTGGGATCAGGAGGGAGGTCCAGATTTGGAAAGGTTCGCTTTCCATCAGTTCCGCCAGAATAGAGGTGAAATAGAGATATTGGTGGTTATCTGGGTCTGACTCATCTGAGTATTCAAAAGCGAAATTTAGCCTTTGCTCCAGGAGCACATGAGACTGTGGAAATGACTTGTGTGCAAGATATTTAAAATTACATTTCATATAATAAACTGCTTCCGAAAAATATGACCTCAGAATCCAGGCTAAAGAAATGTCATGCAGGCCTGGAGAGCCAGAAATCTAACTGTTACAGCTATGCAGTCGAACCGCTGGAGTGCCAGGGAGTGTCGCTGATAAACAGCCTGATGAAGGGCTAATGAGCAGGACGTCTAAAGCCCATCACAGCACTATCTATGCAGGACACCTGAAGTATTGTATGGGAAATAATGATCAAACATAATATTTACAGATATGTAGCATAAACTAAATGCACAAGGCTGCTAATGACAAGTGCTGGCATTCATGCTTAGTGCATAGCTAAAGTCAGTAACCAATTTAAATGCTTTACAGATGCAAGACTGGGATAATAACTCATAAGAAAGTGCATGATACAGTGTATTGATGAACTATATGGAGAGGGGAGCTATGTCCTGGACATTTGGATTTCTCAGGCTGCAGTCCTGTGGGAGCCAGAATTGTGTTCTGCTGTCACCTGCATGCGGCGCTCCTCTTGCTAATTGTTCTAGCCCTCAGATCAGAAAGCCCCATGTGGCAAATCCAAGTCTGTGATTAAAAGTAATTGGGTGAGTCAGGGGACTCGGTGGATGGCAGGGGCAGGCTCTGGAGCAGCCAGTGTTCCTGTTGCCTAGTGGGAAGGCAGCCAGCCTCAAAGAGGCAGGAGATGGGGTCTGTGGAGAGCTGGCAGCAGAAGAGGTAGAACCTTGTGCAGTGTAGGTAAAAGTAGTCACTAGTCATCTGTGACAAACAGCATGTATACCGCAAAACCACAGCATATCTCCAATGTGTCATCTGAAGGACCATAACTCAGTTTTTTCTTTCTGCTTCATAATGAAATAAGCAGTATTGCTTTTTCTAATGATGAAATAATGTATCCGTATGTAAGAAAGTAAATGGACAGAATTGCATCTGTATGTTTTTAAAAGGTACAAATAAATTTTTAACATAAAAATATACTTCCTGTCACCCTTGCTGAGTCATATTCTCTTCTGGAAGTCCGTGGTATTAGCAAGTGTTGCTTAACAAAAAGAAATTTGGTACAATCTGGTCCAGAGAATTAATAGGATTTACTAATGTTTGCAAGACAAGCAGTATGCATCTACGCACTGCAAAACTGATAAGTCTATATTAATAGATGAAGACTTCTTGGTGATAATAAGGTCATTTAACAAATTGCTCCCACCCCTTTGTTACCCACAGAGGGAGCAATCAGGAATTCTGCGCTTCTTCCAGCAGCAGGAAGTATTGGCAGGTAGCAAAGGAAGCATTCCTTCTCTCTACACTTTTGGACTCTCCCTTTCCCACATAATAAAAAGCCCCGCAAATACCTTCTTGAAAGTATTCCTTCTATGAGGCTGAAAGATCAACCAAAAGGATTGAGGCTGGGAAGCGAGTCAGACTGAAGAAACAACATTTTGTAGAAAACGTCTTGGACGCTGGGTATTCTACAGCAGGATCTATAGGACATGTAAAGCAAAGCAAGTATTTCATCGAGGGACTCTCATCTGACAGAACCATAAAACAAGAGCGGGAAGTTTCTATACTTCAAAACATCATTAAGCGTCCAGTATGTGGAGGGCGCTGTTCCACAAGATTGTTTTATCTTTCTTTAAGACAGACAAAATGAAGCACCAAAAAAGTCAAATAGTATTTCATCATGATTTTTCTGTTCACTATGTTTCTTCACTGATATCTTCTCCTGTTTATTCATTTCCTGTTTACATTAAAAGTAATATCCCTAACTGCAAATTCAGGTCTCCTCTAAGCCTCATCTCCAACTGAAAATTAAAATGTTTCATTAAGTATGAGCACTGTCCAAAAGAAATAGCCCTTAATTCAAATCTAACCAAGATAACATCAAGATATATATATGTGTGTCTGTGTGTGGAAAATCCAAATCCCAAATTACCAGGATACATTAGAACTGACCAGCTTCCTAAAATGAGGGTACTGGAGCTTGCTGCCACAGAACCTGCATGGATCAGTTTAAAAATAGCCATGTAATGAGATGAAGAATGGTCTTCCATGACTAGTGATATCTCAGAAAGCTTCCAGACACACAGCAAGGCAGTGGGGAGCACAAGTGACATTTTCCTAAATTTTCTAAAACGATGCACTTTTCTGAAAAGACATACAGTAGGTTAGGCAGCAGTGGGAGCTCTGAAGGGGTTTGATTAGTGTGTGCTTATAGGACTTGGAAGACCCTAGCAATTTATTAGATCTGGTTGGCTGAGTCACTAATTACAGGTTTCTCTTGAACAGCAGATAAAATCTATGCATAATGTTTATGATTACCAGCGGAGTGACGTCACGTGCTGCCTGGCCTAACAAAGCGTATGACTTGACCACAGAAATTCTAGTGTGATTCATAATACAGTGTGGGGAACGCAACATAAAATTATATATCATTTGCACAGCATGCCTTTCTGGTTGTCATCACCAAATGGTTAGTGTCATAGCCACGTGGAGACTAGTGTTAAAGATCATGGGGCTGAGTATGAAATTCAAGGATTTTAGAAAGGTTAGAAACATGCTTTTATAACAGTTAATTTAAAAATTTTTACTACTGAGGATTTTTTTGCTTTGGAGTCAAGAGTACTTCGAAAGTTTATAGCAATTATTTGAAAAACGCCCTTCATGATAAAGTGGAGAAAAAGCAGACAGCAGTAGATAATTTACTGTGATGCCTGTATAAAGCACTTGTGTAATGTTTTATTGGCTCTGTAGTATTCTTTCCTAAATCGTGTCCCAGATTAGCTAATACAAATATGTTCCTTCCTTAGAAACAAGTTTCTTTTTCTATTCAACTTGCAGCTGGGAATAAAAAAAAAAAAAAAAAAGAAAAATCTGATTGTTTTGCTAAAGTTCTGTTCTCTCAGAAAACCATTCAGTTTATTTTTTATTGTTGCAGTGATTATAGACCCAAATTTTGTTTAAGGTGTAAATCATTATGTGGGTTTATATTTGAAATATAAAATGTACATGAAATGTATTTTCCTCAACTTAAATACTATATTTGAAAGACCTTGATAGTAATAAAGAGGAGTAAGTTTAAGGACCATATAGATAACTGAAGATATACTACATGCTGGAGGAAGCATTGAAAATGGATTTTTGAAAACTGTAGTATTTTTAGGAATATTATGATGTTGGCTTCACAATCGTTTACGAAGATGCAAGGTTTTCAAAAGCTCCTCAGTCTGACTTCTATGTGTGCATCTGCAAATGAGAAAGTTAAGGTCAAACTACCTTGCCTTTCAGTTGGCTGTGAAAGATAACTGACTGCTGTCACTTGTGTGTGCAATTGTCTGGATTCATAACTAATTCCTGTTGCACACATACATACATAGATGAACACTCTAAATTCCAATTTTCTGACAAAAAATTGTGAGCCAGTCTTACATTCAATTTGAAGAAAAGTGCTATCCTATGAGAAAGTCAAGGCTGCAAACAGAAATCCTTACAGCAAATTTGCAATACAATGGAATCCATGCTTTGTAACCCATTGTAACTGAAAAGTAAGCATCTCATACTTGATGTCTCATTACAACTCAGAAATAGGACAGTAGCCTGAGCTTCCGGAAGTTGTGAGAATAACAGTCTTGCTGACATAGGTGGAGCTCTGGATGAGAGCTGTGGATAACATATGTTCTAGACTAGTGATAGGCACTTTTGAAGATGAAAAGAGTGCTTTTAGTGGAAATCCACAGGTAATGACAGTTTAAATTCAACATTCTAAACCAATAAATAGAATTATACCAATTGTTTATAATTAATATGCATAATGCTCTATGAAGTATATTCTAACTTTTCGAGTGAAGAAGTGAATCCCAGAGATACTAAAAGCTGTATCTTCAAAAGTGATCTCAAACTTCTTGGTGTCTCAGGCTTGAATACCATTTAAAATGCCCAAAATAATATACATGAGAAAGAAATGTAAAATTAGAAGTAAATTTTAAAAGTGTCACCGTGATTGCACAGCAGCTGGTAGGTTTGGAACAGGAGAGTCTTTGGTCTGCAACTTTGTGCTTTTTTTAAGAGGGACTTCTTTTCTTAACAGGTCTTACTGGTGTAACTATAATCATTTTGCCACAACTACAATATTGTATGTAGCTACAACTGCAAAGAAATTCTCAGCGATGAGAGTGATGATACAGAGGGAGAGGCTGCTCAGAGGGGCAGTGTAATAACCATTGCTGGGAAGACCAAATCTGTCCTTGAAGTTAGCCCTGCTTTGAGTTTGCACAAAACGACCTCTAAAGGTCCCAGCCTAATTACATTTTCCTGTGATTCCATGACTGAGTTAGATTGAAGTGGCTTCCTGAAAAACTGGGAGGAGGCTCTGTCTGAGGCCAGCATAGACATTGAAAACCTGCCTGAGAAGGTTTTATCCTGACATGGCACTGAGGGGTACATGAGGAGGTGGACTGAGACTGTGGCAAACTCTGCGAAGCTCTCCTCTGTCCTCGTGGTGGTCAGATGTCTGGTAAGACAGAGAAGGTGTCTTACGTGTCTTGTAACCTCCCATATAAAACTCTCCAAGGAACCGCTATTGTACTGTCTTTTCTAACTATTTTGTGTATTGCTGAATCTTCAAAGTGGGAATAAGGAGCAAGAAAAATTGCAAGGAGGCATTTTATTGTAAAAAAAATAAAAGCAAAACCTCTGCTTATAAAAACTCATCATAGGCAGGAGACAATGATCAGGCACACTTTTGAAGTACACACTGAACTATAAAAATTTTTCACTCACCAACATTGCTGCTTATATCTTTTTTTTTTTTTATATAAGAATCATCAAATAAAACCATAAAAACCCAGAAAATCCATATCTGCAGGGCAGTTGATTCAGCATCAGTCAAAAATTGGAAGAACATAAATCTTAGAGAAGCTTCAAGATCTTGCCAAGCTTTATTCTCTGGAACTCAGATTTGTTGTTCTAATGATTATGTTTACCTTTGTTTCTGCAACAAGTCTTGACAAAGACACAAGAAGGCAAATACAAAAACCTGTCCCAGAAATAATTGTGCACCACAGCTCCTTGAATTGTTTTGATAGCTTTTTTTCTAATACAGATTAATAATAACATTAAAATAGATTTCCTTGGGGTTTTTTTTCTGTATTTTTCTACCACTGACCATCTGTCTGCCTTTTGTGAGGATACGTCAAATTGAAAATAGTTTCCAAGTTCTCTGTATCATAGACTTAATATGTGAAATAATTTTAAATTCAGGGCTAGATTTCAGTTTGCTTCTGGTAAAATCAGCATTAACACTGAAAGAGGTTCACTGGTTGCCAATGCTAGAGGTTGTACTGAAATTATATTAGACCCAATTTGTATGGACAGATTTCTGGGATAGGAATGTACGCATGTGGGAGAATATGCTTTTCAGAATAGTAAGAATTATTAGGTAGAAGTCCAGTTGCAACCTGAAAGCTGTAAGATACATTGCCCACATCAATGACAACAAATTGAATCTTGTCTTCAGAGGCAGAAAGAATCAAATCAGTGGTCTTAAGAAAGAAATTAATAGGTTATTTAATGAACATATTTTTTTTTAATGTTTACATGTATATCTATATCCTACGTATGCACATAGGTATGCGTGTTTCTGTGGAGATACTGCTTAACATTCCCACCTTACTGAAATAATCACAATCCTCAAAGACTCAGTACAAGTGCCCTGAGAATTTCTGCAGTAGAGGTGAAAGAGCTTTGTGCAGTGAGGCCTAAATAGTGCAAAGCTGTGTACTCACTCGTGGCATGGGCTCTCTGCTGCCCACCGAGACGCTCAGGAGCCATAGGGCTCACAATCCCTACTTCAGAGAGAAGAGCCTTGGACTTCAGTCAGCTCCAGCACGGTAAACACCTCAAACTTTAAAAAGGTTTGACTGCATACAGCAAAGGACAGTAGCAAGCATGCGTACTTAATAACTTTTGAGTTTCATTGGGTGTTTGAGAAAATCAGTTTTCAGCTCGCACGTAGCGTAGTACCCAGCCTCTCCAATCATTTAAAAAATCAGTTAGGTGAAATGGCTTTGTGTATTCTGACAATGAATTAAACTCCCAGTGGACAATTTTGCACTCATGATTAGCTGATTAATGGCACCATTCCCTGAGGGAGCTAGTCGAACCATGTTTGTCAAAATAAGCAGCTATGCATATATATATACACCCACACAGATACATAAATATATGCACAGAAAGATAAAGCAATAGATGTTCAGTTTGTTTTTTCTTTCAAACCTAGAATCTAATCAATACTGTGTTTTTTTGACCTGAAATCTCTTACCAAATGGTACAATTGATAGCACCATCAGGTTTCTTGAAATACTAAAAACGCTGATTCAATAGCTGTGGTCAATATACAGAGACGTAATAAATTTGAGGCTGGGGGAAGTTAATGTATTTACAATACAGCATTTGAAGGATTTGAGCGTATGTAATGGAAAGTTGCTTTAAAAATTGATAGTATTGAGGATTTAAAAAAGAATGAGTGACTTTTTCTTCATATTAGAAAATGAATTTCACTACACATCTATATGTGACCAGTGATATTAACTTCCTAAGAGGGATTATAAACTTCCCAAGTACTTGAAGTTTGCTCTTCTGAATACCAAGAGATTCATTTTAAAGTGCAGTTCATTCTGAAATGCTTTCATTCTCTGAATAATAGTAACAATAGTCAAACCAACTTCCTTTCACGTTGTTATTACTGTTCATTGTAAACATTTCTTAGGACAAATTGGGCAGACCCTCTTTGCAACTTAAGCTTTGTCTTCATTAGGCTTTATTGTTAACACTTCTTATAAAGATCCAAAGTTTTAAAAAGTGGATTCTAGATTGGTTTCTCTTAGCTACATTTTACTTTCTGCAAACTAAGGGAAGAAAAAACCATAGTAATACATTCTCTGTCTATGAAAGAGAAGAGAGAACTAAATATGAAAACCAACCAAGTTCTTGAATAGATTAATTTCTCAAAGTACATTCAGTACTGTTAGTGGAAGTTGCCTGTGACACATTTAAAGTAATGATACACAAAATATTGAAGTTGCTTTTTGTTGTTAATCTATTGAAGAGAAATAATGATGAATACCATTGATGAATAAAATCCAGAATTTGTTTCCAACAAAACAATCACTCTCAACTACTGAAACACCAACCTCAGATCTAGTAGCGTATCTCCAACTTGAAGTTAAAACTGCATTCTCTTCACTATTCTACTTTCCAGTCTTATGCTATCGTGTAGGATAACTGAGAAAAGAAAATTTGTGTAGAAAATGAGAGCATGTAAGAAGACGATATTGTACGTATAATTGATTTCTATTCCATTTCTAGGCCATTTAGTTGTCATCTGGCACATTGTCATCATGTGTTTTGTTTCACTACCATGCTATTTTTAACCTGCATATCTGGCAAACAATTTGGAAAAATTCTCTCCTTTATAAGCACGTTAGTGTCTAGATAAACAGTACTAAAATCAGCTTTCATTGACACCATCTTGCCTAAGTGAAAAAAGATTGGGATATTTGTTATATTTGCTCACTTTTGTGTTTAAAGGTAAACTTTTTTTTTTTTAGCTTTAGAAAAAAAAGAAAGAAAATATCCCTGTTACGCAACTTATCTCTCTCAAGACTTGATTCCCTCTAAGGAGAAGTAGAGCAAAGCAGTCAGGCCAAAAACTCCAAGAATAAAAAGGACGGTTGAGGAAGAAGAAATCATGAAATGAAGTGCTCTTGTTAATATCCAAATGCCAATTTGGAAAGTTAGTGTTCCGTGAGTGAGAATATTGCTGTGGCTTACTTGTGTTTTTCCATCACATGATCGATGTTAATGATAACTATTCTGCAGGGTGTGCTGGCCCTGCTCTGAAGTGTGCACTTTGACTTCCCTCTGTTCTTGCGGCTGCTCAATTTCAGTGAGGTTACTTCTCTTTTCATCTTGCAATCTTCCCAGTTTTGTTATTCATTTTCCTTTCAATAAAGTAAATGTTTTCCTTGCATGCCAGTGAAAAATTTTTCTAAGGCTGGAAAATAAGTTTTTTTGTTCAGCTGAAGTTTTTCATAAATACCTAGGATTCAAAAACCCAACTCCCCTACTGCCTGCAGGCCAAATCCAGAAGACTGTTTTTCCTTTCAACTAGCACCTTTTATCTGTACATCTTTAATATTCTTCTGCGCAACAGTGCAGATGCAAGTACTTATGACGGTAAAGCCTTCTCACAAAGATAATAAAAGGTACACTGCAATAATACATAGCATGATATACAGATAACCACACTGTGTCCTTTGAGAGGTTAAGACATTTTGAATGAAGTAAATTGAAAACTGCATGGATCTCTTTATATTTTTCAGAACATATTTGATTTCAAAATACTCAGTGATCTGTGATTTTGTTCTCAGGTGTTAGTAATGAGAACTCTGAGTCAGGGAATTATAGCTAGAATGAGTGTTCAATGTAACAAAAAGCTAAATTAAACTAGGGAAAAGCTTTGAGGAGAGAAAGGGTTCTGTTTGTACCTAAAGCCATGCATCCATGTAAAGGGATCCCTATGCCCTCAGATCACTAAGTAGTGCAGATTTGAATAGGAACAGGTAGGAATAAAGAGAGCACATACTATGGCATTTACATCTGCATGCTCTGTGGGCATGTGGGCTGCTGTTCCAGATTGCCTGGTGTTTTTCCTCTGCTTATCTGCATGCCATATTGAGGAGTGCTTTTGGCAGCTGGTTCCTAGGCTCTTCTGTTTCCGAGTGCAGCTCTGCAAAAAAGCCCCAGTTAAAGAACTGAATCACTATCAGGACACCATTACCTTTCAGCCCAGTCATTTCCAGAGTGCTTTTTAGAAGCCTTCCTGGTCTGAAACCTGACAGCAGCCTGACATGGGGAATGGAGCTGCCTGGTCACTGAACGGTGAGCACTGTTTCCTGCTCTCCAAAAACGGCAGAGCGGCAGGCAGGGAGCAGAGCTGGCAGTGCAACCGGTGCCTCTGACTGCCAGATGTCTGCCTCATAAACATCCAGACACCCACACCAAATAGTGTCTGGACCCTGAGGAAGATACTGGCTGAGTGCTGTAGAGCAACCATCAGTGGAGGGACAGCTTGCAGATGAAAGAGTTGATGCCCATACACGTAAGTCTGTGCTGAGTTCACTCTTTAGCTGCTGAGGTAGACAACTGACCTCAGAGAACCACGAGCTGTTGAAGAGACATTTCGGGAAGCCAGTAAGGCTACTGTTGACTATCATCAGGCAAATTAATTGAGGAGGTGGCATCCACCAGGTCGAAAGCTCTTGCCCATCATTTCTGTGAGTCATGCATGCAAAAGGGATCATCCCTTGTGCTTTCTCCCCTGAGTAGTATCTGGGTTATGTATGTGATGCTGTCCTTAGTCTCTGTTCCTAATTCTCAATTCTTCACCGATCACCACGCAGGTTCCCCAGAAGAGGAGGAATCCCTTACTCAAAACCTAACACCTTACTCGGATAGTAACTGGCCTAACCCAAGTGTTTTGATGTTTGTTATAATTCCTCCAAGTCCCTTGAAGAGCTACGTATCCTGACAGCCCAAAGCAAAGCAACATTAAAATCACTCAATGTTTATTGGCCTTTCTATGTTAAAGATGTTAGTTAAGGGAAGTGACTAAATTTTCCTATGGCCCTATAATGAAACAAAAGTTTTTACTTAATGTTATTCAGATTTCAGTGATGAGTAAGGAGATTTTCAGTCCATAAGGACTGGTTAAAAAAGAAGCAAGATGACGCAGCAGTTGTGGGACTCTCATTAGATTTTGCAAAACCCAAAACTGATCAACTAAGACAATTGTTGGAAATTGAAGCCAAGCTGAACAAAGAGTGTACATTGAATTGACATATTCACTATTAAGTATTAGAAAAATATGTTCTCTTAAGTTAGAATTATTATAAATAATTATTAAGTCCTCTACATAAATGCTACTGATACTGATGCTGGTGCTTTTGGATAATCATAAGAAGAAATAAGAAAAACCAAACCTATTGACTTTAATGTAATTTTTATTTACAGGATTTTGCAGACAGGATATAGTGACAGAGTACAATAGGTATAATTCCTTAAAAATATACCTTTTAGTGTGCACAAAATATTTAAAAAATCAAAAGAGTGAAGAGTGTGAAGATGTCAAGGTAGGTACTGATTTTTAGGTGAAAACTCCAGACAAGAAACACATTACATTGAATAGTACTGAAAATTACTCCCCAAATTATGTTTTTAGTAATGTCATTGCAGGGGGAAAAAGTACTTAAAACATAAACACAGCAGTCATGTTTTTAACAGCTGGGAATTGGCATTTTGTGTTATGAGAAATCAGCTAGGAAGAAAAATTTTGTAGAGAGAATAAATATTATTATATAATATGATTATGTGATTTTTATTTTAACAAACATATAAAAATCATGTTTAAAATGATGCTTCTGCTAACTAAGATGTTACATTACCAGCGTTTGATTCTCATGTGAGGAATAATTAATTCCATTAGAACCCAATTTTGCTGACTGGGCTGAGAAAATACTTGTTAACACTGCAGTGTATATGAAAACTCCTCAAATTTTAAAAATATGATTTGGTTAATGGGCATACAAGAGTACTAAAATCTGTATTTTGCTTTGCTTCAGGAATGTAGAAACCTGCAAATAAAATGCAATTGCTTTAAAAACACACTGTGTTTACAATAAAGAACATACACTTTCATGAGCAAAAGAAGGATGGGACATCTCAGACTCACAATTTTTGGAAGTAGACAAGTTTAACAATAGAACATTTTACATGATTTTTAAATCGCAGGGAAAAAAAAGCTAAAATTCCATATTCAAATAAATGAAGAGCATTTAAAATCACAACTGTTTTTTTAAAATCACAACTGTTTTTTTAAAATGTCTTCATAGGCTATTGTGTCTGACACAAAAGTAGTGTTACTACATGATAATACTTTGAAAACATCTCTTGCATTGCCTTAGATGATGATAGGGGACTATGGGGGTGTATTTTTATTTCCAGTGAGAAAGCTTATATGCTTGCCTTTTAGGTAGCTGAATTCCATACTGCAGGTTTCTGAAGGAGACAGCACGGTTATGCTAGCTATTCCTCTAGAGAAGGAGGAAAGGCTAAGAAATATAAGCAAAGGGAAAGAGGAAAGGAAAAGTCTGCTTTTATTTTTCTTAGTCTAAGACACCCTGCTAATCTGGTGTGTCTGTGCTAGCGAGAGAGAACGGTGAGCTCTGTGCGAGCTCCGTGCTGACGCTCTTGCCACCTTGGAAACTAGCATGGACATCTGAAATTGGTGTCCATACCTGCAACAGAGGTGCTTTGTGTGCTTCTGTTCCTTAGGCAGACTGAGGCATCACATGTATGTGGGAATTTTTCAATTGTTATACATTTTTGCAGACTTCCATGCTACCCAGAGTTGCTTCTGCATGTTAAATCCCTCTCTATATGGCAGGAGTTCCACTGTGAGCCAACAGTGTGGAGAAGCCATGAGAGACATTGCTGAAGTAGTGCTCTCAACCTATCCCCAATACATTGTACTTCTTCTGGAGAAAAACATAGGTGAATTTTTCCTTGGGGAATTTGCTGCCAAATTTGGAGATATGTCTTGGCCATTCTAGAAGTGGGAAAGAGAGAAGAGAGATTTGAAGAAAAACATGAAAAGGCATGTGCAATTGACAAGGGGACAGAGAAACAAAACCAAGTTCTTTAGACGGTGTTCTGGCACCAGCATATACAACATCTTCATTAAACATCAGAGTCTTTGGATTGTGTTTTGCATCTACAGTATCTGCATAAGCAGATTGCTACTGTGTACAATTCAGGTTTTGGTGAAAGCTGGAGAGAAAGCATGGTGGTGATCAAGGCATCTATGGGGACTGTCTAAGAAATTTTTATATGCCAAATATTCCCGTACCGGTGTATGATGCAGGCATTCATAGCCTGAGTAAAAAAGGCCTGAGCACATTAACCAGTTGCTAGATAACTGAAACATGGGTTTTGCCTTAGAAAGGAGAGGGTTGTTTTTCATCCTGCTCGTGTGACTTTTTTGGTGCATGTAAGGGTAGCTGGGACTAACATGCAAAGAGAGGCGAGGGTCACGAGGAAGTCATGAGGCTTTGGGGATACTTCTGCAGAAAGCAGGTATTGTTGTCAGATGGATACTACTAACACTGGGGAAACGGACTAATAAGCACATTTGAGCCTCTGATAGTATGGTAGAGTAAGACATAGCTATTGAAGAAGACAGCAAAATTACTACTGATTTGACTAAACCAAATTTTCTTTTAATGCTCTAGACTAACAATGCATGGACACGTTTTTTTCAGAAATAAGCTAAGCAGTCTCTTCACCACTCTGCCAAATGGAGTGTTTATAGAATGGCAAGGGTGGAGAGCCTGTTCACAGCAATTGTCTCTGCTTCAGCAACAAGAACCACAATTCCTCACACTCACTCTGCTACGGTACTATAATTATCCCTCAGTACTTGATGACTAATTTGAAGCCAAGCACTCTTAGAGGCTGCCCAAGTAATATTTTAAGTATATTTTTAGAATACATGTTTTTTTGGCTGGAAACAAAATTAATACAACTCTGGTAGTTCTTACTACCTACCTGTAATACATGCTCCGGATACAAATGCAGCGGCATTTGATTCCAGCTTAAGTTTATGAAAAATGCTTTATCCTGGCTATATAGGCTGCAATTTCTGTAATCAGTAAGGGCACTGTACATTTCAGTTGTGTATTAATCTGAAGAATTTAGAAGCATGTTGCTAATAAATGTCTGCCTAGAGCCTCTGTGAGAATAAACAGTATGGCTGTTTCCTAAAGAGCTTAGATGAAGCCATAAAGATACAGAATGGGAAGAGAAATTAGAATTATTTGAGTCAACCAGTAAATAAACCTTTTCCTTTTGTGCACTTTGCAGACAGTGAGGTGTGAAATACTAGCTTAAAAGATATCTTGCTTTCTAAATCCAACTAAAGTAAAAATAACAGCTTGTAACAAAAAAATGAAGAATTTATGGTGTATAACACAGCATAACAAGTCACAGATAACCTTCCACAGTTTCTGTAAGTGTCAATGTAATACTTCCCTGCAGCAGAGGCAGGACCCTTATTTTCCCAGCATATACATTTTTTCCTCAGAGGATATCTAAGTGTTTGATATTCCTCTGTGAATACAAACGAGACAGAGTTCTTTCTGAATGCAGGCTGCAGGCGCGCAACCTTTAGCAGTTTACAGTCCACTGAGAGCAAAATTGCGAATCTTGTATTCCTTGAAAGCTTGCTCTTCTGTGACCCAGAAGCAGGCCTCCTCTGCTCAGAAGAAATTTATATCCGGATTTTGAAGCCCTGCCAAGAACCCGTTTTAGACTATATAGAAATAGCTTTTTACATATCAGTTTTTCTAGGTGCTTTGACATTGCTTGATGGATTCACAGCTTTTGGGGCCATTCTCTTAGGGAAAAGTACAGTCATCTTGCTGCAGTCTCTAATATAAAGGCTTAAGGGTAAAGCCTGTAAGTAAAAAATCAACACAAATATATATATTTTTCATATCTTAAAAGACAATAGGAGAAGATAATTTTTGGAAGATGGTTCCACTGATTGTTATTAAAAGTAAAATTTTGCTTTTAAACCTCCAGCTTGACTGATTTGCCAGAATCCAAAAGGGGAAGGATCGTACAAATGCCCTAGTTCTTGTACTCTTTCCTTACGCATTTGCTATCAGCCATTGGCAGGATTAGATAGACCTTTACCCTGGCCCTGTGTAACATTCCTTGTATTTCAATGGTGATATTCCAAACACAACAGTGTCGGCTCCTGCATGAAAAGTCAAGTGAAACACACGATAAGAAAACCCACAAAAAGAAAATATGAAATTAATAAATTATTTCAAGACCAATGGTATAGAAAACCAGAAAAATGATGGGCAATCTGAAAAAGAACTTAGATTTTTTTTTTTAATTCCATTTTAATGGTGTAATACAAAAATGGCAGGCTAACAGAAAGTAAGTTTTCTTTCTCAATAAATTGAAATAATTCTGTAAAGGCATATATTATCGTGCAGAATTACCTTGCTTTCTTTCAAGGTAATCATACTCAGTTTCCTTTTAATAATTTTTTTTTTTTTTAGTCACACTTCTTAGGATGGTCAGGGTCTGGATCATAAGTGATTGTCATGGTTTGGGCTGGAATGGCCCAATCAGGTGGAATGACAGATGCTCTCTCTCTCTTCTGCTCCACTTCAAAGGGAGGCAGGAAAGAGAGAAAAGAGACACTTAAGAGTTTAGAAGGAATTAAACTAATTTAATGAAATATTAATAATAAAATAATAAAAAGAAAATAATGAAATCTACACAAAACCGTATCAAACTCCCAGAATGACAATCAAGTCACCAGCAGGCACTGGGGNATGTAAAAGAATTTCTGTGAGTTACTTGTACTGTGAGTCTTCAGATGCCATAAAGTACTGGAGAGCTCAACACAGAGACATACAGCTATTTATATTACCCAGCATTTATTTTACTTGTGTATGCTCTGGAGGAGCTTACAAGCTAGCTAACATCTGTATCATGACACACTACAATCCAGAAGTACATATATTTGTGCGTATACACACACACTGTATATATCTATGTATGCTATCTATAATATTTTTACATAGTGTATATATATATGCCTATATAAATAAATAGGCAAATTCAGAGAAGGGAACACAACAGACTGCCTAGAAAATTAAATTAAGGTAAGTTAAAATTAAATCCGGACATATTTACATTAATGGAAATACAGCTGTTCAGTTGTTCCCAAATAGGACTGGAAGGAACCACGTGTGTAATCTAGTTCGTCTTCCTACAATGATAGCCAGCCAGGATGCAAAATTTTAGTTCAGAGCTTCACAACTGCTCCACAAATCTGCTTCACAAACCCCCATATGCTGCCGTATACCCCACCTCTACCTGCTGCTGCCAGTCGTGTTGTGTAGCTGCCTAGCTTGGATTTGCAGAGAGCAATCAGATATATCCATGTACTTATTCACAAACTGTTAAAGGAAGGTCGGCATTCAGTCTTACATATTTCATTATCACACGTTCAGTATTTTTTTTTCATGCTCTTTCCTTAGCTTTTGCTTTTCAAATATATTTGGAAATATAGAAGTTGAGTGGCTTGTAGTATAAAGATTAGCTTTTAAGCATTCAACCTGGCTTCCTTTCCATTGCCTTCAATATCTGCAAATGTGCAAAATGGAAAGTATGGTTTATACAAACTAACTGCTGTATTTCTTTAAGTCCGCTTCATTTCAGGATAAGCGGCACAGTCGGATGTGAAGCAAGCAAGCAGGTAAGTCCTAACCTGAAGCTAGAGGGCTATGTAGCTAGACACCTGTGCAGTGCAGTGTAATACCCATATCTGGAAAATCACAGCTTCATGCTTGCAAGATCAAAAAAGAACCCAGCATATTAAAAGTTATGTGATATATTAAAAAAATAAGTGAAACAAAGTAAAAAGTGCATTCCGTATGGCCGTTGTACAGTTATTTGATGTCTGAAAACATGTTAGATGATTGAATTTTAAAAACAAGCAAGTAAGCTGCATCTGTAAGATTCACATATCTAAAGCAGAGAAACATTTCATACGTGGAGGATCCAGGAAAATGAGATTCAAATGAAACACCTAATAGTGCAAGTCTTTATGCAAAGTAATCTATTCATGGATAAGGATCTCAGCTAGTTTTAGAGAATCATAGAATCATAGCATCATTTAGGTAGGAAAGGACCTTAAAGGTCGTCAAGTCCCACTGTTAACCTAACACTGCCAAAGCCACCACTAAACCATGTCCCTAAGCACCACATCTACATGTCTTTTAAATACCTCCAGGGATGGTGACTCAACCATTTCCCTGGGCTACCTGTTCCAATGCTTGACAACCCTTTTGGTGAAGAAATTTTTCTAATATCCAATCCAAACCTCCCCTGACACACCCTGAGGCCATTTCCTCTTGTCCTGTCACTTGTTACTTGGGAGAAGAGACCGACCCCCACCTCGCTACAAGCTCTTTTCAGGTAGTTGTAGAGAGTGATAAGGTCTCCCCTCAGCCCCCTTTTCTCCAGGCTAAACAACCCCAGTTCCCTCAGCCCCTTCTCACAAGACTTGTGCTCTAGACCCTTCACCAGCTTTGTTGCTCTTCTCTGAACACGCTCCAG
>VYXH01007510.1:20017-35765 GCA_013397275.1 Burhinus bistriatus
GGCCTGCTCCTGCACCTTTAAGAGTTCCTTCCTGAAGGATGCCCAGCCTTCCTGGACTCCTTTGCCCTTCAGGACTGCTTCCCAAGGGACTTTGTCAACCGGGCCCTTAAACAGGCCAAAGTCTACCCTCCAGAAGTCCAAGGTAGCAGTTCTGCTGACCCCCTCTCCTTACTTCTCCAAGAATTGAAAACTCTTACCATTTCGCGATCACTATGCCCAAGAAGGCCTGCAACCATCACATCACCCACAAGTCCATCACTGTTCACAAATAACAGGTCCAGTAGGGCACCTTAACTAGTTAGCTCCTTCACCAACTGTGTCAGGAAGTTGCCTTCCACACACTCCAGGAACCTCCTACACTGTTTCCTTTCTGCTGTATTGTATTTCCACCAGGCGTCCGGTAAGTTGAAGTCCCCCATGAGAACAAGTGACAGCGATTGTGAGGCTTCTCCCAGCTGCTTACAGAATACTTCGTCTGCCTGTCCATCCTGGTTGGGTGGTCTATAATAGAATCCCACCATGATACCTGCCCTGTTGGCCTTCCCCCTGATTCTTGTCCATAAAAACTCAACCCTATTGTCACCATCATTAAGCTCAAGACAATCAAAACACTCCCTAACATACAGGGCTACCCCACCACCTCTCCTTCCTGGCCTGTCCCTTCTGAGGAGTTTATAGCTGTCCATTGCAGCACTCCAGTTGTGTGCATCATCCCACCATGTTTCCGTCATGGCAACTATATCATAGTTTTCCCGCTGCATGACAGCTTCCAGTTCCTCCTGTTTGTTGCCCATGCTGTGTGCATTGGTGTAGATGCACTTCAGTTGTGCTATTTATCCCACCACCTTTGGGGGAGAAGCTCTAATTTTTATGTGACCATTCTCGGGCACTTCCGTGGTTTCTAACACGTCAATATCCCTTGTGTCTTTGCTGTTGCATGGCTCTCCATCCCCTACCTCCACTGAGATGACAGATCGAAGGGCCTTGCTAGCACATCATCCATCAAATAGTGGCATGCCGCCCCCAGGCTTATCTCTCACTAGCCTGGTTTTATCCCTTTCCCCCTTCAAGTCTAGTTTAAAGCTCTTTCAATGAGCTCTTCTAACTCCTTTTCATCTGATATATTTCCAATTGCAGATTATCTGGGTGTTAGTTACAAGTATTTTTGAACGATTAACCCCTCAAATGCTGTTATTCTCGGGCAAGTTATAATGTACAACCCTGGTTTGTCCAATATTCATTTTCTCAAGACTTTCTGGGCAGATTTTTGTCATTTCACAAGTATGAAAATTTTTCTTTCCCACTCATTTCTCTTCCCCACCTGTCAGATTTACAAACTCCATCTGGAATTTGAAAAAAGCAAGCTGTTCATTCCCTCCACTCCCCTTTCTAATGAGGATTCTGCAGACAGAGCTAAGCTGATAATTTGGATGATGTAGAAGAAAAGCTGCAGTCCAGCTCGTTCTTCCATAACTGTATTGATACTATAGCACAGAAGTGAAAAAAAAAATGTCTTTGGCATTAAAGTAAGTCTGTCTGACTCCACAGCATTCAAGGATATAGATTCAGAGTAATAGGACATCACTCTCTACAATGTTATTTTTCCTGACCATAATCTCTGCAGGTTGGTTTATTAGCGGATCACATTTTATCACATTCTCAAGATGCCTACAGGTAATGAACCTGCATATATTTCTTTAGCTGTATCAAGAAGAAAATGTCTCTGTACAGCTTCAAAACGATACAAGACTGCTTTAGGAGACTAGAATTTCATTCTTCCAGGAGAAATACACCCTTCTTCATTTGTGTATATAGCATTGTTGGAACATTTACCTGACTATTGAGCTCTACTGTGAGTAGAAATACCACATTCAGTATTTAACTGTGAGAAAAATATCTGATTTATGAAATCACAAAATAAACAGGAAAGAAAAGATGGCTGTCATCCTAAATGACAAGCTTATAGCAGCTAGGCTCTTTTGGGAAACTGCCAAACATCAGTTACCTCCCACATACGTGACTGCAGTTCTAACATTAAAAAACAGACATTAAAATCATGTAAATATAACCAACTTTCTGAGATACAACAAGTATTAACAGTTTCACATTCATTCATTTAAAAGCATATTGGAAAAATAAATCCAATCTGCACTGACATCTGTTATTTTACAGTTTTTTAGTTAATGCATTACAGCCAGAAAGTGGATTATTTTTCCTTTCTGAAAACTACTGAAAACTGTAAATATTCCAGTGTTTATTAGAGAAAGCAATAGCAAAATAGTTTACAGAGGTGAAATAAGAGGTAATTAGAATATACTCCCTTTACTGTGTTTGGTGTATACTTGTGGGCAGAATGAACATGACAGACCATATCACAAATGTCTGACCATCACAAAAACAATTAAAAAATATATTAATAATGAAATTCTATAGTCTATATTTCTGTAATGTGAATAGAGGTGTTTTTACATACTCTAAGCACAGAAAGGCAGGTAAGAAACATAATTGGAATTGTAATAGTGACTTACTCGACTCATCAGTAAGTAATAAGCAAAGCATTAACATACATTTTATTTTTCCATTTCCTTGTCATATGCATTAATGGATGTGGAAGGAATTCATACAACTTCATTAAATGACAGCTGTGCCCTGTCCTTGCACACCACACTAGCATTTAAACTCAGGGGGAACAGTGCCACCTTCTGAACCATCACATTCACTTTCAACACCTGTCTCTCATATTGGGTGTGTTCTTTACAAAAAAAAAAAGGAATGTCATTCTTTTTCATGGTCTGCCATGAATCTTAGATTTGGTTGTAAAATGGAAGCTTTTTCCACTTCAAGTTGCTAAAGACAAAAGTCTTGTTAAAAATTATTCATATGGGAAACAAATTTTTTCCACCATAGGAAAATGGGAAAAAAAAAAAAAACAAACACAAACCAAACCCCAAACAAAAAACTCCAGGTAAAATAGAAAAAAAAATAATTCTCAACGTATTTTTTTCCAGCACTGGAAGATTTTTTCATTATCTATTTTTCTCTTGCTTCTAGAAAAAACATGTGCGTGTGTATATGTAGACAAGCTTGTATGCTATATACTTTTTTTTGTATTTAAAATTCCCCACAAAATATTGGTTGTAGAATTTAATTTGTAAGCCTATTTTCTCAGTCTATTCTGTATACAGGAGAGGCCTGAAACAGAAATTTTGGAAGTTTTGGCTACTTTCTAAATCTGCTGCTTTGTATTTTTAACTTTGTCAATAGTATATAATGTATGCATCACAGGTGTGTGAACTAGCAAGATTCCTAAACAAATTGCATTTTACCTGTTAATATCATATCAGCTCCCTGTATCAGTGGATATAATCACCTTTCAGTTATACATACTTCAATATTACCTTCCATGAACAAGGACTAATATATTATTAGTTAACTTCTAATAATCATTAAGTAGTAATGTAGTAATTAATCAGTTATAAATTGCTGATACTTGCTATTAGTTCTCTGAATATTTCTTCCATAACATACAGCCTATTACACAGACAAAAATAATTAATAAAAAGGATATTTTAAGAAATTATTTGCCATTAGTTTCAGTATAAGTGCCGTTCCCTTCTTAGGTCCCACAGCAATTAACACCTGTGGAACGGAACAGTAGACTGATAGACTGAGTCAGTTTCTGAAGAGATTTCCTTTGGTTTTATTGAATGTCTAAAAAGCCAGCCCCTTGGGGAGATTAAACTTGATTTGTTCAGACAAAAAGTTATTCTAATATTCCATATAATTTAAGATCTTAATTAATCAGTTAAACAGCTTTGCCATACTACAAATCACCTTTTTAAGCTCACATCTTATTAGGATAGGTGATAAAAAGATAAAAAGCAGAAGAAACAACTATTTGCAATCTATCAAGTTAGATATTTGCTATAACTGAATATTATTTATTTAATCATTTGGATTCTATTATCTGAGGAAATAATTTTACTTCAGAAATAATTAAATAAAAATCTGATTTGTGATAGAAATTAATAACATTAATTCATAAATATTTATACTTTCATTCCAAGAGACATTATAAATTTAAATGTAGTCTGCACAATTTTAAAAATAGTTTTATAACTAATCTTCCTTCCTTGTGTACACAGAAATGCCCTTCTTCAAGTGTAATATAAAGCTCATTCAAAAATCTTTATTTTAGAATAGTTTTCCTACACACGTGTATTTTTTCAGATTCAAAAAGTTAAGCCTTATTTTCTCTATCGCTGTAAGATCAACGCAAATTTATCCATGTTTAGCAGAATCCTTGGATAAACGTTTAGAATTCAGCAAAGCTTAAAAACATGCACAATTTTTCCAATCTGGCCCCACCTTTTTTTTAATCAGAAAAATTTTAGTCAGTTTAGGGAATGCTGTAATTTCCCTTACTTTTGCCTAACTGCCAGGGGAATGAGTTTTTATTAATCTCACCCAAAAATAAATGCCAGGTTTGATATAAAATTTCAAAGCCATTATTTTTTGAGAGAGAGCAGGATGAATTAGCAAATGGCCTTACACCCAGTTTACCCTCCTTCCTCTGCATTCAGCCACCTCTTCACCTGATCAGGTTATAGGCAGGACAGACACCGCTGGCAAGACGTGCCATGACGGCTGGCTCTCACGGGGCTGGGTCCGGCAGGGCTGGCTGGGTGGCTGGAGGACAGGATCTACTAGGAGGAACAGAAAGAACCGCGTTTGTTCAGCCTGGAAAGGAGAAAACCTCCGGGGAGACCTTACTGCTGCCTGCAAATCCCTGATGAGAGGGTGGAGAGAAGACGTAGTCGGACTCTTCTTGGAAGTGCGCAGCAATGGGATGAGAGGCAACAGGCACAGACTGGAACATCGAAAACTCCAATTAGGTATAAAGAAACGTTTTTTACCAAGAGGAACAGGTTACCCCCAGAGGTTGTGGACTCCCGAGCCTCCAGGGTGTTCAGGACCTGACTAGACTCGTCCTGCGGAAACCTGGTAAAATTAGGCCTGCTCTGAGCAGGAGGTTGGGATAGATGCTAATGGAGGTGCCTTTCAACCTAAATTATAGTGTAATTCAATGTGAGAAATGGCCAAATGACAGCAGTCAGGAGAACAGGGTGGGGGGGCGCTTCCCTGGCTGGCAAGGAAACATCTGGATGAACAGGTCAATTGTTCTGGTATCAGAGCACCAGTGCCCATTCCAGCAGCTACCCTTTGCATGTAACAAATACAAGCATTTATAAGCCCTGGAAGAACTAAAATATGTGTGATCAGACACAGTTTCATGAAGTCATCATTATTTCTTTCTGTTAAACTGTGGTTAATGAGAAATCATCAGGGCTTTAATGTTCCACAATATGAAAGATAATTCCTGCAGTAGATTGGAAATTTTCTTTGCAAGCCCTAGATACTTGTTTCTGTGTTGTTATTTTTTTTTTAAATGCAAGCACCAAATTGTCTGTGTCCTACCATGACAATTACACCTGCTCTGCTTCAGCACATCTATGCCCCAGCACTTTTATTTTCTTTCTATTTAAGCCTCAAAACAGTAAAATTTATGATGCAGCTGATATGACTGTCTCTAAGACCAGTGGACAGTCAATCTCCAGGACTCCTGAGGGGCCAAGCTGCAGCTATTCTTGTATAGATGTTAATGGGGAACAGCAAAGGACACAAAAAACACTCCTCACTTGCAGGCCTACATACTATGCAGACTCGGACTTAGGCATTATAGACTTGAAATGTGGGAGTGTTAAAACATGGTGCTCTACTATCAGAAAGAGCAGATTCCATTCTCTCTCTCAGCTTCGTGTCCTCAAACCAGGACATTCATACATTATCAGAGAACAAGCTGTTCCTCTTCAAGGACTGTGTTGCATCTTTGCGCATGTTTTCCTCTCAATACGTGCATGGCTGTTGTTTCGTAACGAGAGGCCGCCTGCTTCGTTCAGTGAGAAGATATTTTGATTCTCAGCCTAAGCCTGAAAGATGTTGAAAGGAGGCTCCAAGAGTACAGAAGCACAGTTTTATATTTTTAAGTATTTTGAAAATAGTTTCATTTCTGTTAAGACACACTCTTAAAACAGCTGCTATAAAAAGTAGAATAATATGTCCTGTGTAACTTCTTAAGAACAGGAAACTGAAATTAAACTTTTATTTGAAATCCTCTTTTAAAACCTCCTGAAGAGCCTCAGCCATTCTACCAGTAGTAAAACTAGACTTAAAGAAGCACTTCAGCTCCAGGAAGCCCCACAGCAACTGGTAGCATTCTCCATGTAACAGAATGAACTGAAATGTGCTTAGCCTGGGCTGACCCACATCTCAGTATAGGAGGCCTAAGATAACACCTCACTTACTCCTTTTTTCTGCGTGACCAGATGTACATCCTAACCTGGGACCACAGAGGTCCCACAAAATCAAACTGTCCTACAATTATGTGTGGCAGAGGGCAGAAAACTACAGAGGAGGCCGGATGTGCTCCTTTGCGTATTTTGCCCACTTTTCCATAAGTAAATTTCACGATATTTGGAGAACTCTGATGGGTACCAGTTGTTCATCTGCCATTTTTTGGCCTGTGAATTTCCACACTATACCCTGTTTTCCAGCAAACACAGCAGCAAGAATCCCGAATGAGTTTTAGCGTGGAACTAAGATAGCCAGTTACCAGTTCTGTTCTTACATACAAAAGACAAGATCCAGCTATGGTGAAGTTCAACAGTATCTTTCTGCCTCTTCAATGCCACAGGAAATCTGAGCAGATCTCTGTAATAGTTTATATTTTATTGTGATCAGTTACTGGCACATAAGAAGCAAAATGTACTTGGTTTCATTTCTTCGTACAAGGTTTTAGTCAATAAAGGAGATGATCAACAGTATGAAATTGCTGTCTGAAGAGAAAATATTTCCCTTCCTAAAGGAAGCTTTATGCCAGCAGAAGGAAAAAATGAAGGTTTCAGTTAAATAATTTTATAGATGGTGCATTGAGCTGTAGGAATTGTATTTTGCTGTTGGAGCTGGCACTGCTAGAAAGAAGAATCTCCTACAGAAAATGTTATTACGAAAGAGGACAGGAAAAGGAAAAGATGAGCTATTTCTCCCTAGATAGAAACTGTATTTGGCAGATACACACAGAGTGGAAATGGGCATCATGATACGTTCTTCTAGCTTCTGCAACTGCCAGAAGTAAGTCAGGTTAAAAAATTAACATAAGATTGTTGCCTGCTCAACAATCCAGTAGGAACTACTAGAAAGCAAACTTTATTTCTCATTTGATACATATCTGTCAAAAAAGTTTCACTATAGCTCATTACTCATAACATTGGATTCTGAACTGATGTATAAAAGATAAATAAATGTCATGACCAACAGGATGCCTGGGTTCATTAGCTGACCAGGCTGGGTAACCCACATATAGCTGAGAAGGTTAAAAAAGATCTTAAAACCTAAAGAATCATTGAATAGGTGAAAATGGTGCAATTCAGGCTAAAGCGCAAGAGAGAAACATGTAACATAGTAGAAAAAATACCTAACAGTAATATAGAAGTAAGTTTATTATAGCTTATCCTTCCTGATCCTTACTGGATTTTTGTCTGTTTTACTCGCTTAGGTAATCCTGCTACAAATAAATACTGTCAATTATTTTAGAAAATATTTGAACCAGCAGAGTAAGCTCTTACCACAATCTGAATTTGGTGCTTCTCAGATGGGAATTTCTCAGCAGCCATTTCAGCAGTTATGGGTCACCACTTCCACCTAAAGAAGTCCTGCTCATTCCTTACCTGTGTGCTCCCTGCTCTCAAGGCTCAGTTGTGTCAGAAAATTGTCCCTGTATCAAAGCAGTGAATCAGATGCAGGATCTGATCTGACAGAAAATGATTCCTCCCTCACTCTTCCTCCTTTCCATTTTCATCTGCTCAGCTCTCTGACTCAGTTCACTATATAAATACACACAGTCATTTCTGCTGGTATAAGGGATGGGAGGAATGAGGATAGGAGCGTGTTTTTAGTGGTGGCCAGAAATGATTTTTCCAGTATCTGTGCCTGTTTATGCTTACTGAAAGTGCTTGTTCAACAGCCTAAGTGACTGTAATAATTTTGATCTAAAACTTAATTAATGTTTTGGCTTTGTGCTATATACATTTTCAGGGATATTTTGATCAAAAGACTTACAAATTATAAAAGTCACCAATTTGCTTAAATATTATTGATACATTGTAACTAAAGATCTAGCATATATTTTAATATACAGTTGACTTCAGAGAAAAATATATGACCTGTAATTTGCCCTATCTTGCAATAGCAACCGTTTTCTTCCTATTTCTAAGGCTTTTGTTCTCTTCTTTGAAAAAAAAAAAATCTTTCTTTTCTGTCTGACATTACCTGCTGAACCTCCTCAGAGAAAACTGTTCCAGAGACACATTTCTTACTCATCTTTTCAAGCATTCACCCTTCTCAATTTCTGGTCTGTCAGCAGCATTATTTCACTTAAAGTCTTGAATGGCTATTCAAGTTTCTGAAGTGCTCTTTTCTAAGTAACACATGTCTTAATTCAGCCAAAGTTATAACTCCTCCCCCAAACAAACTAGGAGGGGGAAAAAAAAAAAAAAGCAAAACAGCTGTTACTGTGGAAGCTTGAATCTAGCATTACCAATCCCAAAGCTTTCTAAAACTACTAAATTGGCTTACAAATCAATTTGGGTTCCAGATGGGGTTCTATCTTTTTTTCGTTTTTTATTTATATTTTCTGGGGTTGCTCTCTGAAGGTTTTCACGGAAGTAATGAACAAGAATCCTACTTTTTATGCCATAAAAACTGAGGTTCCTAGTTAACATAGATGCTAATAGCTGGAGTTTAAAAAAAAAAAAAAGCCTGATAGATAATGTAGATGTCAAGGTAAATCACAAAACTGTAATTTTACTAATATATTGCTATTATTATATCTAGGAAAACACTATAAAATTGCTGGTAACCAGCACAATGAATATGGAATTTCAGATACCATCTGTGCTGTAGCTTATTAGTTCTGCTTTCTCAGTATCTCTATTTACAGTGCTGCAAATAGTGTTCATTTCCTGCAGTTAGTTATGCACCTGAATTTCAAACTTCAGTTTAATTTATGAAACTCTTTAAAGTTTGATCAAGTCTGGAAAAACATCATCCTGGAATGGGGGAAAAATATATTCCTAAGATGAAGGTCATGTGATAGAGAAAAAATTACCAGAAGATATGTAATAAACATAAGATGAGTTATTAGCATTACAGAACAAAGATTATTCCTTTGAACTGAGTTGCTTCAAATTTTCCACAGCTCATACTCAGAATGAAGGAGTAAAGTTGAGCCTGGGAAAGAGGGGATGAAAGGTGTTGTTTTAATATTTGTTTTTGTTTCTCACTAGCTGAATCTACTTTAATGGGCAATAAATTAAATTAATTTTCCCCAAGCCAGTAATTGGTAAGTGATGTCCCTGTCTTTATCTGGAATCACAATCTTTCTTATCTTATTTTTTCCCCCTGTCCTGTTGAGTAGGGGGAGTGAGTGAGCACCTAAGTGGGAGTTTGGCCTTAGCCAAGGTTAACCTACTGCAGTAAAACCAACTAAACATGCAGTTTTCAAGTTTTCTAACAGTGCTGTTTGGGGAGACCACCTGACTCATCACAGGTCCTTACAAAACTTTTAAACAAATGTATCAGAGCGTTAGAAATAAAACTCCGTGTTGTTACACAGCTTCATTACAATGTTCCCTGGAGTATGTATTGGCATACTAAACATTTTGATTAATAGACTGCAATTAGAGATGGAAATAAATATTCACAGATTGGTATCCTGAATTTTTCATCACTGTACTCTTCCTTAGAAAATTTTGTTTGTAGAGACAATGGAAAGCTAGTTTTATGTGTTGAGCTAATGCTGATTGTATATTATGGTGAAAATTCACATGTGGTATTATTGCACATACTTTTAATGCATTTCTCCTGCATACACAAATAAATGTTTTATTCTAGAGAAACATGTTTGGATCTGTACAGAAATTACTTGAAGAGGAAGCTGAGTGAAAGAGGGTTTATATTCTGTTTTGGTTTCTCAGCTTAGACAATTCTTTAACAATTTTTCTGTAGGCGTTGAATATTGAGGTTGATTTGAGATATCAGAGGAAAATGATTGTTTATTTACTACTTGATCACATTGGTTGAAAGTGTGGTTTGTGCATGTAAACAAAGTAAGATTATACTTGGAATCAATTGTTCAAATCTGGGTATTGCCTTTTTATAAAACAATTTGTTATATGCAGGTATATGCAGATATATTTGTTATATGCAGTTATATGACCAATAAGGGAAGAATAGACTTTTGTTTTAGACTGAGAAATGAAAAAGAGAAACGGTATTTACATTTCTAGAGAAAATTCATTTATCTAGAAATAAAATAGCTGGATTTCTCTTTCTTTTTTACTTGACATAGGAAAGCATGCTGCATAAGATAGCACTGGGTATATCTGTCATAAGACAGTGACCAAGTCACCTTGCCTCTCTGTGCTCTAAAAATGTCTGTTTATTTCTATATGAATTAGCTGCTGTTATTAAAAACCTACTATTACCTTCTATGTGAAAATTGAAATATGTATTAATGACAGACTACAGATCTGCAAGCAGGTGATAATGAAGTTAAAGATCTATCTTGCTCTTGAACAGAATTCCTGTTTGTCTGCATTATTTAAAGAAGGCAAGGGACATAGCTACAAAAAGCAATACATCAAGGAAAACTTTTCTTCCGCGTATTGGAAAGCATACTGCATGATCAATTCTCCCTATCCAAGCCTCATACTTAGGGATGAGATATATGAATATACAATTGTCTAGATCAACTGTCTCGTGATGAACCAGCTAGTGAGTAAAAGACCAAAAGAAAAACAGACGTAGCGCTTAGACATTTGCAACAGCAACCCCAGGCACTGGGTTACCTTATGCACGCATTACAGCGGAGTTCTCCAGCCGCTGATTATGGGCTCTGGGGACAGTTCCATTCAGCCCATCACCTTTACAACTTCTGCTTCACACTGAAACTGGATATGGGGGGAATTAGTAGGTACCGACAGAACACGAGGCCTAAAAGTTGTTGATCACGTCTTGCACCCATAATTACACCTAAAGTGTAATCACAGGCTATCACACGTGAAGAAATTGCTACATGAGAATCTCATGACACAGCTGGCCGGTAGCAGCTCCAAGTAACAGAAACCATTAAGATAATAAAAGTTTTGTCAAAGTTCCAAAGACTTCTTTGAGTCCTCCTAAAATATTTATCCCACTGCTTAGATTATCCTGATTTAATTAATACTATTGGTTCTTAGACCTTACGAGAATGAGAGACTGAATACAGAATTCTACATGAACTGTGTAAGTATACCAGCATCCTTCTCTGTGGCACAGCTGCAGCTCTTTAATTTTAATTTCTAAAATATTGCTGCATTCTTGTTTGTTAAAAGTAGATGTAGAGGTTAAAGCCAAATTGGGTGGTTCCCTGATGTGAGTTGTAACTGTAGTTTCGGTAACTCATTAGGAAACAGCTCAAGGAAGTTAGAGTAATTTAAAATGTAATTTAAATTATTTTTTTCCACAGGGTAGGTCTCTAAAAGAAACAATTTAAACGTACCAGTTGGTCCTGTTAATTTACTTAGAAAAGACTTATGCTTTATTTCCTTCAGGTTTGGTTCAGTAATGCGCTGGAAATAGTCTGGTATGAGAAACACCGCTCCTTTGGTGATCACTTTTGAAGAAAGTCTTATTGTGGAAAATTGATTCTGTCAAATATAAACATTTCCACTTTTCTTGGTAGCAGAGATGTATTATTATCCAATAAAAGTATTTTTAATATTTAGCAATATACTGAAAGCAATACACAGAAAAGTCATTATGTTCCACACTTAAATGTTCATTGAAGTAAGAGATTAATGTTCTCAACCTCTAATATTAACAGCTTCTGCAATCAAGTCAAGCCAATCCATTTGCGGTCATTAGTTTCACTAATCACCATTAAAATCTGGAGAATGCTGAATGTGTTTAAAATATGAGATGTGTATTGAAGTAATTGATATTATTTTTCAGATGGAAATCAGGAATTCTGTGCAATTGTGCTCCTGGGCAATGTCCAAAAATGGCTCTTATATAAATCTCTACTTAAAGAAATGTCCAAGGAATGGAAAGAAAATCTATTGTCCAAATTGCTACTTACAATTACTGCTGCTGAGCATGGGACTTTTGCTAATGCTGCAGCTTCTCAATGCAAGATGCTCAGAAAGAGATTGAGTCTATATTTTGCTGAAAAAATAATAGCGTAAAGTTACATCTTGTGTCTCCAATTGATTGCCTCTCTCCTTTTTCCAAAATGTAATATTCAAAGATGCCTTTCAAATCCCTGAGAAACTCTGTTGCAAGGAGATCTGCAACAGTAACCACATTTGTAATTCCTTAGACTCTTTTCTCACAGCCTTTTTTTCTCGTTCCCTTCACCCACGGAAATCGTTGATTTGGTCAGATAAGGATTTGGTCCTTAAACGTGTATGACTGAAGACTTGAAAGCACAGGTCACGTTGAGGGCAGTGGATTTCTGAGGTGGAAACTGTCATTGTGGCAGGTTTACATACATTGCCAGCAAAACAGGACTGTGATTTCTCTCTGGGTTTTCTAAAGAATAACAGTAAAAAGCCAGTGCTCAGAAGGTATCTAAAGTGACATTTAAAGGTTTACCTGTTTAAACACCCAGGTTCCCATCATGCTTGTGATTGTCCACAGATGCTGAGGATAAATTTTTCAGTTTTTTAGTTCTTCTCTACTTACCTCAGAGCTGAGAAAGACTCACAGCAAAGTAAAAACCTTATGGCTATTGTACCCAGCTGTCTCCCAGAATATTTTCTCCACTTACTTACACCAAAATATAACTCCAGACACCTGCAAAATCACCAGTCCCTCCCACTCCCTAGGTTTACTTTCCTTACTTTTTACTCTTGTGTAAAACTTAAACTAACAAAGTGATTCTGTTAATTATTTGAAATTAAGTCTAGCAATTATCAAGAAGTCTAAGGTGGTTAAAGCTTTTACTACTGAATTTTACTGAGGAATAATGATACCTCTAGGAAATTTAATTGGATATTTAAGCACTTGCAGTATGCAAGGTTGATTTTAAGCAGAAATGTTTCACAGACCTTTTAAATAACAAAAATATATGAAGCTACAAATCTATCTACAGCAAATTTATTTGAAATGGGCACAAATGGTTCTCAGCCTTAGAACTGAAAATAGTTTTCAGAATATACATTCCTGAGTATAGAAATACAGAATACAGGATTTGCAGGATACGGACATTCTGGAAGCAAAGATTCGCCAGATGTTGAGTTAACCTTGGCTTATATTTCAGTGAGTGAGACTTTTGAAAATGGAGAAGCAGGAAGTTTTCTCTTGAAGCATGTTCAAGTTAAGATAGTACAAATATTGCATAAGTGTTTGAACAAACATGATATGCCGACTAGCTTGAAAAAAAAGTTCAGACAGCTTGTTAAATATTACCCACTTCCGTTCTTTTTATCTTCCCCTAGTGTTTTACTCACATGAATACAAAGTGCCTTCTCAGAAACTGTTAGATTTGTGTCTGGTACAAACATTAACTGTGGAAAAGAAACAGGCAGTGAATCCACATGTGTGAAGGTTTAAATGGAAACAGATATTTAACAACATTTGTGGCAGTAGTGCTTTCATAATGTCTGATTCTCTGCATGTTCCTGTTATGCTTGACAATGTGCTGCCATTTTACCAAAAAAAAAAAAATCACAAAGGTTTTTAATATCAGATGTAGTAAGTTTGCAGCATACAGGCACACTGCGGTGCCCGCCGAAGACCTGGTAAAATTCATTGGGATTTGTTTCTGAAATATTTAAGGACATATATTCTTTTAGTCACATTTAAAAATAGTAATGACATTGAATTAATGATCTACAGAATCATGAATTTACACCTCAGATCTTAAAAGTGGTTTCACATACTTTTATATTTAGGAGGAAGGAGCCATATTTTATCTTATAACACTTATGCAAGTGGTATGGAGGATCATGTATGCCTTTGAATTGTAATAAATTTCACTTTAATGATTGCAGGATTTTAATGTATTTTCTGTTAATTGAAACAGAAAAAAAATATGGCATGTTGCTGACATTTTCTGAGACACTCCTTTGCATGGAATGTGATATAAATGGTATTTTGGATTATTATCTGGGATTCCGAGAAGTTTTCACAGTGCTTTATTTCAGTTCCTTTTATTACAAAATAATTCAAATTCCAATCAATCATCCAAGTTCACAACCAAGAAAGTTTTGTCAAAACCCAAATTTTTACCAAAACGGACTCTTAAAAAATCCTAGGAACATAAGGATTAAAATCCTTACTAACCTGCTAAGATATTTTTTTGTATTTAATGGGAATAGATAATCCTTTGGCTAAAGGAATACAGGTGAGAACTTTGACTGTGGGCAAGTCTTTTGGATGAGATGTGTAAATTAAAGGGCTGCTGGGTTGCTGGTAAAATCACCTGCAGCCAAGAGGCTACCGAACACAAGTCTGACTTTCTAGGTAGCTCTTTTATCCAATAAACAATCACGTAAAAGGAAAATGATGCCTCCTCTTTCCATTCTCTGGAAATTGTTTTACAAGGAAAAAGCCAGATAGCCTTATGCAAAAGACGGCCCATATCAAAAAAGCAGATTCATGATGCGGACGGCAATCTCACACATATACTGAACTCAGAGCTTCAGGTGCCTAAGACATCCAAAACATTTCAGACAAAACCTTCTCTTAAGTCTTGTGAAGATTACACATCTGCTCCAAAGCACGTGTTTCCTGGGAATCCCAAACCTAGTCCCTCTTCAGTCTGCGGCGAATTCAGATTCTTACCTTAAGCGTTGCTGAAACCAGGTATCTGAAAGTAGGCAGGTGGCTGTGAAGTTTGACTGCAAGGTTTATCTGTAGAAAGTTAAGGATAGTGTTAATCCTGCCCAGCTACAGAAGTTTACAGTATAGATACGTACATCTCAACTACTCTGTCTCATTTCTCATGCCAGGTTCTTCAACAGATTATGTCTACTACTCACTTGATTGGTTAACGTGGAAGACTTTTTGCATGAAACTACTTGAAATCAGTCCTTCAGGTTATGATTCCTATTATCTCACTTTAGCAATCTAGAAAATACCTTCTAGGCTGACTGTCTATAATTAATGGGGAGAGTCAGGTAACTCCAGATAATGGTTTATTTCACCTGTCCTAGTAACTCTTTCAGTCTGAGACAACCAACTGTTAGAAATGCTCCTCCTCTACTGGTACAGATGAACCTTATAAAATAAAAACTTTTACAGAAAATGAGCCATATTGTTGACTTCTGATACTCGATGAGATACTGAGTAAACAAATAAATGCATTCGAACCTGATTTCACAGAATCACGGAATGGTTAAAGTTGGAATGGACCTCTGGAGGTCATCTGGTTCAACCCCTGCCCTGCTTAAGCAGGGTCACCTATAGCAGGTTGCCCAGGACTATGTCCAAAGAACTTTTGAATATTTCCAAAGATCAAGATTTTAAGAGGTATATTACATGTACTAGTTTCATTTTTAAATGGTAGTTGTAAAAGATTCTGTATTTATTTGCTCTTTGGAGACTGAACTTGGACATCATTCTACATTTCACAGAATCACCGAAT
>VYXH01007513.1:0-70960 GCA_013397275.1 Burhinus bistriatus
TGGTTGGACTAGATGATCTTAATACACAGATATTATCCCTGCTCTTAAGACAGGCTACTGAAGGGCAAAGACTAAGAGCCCATTCTGTTAAGATGCTGGCACCTGATATGCTCCTGGCTAACGAGCTGATCTATTCTCTGCACTAGCCTGAGACTGGGTGAGGATCAAGACCAAATTTTTTCCACTTAGTAACTAGCCAGTCATTCTGCTACAAGGCAGGAGAAGAGCAGTCTGACAGAGAACTCTTCTGGAATGTTAGTGGCTGGTGATTTAAGAACCTGTGCTCAGTAACTCCCAGCAAGTCTCTGGCTTGCACATCTAAGCCTGCTTTGAAAACTGGGTATAGAAACACGTGGTGAGCTCCAGAAAACATTTCTCTGTTGCAGCTTTAAACCCTTTAGAACACTGTCTTTCTAAAGGATTTTAATTTTAAACTTCCTGAGCAGGAGGTTAGTTTTAATGACTTTGAGTAGGCTGGGAAGCTTTAATTGATGTTCACCATATCAATATAATTTAATACTTAATATAGAACGAAAGGAACTTACCTGGGGAGAGTTACTCTTAAATGTTATTTGCATAAGTTTATTCTTAATCAAATAAGAATGTAATTTATGGCCCTATACAACTTCGTATCCAGAGAGCAGAGACTTTAAACTAAACCTCACAATACCTGTGCAAGATAATCACTAACCCATTCGGGAGAAAAAGCTGCTGCATAAAAGCGACAACAAAGAGGCTATGACTTATCCAAGGACATATGTTTAGGCTGCAGTCAATCTGGCTACAGAATCCTAATCTCTCACCTCATTCCTGAAGGTCAGAAGGATTGCCTGCTCCAACACCACATAGAAAGAGCAAGAAAAACGGAGCAGCTCTAAAACCCCATTCAAAGAGAAAAAGCAATAAAGATGCTGTTGGTGGTGTGGGGTGTTTGTGTTTTTTAAGTGTACTCTGCATTAGCCCTGGCCGTACTCCTGCAGACAAAAGCTACCTTATAGCTCAGGTTTGTTTTGTTGTTGGTTGTGTTTTACTTTTTTTTTTAATACTAAAAAAATGCTGCTTCCCAAAATAGGTTACTAAATAGGACATAATCTGAGCATCTCAATTTGTATGTGAGATGTTCCCTTGTAAATAGGAAGTTACTATTTTTAATCTGAAACACAAAAAATGTCTCCCTTCCTCAGATAACCAAATGATTAAAATAATAGGAGAGTCTAAAATGAAGAGATCTTAAATTGCACTGATTTCCTCTGGATCCTGAAAAAGAAGGGGAAATTTCCCTCTTGGTTCAAGTCTCCGGCTCTCAGCAAACCTTGAATTCAGCAATGCAGCTTCCCATGCCTCTCCAAATTCTGTATGTTTGGTTCTTCAGATCTCACTGGGATTCCCTCTTCGACAGAAGAGAAAAAATAAACTTTTTTGATGCAATATCGCGAGATTAACAGAGTATTTCATCCTCCAAATAATTTTTTCTAAACTCTGGTCACAACTCTTGGATTGGGAATGTTAGATAGTGGGGGAGGTGAGGAGCATGAGATGTATCTGTAGACAGAAGATGAACTACCTAACCCTTTCCACCACCAGGAAAATCAACCGAAAAGCAGAGAAACATGAAATACGCATTTGTCATTTGGTTTCATATTTTCTTCGAACAGAGAAGCCTGAACTATTGCAATCACAGACCTGTAACAGTTCAAACACCAATAAACCTTCATTTAAATAACTGCTGCCCTTTTGACCAAGACAGAACAAAAATCTAAGTCTCTATGGTCTGTAATTTGCTGTGGATCACAACTCAAGTTGTGAACAAGTCCTTCCAGACGTGCTTGCCAGCAGGCTGTGCTAGCTGCTATAGCACAACTGAAGTGGAGAACTGAAGCTTTAACACCTATTTTAATGAGGAAATTGTCTCCAGAGATGACAGGAATTGCCCATTATATGTACTGTACACTATCAGTTTCTGCTTTAAGTGCCAGCCCCAGAGAAAAAGTGTTCATCTTCAAAATAAAACAGAACATGCTAATCTTATTTTCCCCTCTCACACTCAAGCACAGCACGGATGGGTCCTTCCAGCATAGTTAAATTCAGTCCTGTGTAAAGCTGCTGGGGTCACGAACAGGTGACTCCACTCCCAAGTTAAACCCCATGGAGAGAACAAGTTTTGACTAATGGGCTCTGGATGGGAAAGTTTAGACAATGCCAAGCTCTATGTCCCATCTTTTCCTCTGACTGACACAATAGGGCCTTCATTAATTTAACTGCAGCTCCCCTGCGTGCTGGCAGGAAACATTTCTTCAAAGAGTAATCTCACCCAGCAAGATCCCTCAGATCTCAGCACTTGCCAGAGCTTAAAAACACACTATTTTGGAGATGAGACCATTCACAGGGACTGAATGTCGCAAGCATTTGGAAAACTGGAGCTCCTGCACAAACGTTTTCAACTTCGTCCAAGTTTCCACCTTAGATGACTCTACCTGGAAATCTGCAGAGCTGTTTTGCAGAGTGTTATTTCATCCTGTCATTGTCAAACCTAAGTCAGCTCCTTATTATTGCTTACCAGAGCTCCCTTCTTCCTGCTCCAGAGCATCATCTGCACCACTACACACTTCGCCCTTCGCAATGGCCACCTTGGCTGAGCCTTTTCACTCCAGCTGCCTGAAGTCCTCAGCTGGTTCGTTGCCCACCACTTCAGTAGCCCTCTCAACACGGGCTTCTGCCCCTCTCAGATTTTCTTCCCCACACGTGGCTCTTCAATTGCCCAGCTACATGCCCTACAACTCTTGCTGTGGGCTCCCTGCCTCCCTCTCCATCAGCCACGTCAGGTACACCTTGGAAAACTTTTGTCCTCAAACAGTGGAAATTTGTGCTGAACTCTCTTCACAGCAAGAAGAAACTGCTACCCCAATTGTATCAGTTAACGGGCAAAGAACAGGGAAAGTCTGTGAATCTGACGAAGTTTACACTAAACACTTCTTTACAGAAGTAGTTCTCACTGCAGATGTTTTGAAAGTTTGTGTGCTTTGCATAACTAAATTGGTCTTTCAAAGTTTAATCAATGTAGAGTTTTGTTTCCTTTTTAAAACTAAACCTAAAACTTACCAAAAATGGAATGCTGTTAGGCACATCTCTTTTGTACTCCAGCACAGACTAAGTGTCCCACAGATTCTGAAGTTCCACAGTACAGTCACAAGCAGTTGGTTTAAACTCAAGTGGCAAAAATCAGACAGCTCAATAGCTTTAAAAAATAAAAATCCTGGCTAATGCTTGAATAACAAATTACTGCCACATTTAAACACAGAAAACCTTAAGGCCAAAGAAGAGTAGACCCTTAATTCAACCTCCAGAATTGTCTGTATGATCCAATCTATCCCAGCAACTCTTCCACCACTGAGAGTCTGTTAAACTTATTTTAAAAGGCTTAAGAAACTAAACACATCCACCAGCCAAACTGTTCTTTCAGCAAAAGTAGCATGGCGCATCCCTTCCAGCATAAAATTGTTTCCAAGGAGCCAAGTGGGGTCAGGCTGTGTTACAGGAGGACAAACGTTAATGAGATTTCAGGCAAGAGAACACAGGCAATATTTTCTGAAAACACATTAAGTCTCCTGTTGAAAGATGACTAGTGTTTTACAATTTGCTCAGTCTCTTGGGGTTACATTGGCCCAGAACACGGAAATTTCAACTACATTGTATTTTATCAATTATTTTGCTTTAATTGATCCCTTACTCTTTCTTACGGCCTTTTCACTTAAAGAATTATGGGCTTGTCCACATATGGAGCTATTCAGAAAGTTATTCCTGACAAACCCTGTCCAGAGCTTTATTTTGGAATAAACTTACCTTAAACTATCTCAGACATTTCCAAAGCTGACTCTAGCAGAATATGTTGCAAGCCAGGAAATGTATCGGGAAATACTTCAAAATTATTTATTTCTCACTTATACTCTTTAACCCAAATTAACTTTCCTCTATAAACACTTTGAGCTACAAATACTTGTAAATCAGCTGAATATCAGCCCTAGGATTGAAAGAAAAGAGATGACAACCATCAAGCTTCTACTCTATACTGCAAAATAGCGTGTCCTCTAAGCCCTGAATTGAATAAGTAACACAAAGCAATCTAGGAAGGCCAGCTCCTGAAGAAGTAATCCATGCAGTTAACATGGAGCATACAAGAGAACATCAGCATGGGTGGCTGGTTAGGTGTTTGACAGTTCTTAATTTGCTGCTTCAGCCTTTAATTGTATGATGAATTTGTTGGCAGCATGTGTGGACTCGTGCCTCCATTCATCTTTATTTACAAGCAATTTCCAGCTGCAGCTCTAATTTGAGTTTCCATCCACTCTAACTATGCTCCTTCTCCACTAGCTCTTAATGGCAGCAGTCTCACCTTCACAACTGTTTTCCAACCACCACTCAGCTATGCTTCTGCATAAGGATTTGGCAAAAATCCTGCAGCATCTGTATTGCAGATCTGACCTCACCTAGATTAATTTATGAATATTTCAAAATCCATCATGATTAACTGAGAAGACCACCTACGTTGCTGCATTCCCCACCATTGCTCATCTTGCCAGGGTCAGCATGTTCCCCTTCTCAATGCCTATATGCATCCAGATATGCATAGCACAAGAGACAGAGTGACACCCAAAATGACAGGCACTGATTAATGAAAACACCAAAAAAAGCTTAAGTACTGTACAAGAGGTCCCACCAAACTTGGACTGCTGTCAGACTTTGGATACTACTTTGAATACTATGGTCTGCCAGCCCATACTACACTGGTTGAGAGATAGGATGCAAAGCAGAACACGCAGCTTTTTGTTTTTAAACAGTTTTGTCTATTTCTTAGTTCAGGTCTTAGAAAAGGGATTCATATCTGTTAGCCTAAAACGCTAAATCACCTCTTTGTTGCAGTAGATGATTGTTGATTTAGAAACAACTCTCCCTAGAGCATCCAACTTGCTTGTTGAACTGAAAAGCCACACCTTCCAACATGCAAGTTTTGGAATTTCAAATAACTAAAATCTTAACTCCATGTCTGATGTGAGTGGCTGTTAGACTGGACTCCTGCAAGCTGATCTTCTAGGGTGTACAATGCTGCAAAGCTTTGACCAATTATCCTGCTGGAGATTCTTTCATGCCATTACTCTGTGGATTTGTCCGACTCATGCTTCTGCCTTTTCCTCAGAACGGACGTTAATAGCAACTTTCTTCTGACCTAGACAGTTACTCTCATGGAATTAATACCAATATACTTTTGGAGATTGCTGTTCTTCTGTTAAACTGAAACTAGGTAACTGTTTCAAAAAGATACTGCCAGGGGAGAGGGAAGAAGGGGCTGATTCATGGAGGGACATGGACATTCATGTCCAAAACGCCTTTTTTTTTTCCTCCCAGAAAAAAACCGAAGCCTAAAATAATATAAAACATGCATTTTCCTTCTTTATTTGAATTAAAAGCACACTCAAAATGTCATTCTACAGAATTGTGATTTGTAAACTGTGAACTTGCTTGCATTTGGGCTTGCTTCTTCTAAGAAACAAGTTAGGACTAGGAGAAAAAGCTATCTGAATTCCCCAGAAAGATAATTCCTGCATTAAGAAGCTTTTCTATATACCAACAGCAGATAAAAAAATTCCCAAGTTATTAATACTAAGGGTCAGATGCTAATCACAGATGAACCACACACTTTGCTCTTATCACAAAAGCATCTTAAGTGGCAACACACTGCAATACACAAGTGAGCTTGGAATTTCACCTTGAAATACTCGTCCTCACCTTGCTCTGTGGAGCCACATGAGGCAACAATGTCACACCACCCGCCCACTTATTTAAGCCAAGATGAGGCAGTGAAATGAATGTCCAACTGCATTTCCATGTTTTAGCTGTTGCTCTCTTGAACGCGTTTCCCCTGCTACATGGTTAAGCTTATGTAAAGTATGACAAGTCAGCCATTCTCATCCTCTCTCCCTAGTGAAGTGAAAAACTTCTGGATGTTTCAGTTCAACTTCATTCAACATCCCTCCTTTCTCAAATTTTGGAAAAAAGTTAAGTGAGAGGCTACGCCAAAAAGCCTTCTTGCTGAGGACAGCCAAATCTATCATCTTCGAAGGGAGCAGTTCCTACCTAACCATTCAGAGCTGTCTCGGAAGAACACAGCTGAGGTTTCCATCTTTTCTTACGAGGTTTGTGCTCCACCAAAGCCCAGTAGGTAGCTCGAGTTTTAGTATACTTGCAGCCAGACCAGAAACACCTTTCTAGACCCATGAGCTTGTCCAGCATTTATACAACTCAAGGGACCACAGTGCAAAGACACTGAAGCAGAATGAAAATAAGCCAGATGAGGAACCTCAAGTATCATGGCTACATCAGCTTAAAAATTTAACAGTACAAACATATGCAGGCAGAGTGTCACCAATATGACTAGGCAGCTTTCAGGATCTGAGTTACAGTCTCCATCTGGTGCTACGGCATATTCTGTAGATGCACCACTTCACTGCAAGTAACCTGGGATCTGGCAGCCTTGGGGACACACTGCACCGTGTTAACACATCTCCAGTGCTGTAATCCTAAAATACTCTGCAAACTTACACAAGGACAAAAGCAGCTCAATAACTTCAGCTGGTGATCTACTTCCAGAGCACGGTCATTACTGTAGCTGCCAAAAGAACAGGACATCTACCTCCCATCCTTGTCCTCAGGCCTGCCCCACACTTTCTCTCACAAGTGAGCTGAAAGTCAGGTAGCTCGCTTTGCTATGGAGTGACGGGGGTGGGGGGGGAGGAACGCGGAAAGACAACCTCACCAAAAATAGCCAATCAAAAATAAAACGTCAGAAAGATGCTAAGAGTGAACCTAATATTTACAAGCAACAGCCCAAAACTTTCATGAAATATCTTGCAAAGCTCAGATCGTAAGCAGAACAGTATCTAGATATTAGATGGAAAAGGCTGTTGTCAGCTAGCTTCTCTAGAATGCAATCCGAACAACTTTATTCTCACCTCCACGGAAAAGCCAGCAGGATGTAAAATTAACTGTACTGAATCCAACCACTTCGGCACTCACGAAAGAAAGCTCATCAGTCAAACTGGGACAATCTTAAACTTGTCTCCTAAAACCACATTTACAGAAGGTTGGTGGGGGAGGCCCAGAGGGGGACTTCTCTTTATCAGAGTTTCTTGTAATTAATAGTATACACTGTCATATTAAATTGACAAAAATATTCTATACAAATCAATCTGGAGCTGTACAATTAACTCTGGATGCGCAAGACGCACTTGGTTACTATTTAAAATGGGCAGTAAAAGGTTAAAAATACTGCTTCTTCTCAGAGTTACTTACACCACCTTAGAATATTAAAAGTAAGATTTTAGACCATCTGGTTTTCTTTTCCACTCCCTATGATATCATGTTTTCCAAGCACATTTGGCAGCTCACTGTAAAGATACAGGCAGACTAAACATACAGGGCAATGTAGAGTCAAGATGAAAAATTCCAAAGCCCTGGAAGCAGTAAGTGTGTTTCCTATCTCCAAATTTCAGTTACACAAGTGGTATAATAAGGGTTTTTCCCCCTTGGTAACTTATGTATTCTTAAACCTTCATCTTCCTTGATGAGATGAGATATCTGCCCTCTAGAGTTTTGGCTGTGTCTTTGTAAGTAATTTTTCATGTACTATGGGATATTCAGAATCCCTATACAGCAAGATTCAGTTACAGGAAAAAATAATTATGTTTAACAGGGTCAGATTTTGTATGTACTTTTCTTTATCTCATTCTGGGAGATGAGATTAGCCTTCTATATTCCTCCTGCCTAAAAGGGAAAACAAAAACCCATGCTACAGCCACTGCCTTTTTACTGCTTGGTTTTGTGCCTCCTAGCCTGGAACTGGGAAATTGGACCAAACCAGTTCCAGAGGACTGTGTTTCCCATGAATTTACACAAGCTGTAAACAATACAGAAGAGTGGCTGTTGTAAGAACTCCCATTTGACCGATTTCTCCCACATATTTTAACATTTCTTAGTGCAACCTTTGTATTTTTTCCTCTTTACCTATTTTATTATTTTTACTGGATCACATTCAAAGCACAGATTAGTCAGCATTAACATATCTTTAGGCTTAGCACATACTCACATTTTATTGATGCAGAAGGCAGCTGACTCATTTATGCTCACCAGTAAAAGAGCAGCAAACCTAGAAATCCAACGTCAGTTTCTTGCTCTAAATCTGAATTTCTCCATTTGTAAAAAGACAGTGTGGAAATGCAAAGACATGCCTTGGGAATCCTAACATGACAGAGTCTTTGACTTATTATTTCATATTTAAAAGCAATTTATATCACAGTAATTATTAAAGTGTACAAAGGAGGAAAAGTATGCATTAAAAAATACTACTGACAAAATAATAGTCCCAGTGGTTATGCCCCGATTAAAACTTAATGACTAATCAATAAAACTATAATTATAAGTTTCACCCTGATGCAATTTGGAATAGTTTATATATTTCTATTGATCGGCTAAGATTTTCTGTAAAACAAATGTGAGATCTTGCTTTGTGCTATTTTTATTACAGGTTTGTTGTAGCAAATCTCTAAATCCCTATCTCAATTATTTTACAGCTTAGTTCCCTCATCACACCAAGAGGAGAAGAAAAGCAGAATCTTATTAGCTGAAAAATGGCTTTTACATTGCAGTTTCCACACCATGAAGTCTGATTGCCATTTCAATGGCTATCACTATGTATTTCGCTGGCCTGAGAGTAGCAAGAGCCAAGCATGAGACAGCCCTGAGCAACTCATTTAACCATGCTGCATCTCCATTTGTCAGCCTGAAAATGAAAGCAATAAGTGCCTGAGTTGTAAAGGTCATGAGACTACAGACCACCTTGGAAAATACAGGCAACAGGTTCTATAATCATCCAAGGAGTCACCTGTAGCCAACTGTTCTTTGGCTGCTGATAATGAAATTACCTACTAATAGTTTTCTCACAGAATCCTCACAGGCAGAGGAAGTATACTATAAATAACCCACTTGCAAAAGAAAAGACCTTTTTTTTCAGTGGATTTTATTGCAGAGCACTAGCACCTATTCATGAGCCAAATCACCACTTCACTTGATTCTGAAACAGCACTTCAGAAGCTTAAAACACCTCTTGAATCTGCTATTCATACTCATAGAATGGTTTAGGTTGGAAGGGACCTTAAAGATCATCTAGTTCCAACCCTCTGCCATGGGTAAGGACACCTTCCACTAGACGAGGTTGCTCAAAGCAAACCTGGCCTTGAACACTTCCAGGGATGGAGGCATCCACAACTTCTCTAGGCAACCTGTTCCAGTGCCTCACCACCCTCAGAGTGAAAAATTTCTTCCCAATATCTAATCTAAATCTACCTTCTTTCAGTTTAAAACTGTCACCCCTCATCCTATCACTACACTCCCTGATAAAGAGTCCCTCCCCAGCTTTCCCATAGGNCATATTCTATGAGATATCAGGCAAACAAGGAATTTAAGGGCTACGCATTGCCATAGTGAAGAACCTCTTGCTGATTTCTAACAGCCTTCATAGAGTTTCCATGGAAATAAGTCCTGTGCATTGCCTTAAGTTAGAAGTCATAACCTGACAGCACAGGCTCTAATCAAGATGAAAAAGAATCCACCTGAGGCAGCAACACAAACATATCCCACCCAGCCCTAAATCTATCACCTTCTATCTACTCCTGCCTATAACCACTACCAAAGTGGTGCTTCATTCACCTATCTTCATGCGCTTGGTATGTTAAATTAAGTTCCCTGGCTAAGTCCCACTCAATCTAATCAGCATCATCTCCACAGAAGAATAAAAATTATTTGGGAATCAAAGCTGAAACCAGCCCTAAATTTATCACCTTCTATCTACTCCTGCCTATAACCACTACCAAAGTGGTGCTTCATTCACCTATCTTCATGCGCTTGGTATGTTAAATTAAGTTCCCTGGCTAAGTCCCACTCAATCTAATCAGCATCATCTCCACAGAAGAATAAAAATTACTTGAGAATCAAAGCTGAAACTACCGAGGAGCAAGGAGAGCTGAACTGCTTCCCATGGGAAGTAGCTAGGTTATGCTGCTATAATAGCAAGGCACCTACTGCCAAGCTAAAATGGCATAGATCCTTCTGCACTCCTGGAAGCTTGGGATCAACCTACAAGTAAGCTAAGCCACCACCAGCTACCTGTAATGGAAATAAAGAAGCCAGTGTCACAAGAGACGAAAAAACTCATTCAATAAAAGCAGTATATAGAACCACATACACAATACACTTTTCTGCCCCACATCATGGGCTAAGTTTAAGTTGCAGAAGAGCCAGAAAAGCTAGTTTCATACAGCCCATTCCCCTTCCCCAAACTTGTGGGGACACAGCAATTCACTCCCGCATTTCATCACTGCAGTGCCAGGAAACACCCACTGTGACAAAAGTAGGAGAAAGGAGGTAGACAACACTGGCTGGAACAGCAGTGGACTGTTTACAGCTGAACACAGCCCCAAAAACTGCCAAGGCACTGTGCCAACTCTGCAGTTAAAAACAAGAAGTATCTGGGGAAAGAGGGATTTTGCTGAACCTGGAATATATTTGATTCAGCTAACGCAAAGCAACCTTGCTCTTTTTCTTTGCAAATAACCTCAGAAATAGTGTTTTAAAACACAATATTCAAACTTCTAGTATAAAGCGTGTGGATAAAGTGTCTTTGGTATTTACCTATAGACAAATATGTCATCTTTTGATCACATCAAAAGTGTTGTCTTTCAACACTTGCTACAGACTATTTGCACAGGAAGTTCCTCTTATGGACTGTCACATACTAGATCTTGCCAGAGCTAAACTTTCAACTTTGTGGATCTACAAGTTATCCAGTCATCCCGGCATTGTATGTTGGCAATGAAATTAGTTTTATGATCTTAAAACAGAATATAAAGTCACTTTCAAATACACCCTTGACATTTCCTTAGTACTGAAAACCTTTACTTCTCTAAGGAGTGGTCAATATAAGCCAGGAAACACCCTAGACAGATATATATATACACACACACATCTCTATAGAGATATATAGGTAGATAGATATACACATCAGATTGGGAGGTCATGAGGGCAAGAAGTATTTTGTTACTTAAATTCAACAGGTTAATGTTACGTCCTTTGTAACTTACAAGATAAAACAAACAAAAAACCACCCACCCATGCACACAATTAATTTCTGCAAAGTCCATGCCGTTAATAAGGCAAGGGCAACCTAGGCATTAAAACAAGAGAGGCTTCTCTTATGACCTTCCTTAACGATCATATAAAGCATCCAACAGAATTTGGTCCCAATTATTCTGGGTATTGTATAAACCTAGGCAAAACAAGCCATTACCTGCAGCTCCAGAACCTGCTATAAAAAAAATAATGCATTTAATGGATAAGAAACATAGCAACTTTTCCAAAAAGTGGAGAAGTTTTCAAACAGCTTGTATACAGAATTTTTTTTTTATTATTATTCACATGTATCTTTATCCTGTAAAAACCCAACCAATACACTAAACTAAGGACTACAGCTATCAGACAGACCATGTGAAAAGCTGTCACTAAAATATACAGATGTCTATCTCAAGGGAAAAAGCTTCATTAGATTACCCATGACACTTTCCACTGAGACAGGCTTCACTTGGAAAGCATTACACATCATTTGGTAAGTGAAGTTACACAGCCGCCAGTTGCCCTATCCTGTCACATCACTTTGTACATCCACTAGGAGACTCTGTTTATAAATACAATAAAATATTTTGGTAAATGGTGTTGACTGAATATTAATGCGTGAAGGGAAGGAGAGGGAGATAAATATTAATTAATTAATACTGATCCTTGTGTGTCAAGGTGCATGTGTTTCAGATGACAGCACCTACCTACTTTACATAAAACATCATTGTCTTGTGGCTATAGTTAAAATAAAAAAACCTTTCCATGACTACCCCACATGAAGCTGAAAGGCTGTAAAAGACTTTCTTGAATGTTAACACTGATGCACACCTTCTACAATATGAAGGTGTATTCACATTTTGGAACAATGCACACTTCCACTATCTCCTGACTTAGCAAGATCAGCCAATAGACCTACTAAGAATTGTTATTAACTTATTCATTCACTTTGAAACAACCTTTACAAGTGCCAACACTTCCTTAAAAACTAAGTAATATTTTTGTGAGAACTGTCACAAGTACAAGGATGGTGAACACTCAAAAAAGTAAGATATGACACCAAACCTGAGTTTTCATAATTTAATGGTTTCCTCTCCTCCCACAGACACACAATATATGAACTTATTTCTTACCACTTCCCCGAGAGAGGCAGCCACCATGTGTGCTGCTGGAGTCAAGTAAGACGTAGAGCCATGGTGCAGCATGGATTTCACATTCTCATAGGTGATAAAAAATGCAGCAGCTGAAATTCAAGAGTACATGTAGCCATTTAACTCTTCCTCCATCACAGAACTAGCACAAAAACATTTAGAGGTGGATTTTGTCACCTATTGTTCTACAATTGTAGTTGAAAACAGGGTATTTTTGCCACAAAACAGTATCAACACAATCTGTGGGATAATTCCTTCAGAAGTTCATGCTCCTGGCTATCACTGGCAAATCTCCCATTAATACCGAAGGTGTCAGGACTTAAGGCCATTTTTAGTATTGGGATAAGGAAAGATGTGTTAATTAGTCATGAATGTCCAGTAGGTTTTGAAAAAATGGTATCTTCTATATTCATAGACAGGAAGGGTAGAGAGGAGATTGTTTGGTTGAATCGTACGGATGGTCTTTATTTTTTGGGGGGGGAAACTCGAACTCAAAAACCAACCACCAAACAAAACACCCAACCCAAAAAAACCCAAACCAAATCAGTTGATTAATTGTAAAAAAAACAAAAACAAACAAAAAAATCATACAAGTTGATACCCTGCAATGTGCAAAACTGTTTCAGTAGCAGTTATTAATAACTTCTTCCTAGCTATCATCAGTTTAATATTTTGCACTTTAGCTCCATAAAAATATTATGCCAAGCTTCTGAAGGACTCATGAAAGTCCTGTCCAGAGAACAGAAACTAAGCCGAACATAGCAACATGAGCTGTGTTTGTTCACTGCAACAGTCAACTACAAAGGCACTTGCACCTTAAGGGTTACTCCTTCTCCTAAAGATAATTTCAGTTCTCAGTCATACGTTGGAAAGATAAAACCACAGTTCAGATTTTGAAGATGTAATTCCTGAAAAAACTGACATGTCTTGCGGGGGAACAGATTTTAATTGTAAAGAAGGGCTACGTGAATTGCCTTCTGCTAATCAAAAGATGCTTATCATCTCAAAAGGAGATAACAGAGCAGACAAGATAAAGAACTGAAATTTTTTTATATCATCCTATGAAGGACATCAAACATCTGAAGGTGTCAGTGGATTTGTCAGCAAAGTTCTCCTAACATTTACTACTGACAACAGAGCTTGCTACTTTTTTATCCCTCCCTACAAAGACAAAATGAACAAAGGTATTAGGAATTTTAGATGCCTTTTCTCTGCAGGGACTACAAGCATTTATTTTTTTAAGGTTTCAGTTTCAAAAGTATTCCCGATGTCTTCTCATTTTAAGTGTTGTAGTTGTTTCCAGGGAGATAAAGACAGGCGTAGCACCCCCAGGGCAGTTAGCTCCAGTGCTCAAGCACTTTGAATTTTGATTAATTTCCAATGCCGTGAAATAGTAGGTCATGAGAAAAGTGTCCAGGGCAAGCAAGACTCAAGCCCTCTTTGGCACTTGGAAATGCTTTAGGGTGCCCCTGCAAGAAAGGACAGGCTTATAAGACATATCCAGGAATGCTTCCAATGAGTAAGGGTTGCTTTTCAGAGTAAACATGCAGCAGCCTTCATTCCAGGCTTTCTCAAAGAGTTTGTTCAATACTGTATGATTCTAGAAACTGCTCTTCACAGCTGGACATGGACTCACAGAATCCAAACAGTCACCTACAGGAGAGGAAGTCACAGACATGAACGTCCTATACTACATAAGTTCCCACTTAAAAAGACAAAGCACAATCCAAAGAAAATTTACCATTTGGAAAGGATCCTATAGCAGTGGAAGGAACACCAGCATAGATACCACGAAAACCACCAGCTTTCCTAAATCCTTGGGGACTCTGCAGTCTTGTTTTTACGGTATCCAGGGGAAAAAGGATCAAGTCAACACAGACGCCAGCAACTCCACCAGCCTTCAAGACAAAACCGTGAAGTAAAGTGCCATTAATATTCTTAAGGGTGAAGCTGTGGTGCTTATGTGAGTAACTGAGACATGCCTAAACCAAAGCACTACTGACCATATCCTTTCTGAGGTCAAATTATAAACTGATACTTACACAGACCCCAATAGCTTCTATACCTATAACAAGGAAGCTTCAACAAAAGGGAGAAAATACTAGATATTACAACTTTTAAACCATTTTGAGGTATTTTCAAAACAATCTCAGTGTTTTCAATAGTACAAGCAAAGCAATGCAATACATAAAAGCAAGACAGTGAATGCCACTTATCAAGACGACACAGCACAGAATGACCAACACCGCTAGGAAGTTGTGTGATAAGATCAGGGAAAGATAGAAGCAATTCTGCTTCCCTTGCAAGCATCTCTAGAAAACACATTCACATTTTCCTAGCACACATCTTCATTTAAAAGTGTCATCCCCACCACTTCCTTTGTTGAACAAAGCTTAAAATAAAACTGCTTTATTTTCTTTTGCTGACAAAATCCTAGAGGGAAAAAGAAAAAATCATATTAAATAAAGATGTTTTCAAAGTCATAAGGAAAAGGGGAAGGTTTAGTATAAAGTCATTTCAACTAAAGCTCAATCTTTTTCCAGTGCCTGTGTTTCCAGATGACTTTATTTTTTAAAAAAAGTTTCCCCAAGACATGGCTGATCTTTAGAAAATAATTACTTGTCAAAACAGGAGGAAGAGACTGAAATAAACAGAAAAACTCATTTTGAAAGAAAAAGAAAAGAAAAAATTATCAACAGTTAGTATTAATGCATTATGAGACATTATTTAGATGCACTGTTATTCAGAACAGAAAACATAGTTTGAAGTCTACCTCATATAGACCACCACACAAAAAACAGCTGCACAGATTTTTATCTGTGCCTGAAAACAAATCTCATGAGTTTCTCTGATTTTTTTTTTCAGGGCCAACAGAGGATTCAGAGAGGTGTTCACTATCTACTACTAAAGTTTTAATCAATAAGTTAATTATTCTTTTAATCTATTTGGCTATTTTGCATGTATTGATTTTTCTTCACTCTTTTTCATCAAAATCCTCTCTGCTGAAAATAACATTGATCAGATCTGCTGAAAATAACATTTAATCAGATTTAATCCAGCCATCTGTTAAAACATGAATCAAAAGTTACTAATTGCTTCTTTAGTTTTCGAAGTTCTGTATCTTAAATGTCATTTAAATTCATGAAGCAGCTAATAGAACATCTGCCACAGGGCGACAATACCTGTGTGCTTATGCCATTCACAGAAAAGACTAACGATTTTTAGATAATAAGACAACCAAAACGCACCTTCTCCCTCAGCTTTCAGTGACAGTAGCATTATCAGAAGTCAAACAGCTGAAAAACCTTTACCAGGAGTTGGCCGTACCCGTTAAAATTAACTCCCATCAAAACGATTGAACAAAACCAGGACTTAAATCAAACGCATTTTACCATGAACTCGTGGCTGGCAGCCGAAAGCCCCTGGAGCACTTGAGGCAGGGAGCTGAACCCTACAGCAGGCGCAAGCCCGCAGCTCTCCTTGCTCTAACCCCGGGCAGCGCGTCCACAGTTTTCCACACAGAACTGTGAGCGAGTGCCGGGTATTTCCAAGATGGTCCCTAGTTATGGAGACTGGGGGCTTCACCCACTTGCACGCGACACTGCTGGGAGTACAAGTTGAAAACTAGCTTTTACAGCGAGGAATGTAGCGCAAAGCACAGGCTTCGCAGCGCGCACACCCAGCAGCGACGGCTGGGCCCGGGGAGAGCCGGAGCGGCGCCGCACTGCCGCCAGGCTCACGGCCTCTCCACGGCCCCGACACCCCCGCCCGGGGGCGGCTGTTGAAGCCAAAGGGAGACGACCCGAGGCGCACTCCCTCAGCGCGGCGCCGGCCTCGGGCCTGCAGAGCCGGCAGCCGAGGCCGCCGCGTCGCCTTGGCAACGGGCAGGCCCAGAGCCGCTCACTCACCGCCAAGGCCGCCCAGGACTCCCGCGGCTCCATGCAGGGGTGGCGATACGAAGTGGCTACACGACACGGCGCAGCCCGAATCCCTCCACCACCGGACGGAACGAGACGGGACTAGACCCCCCGCTCTAGCCGTGCCCTCAGCGTGCACACGGGCGCAGCCATGTTACTACCCCTGACCCGCGGTCAGGCGGGAGCGTGTCGTCACTGCGCCTGTGCAAGGGTGCCGCGCATGCGCACGGCGGGCAGCGACGCCGCTGCCCAGAAGCCCACCTTTCCCTCTGCCCGCAGTGCGGGCGGGGCGCCGAGCCCTAAGGTGCTATAGCGCCATGAGGGCCAAAGCGCCCAGCCATTCTCATTAAGCGTTAATTAGTTCTTACTTAATGGTGATTTGCGGTGCGCTAGCAGCCGTGCGGCTCCGGAAAAGGGGGGGAAGAGGCACTTCCCGTGGCCCCGAGGTGTGGCTAGGCCTGAGGTGCTGATGGCCGCTGTGGTGGCCACTGTGGTTCCTTCCGCCTGTGGCTACAGTTCAGTCAGACAGCAAAACCTAAGCCCACTGGAAAAAAAGGCGTTTTGAGGGGAAAACATATCTGAGGTCACTTGGGGTTTTTCCTCAGTTCGTGGCTGCAGGGCAAACGCCTGATGCACGGTCCTGCTGACACCGTCCCGCGGAGGCCTTCTGTGGGCCATTCCCATCAATAGCAGGTCGGAGCAACACGCAGGGAAACCAAGAGAATCATAGAATCATGGAATTGCTTAGGTTGGAAAAGACGTTTATCATCTAGTCCAACCATTGACCCTACTCTACCAGGTCTGCCACTAAACCATGTCTCCAAGCACCACATCTACACGACTTTTAAACACTTCTAGGGATGGTGACTCAACCACCTCCCTGGGCAGCCTGTTCCAATGTTTGATAACTCTTTCAGTGAAAAATTTTTTCCTAATGTCCAGCCTAAACCTCCCCTGGTGCAACTTGAACCCGTTTCCTTTTGTCTTATCGCTAGTTACTTGGGAGAAGAGATCAGCTCCCATCTCACTACAGCCTCCCTTCAGCTAGTTGTAGAGAGCAATAAGGTCTCTCCTCAGCCTTCTCTTCTCCAGACTAAACAATCCTAATTCCTTCAGCCGCTCCTCATAAGACATGTTCTCCAGACCCTTCACCAGCTTTGTTACCCTTCCCTGGACACGCTCCAGCACCTCAATGCCCCTCCTATACTGTGGCGCCCAAAACTGAACACTCTTGGCCATGGTCATCTCTCCTGCCAGTTCCCAGGAAATGTGTTCACTCCCCCTGGAAAAGAAAATGCTATTTTTCACCCCTGTCCCATCAGAGACGCCTTTGTGTTTTGTATTTGTGTCTCTGAGGCCTCTACCCCTCTCCACAAACGTCATTCAAATCCACAGTGGTTTCAAAAGTTGCAAAGAGGATTTTGGCACAGAGTCCTCACATAATCCTCACCCGGCAGGAAAGCACACTTAAAATTACAGGAAATACGATTCTAGCGGAGGGAGAAGGGGTAAATGTTGGAGAGCACTATAGTGCATGCAGAGCTGGAAAATCAGCAGGTTTCGATTCCAGATTTCCTTGGCTGCAAACACATCACTTGGGAAGACTTTGGATGTAGCAGCAGAGGATGTGACGACGCCTTACATGCTCAGCATTGGTAACCGCCTTCAGGCAGCTCAGCTCTTCATCAGACTGCTAAGGGTGTTGCAGGTGAGAAGCACTGTGCTGTCCTGGCAGGTGACATCTGCCCTCAGCAGCATAATGATTGACATCAAAGTGGAGTTGCCAACTCCAGCAAATGTATTACAGCTCTCTTGCAATGATGTGTTTTTTTCTGAACTGCCTCAGTCCCCAGAGACAGGCGATGTTAAAGCAGTCTTCGTTTAATTTAGTCTTCATTTTCATTTGAGTGAAATGCTCAAACCTCTACAGGCAAAAATAGGAAGAAACTGAACGTATTATATTTCTCAACCTCCTTTGATTTTTAAGACAGCTCCTTGGTTTTCTGGTCCTAACTTAGAATTTTTATGATAATCTGGTGGGTTATCAGTACTTTATTTTAATTTAGGCTTTGTTGTGTTTATCGAGGATCACTTCTTGATTTCGTATCAGAACATGATCAAACAAGTGGACTTCTTTGAAATTACTAGCACACCTGTCCCCAGTATGGCTGTCTGACCACCTTTCCTCCAAAGCCCGCAATGTGCGTGAAGCCTAAGGCGGGCCAGTTTTCTGTCCTAGGAATTAATTCCTAACAACTGTGGTTCTGATTCCTGGAAGAAACAGGAGCCGCAGTAACATATTTCAGCTGTAATATAGTGAAGACTGAACTGTGAGCAGTTATTATAGTAACACCCAGCAGAGTATCTGGCTTTCTGAAAGAGCCCTGCTATTTAGACAGAAATAAAAATGATCTGAAATCTACCTTTTCCAGCTGGTGTTCTGGTAAGTGGCTAAATAAATACAAAAGCTGAAAGTTCCTCAGTTTCCAAGTCCACGTCTGTCGTCAAATTAGGTCCTTTAGAGCAACATTGAGGGAAAAATCAGACATCTGCAGTAAATGAAGCATGCTTTTAGAGTTACTGCTATCCCCATACAACCCACTGATGGCAGCACTTAAAATGAGACTGTATTCCCCAAGCGTGCCCAGGAGGACTCTTGATGTAAAGGTTCTTGGGGTCATAGCAAGCATTTTTCACATTGTTCAGTGCTAAGCTTTCAGATACTCTCAGTGGCAGTGACTCTTTTATTTATCACCTTCTGTCAGAAGAACTGCTGCTGCATTAGAGAGGTCATAACCTCCTATTCTTCCAAGCCACTGTCCTGTCTTAAATGAACAAGTTCTGCTTAATGCCGCAGGCCAAACATTAATCTTTGTGCTTTGTCAATGGACTCGCCCTGAGCTTGCAGAGTAAGTTGAGTGAAGAAAGAGATCCGTTTTCTCGCATCCTTTCTTCCTTGCAAGAAATCACCGCAGGTGCTCCCCAGGATCTCCACTGCAAGTGAAGAAGATGGGCTGAGCAGACAAACCTAGCACAGGCAAAGGAAGCGTCTGACTGCACCTGAATGATGGATGTTTGTGGTCCCATACCTTCACTCAACCCTGTTTTCAGCTCGTTCATGGTCCTGTACCTTCTCCCAAGCCTGCTTCCAGCTGTGGCTGAAGCTCAGGGGCTGGAGGGTGAGCTGGGGAGGCTGACAAACAGGTGATTTTCCCAGGCACTGCGGGTGCAATGCCCTGTAGCAGAGGAGAGAATAGACAGTTGTGTCCATGCTGCTGCCAGCCCTGGAGCAGCCCTGGAGCAGCTTGGTGGCCACTGAGTTTTTGCTCAGCCCCTCCTTTCATCTCCTTTTTCATTCCCTGCTCCTCTTTCTCTGCCCTTCCCTTCCTATGGCTGCAGGCTGGTAAGACTGCTTCTAAAAATGACCATTATGCCTACAGTACCTCACCTGCTTCCCTCAGCCTTTGCAGAACATAAAAGCCTTGGCAAGAGATGAAACGCCTTTTAATTTCAGTATAAAGAACATATTGCATCTATGGATGCACTGAGTGGGATATGAGCTGCCAACAACATAGCTATCCTCTAGCTTATACTCTGCAAAAAAGAGAGATCATAGGGAATTAATATCGGCCACCGATGAGTCTTCTTTGTCATAGAATCATAGAATACCAGGTTGGAAGGGACCTCAAGGATCATCTAGGCCAGCCTTTCTTGGCAAAAGCACGGTCTAGACAAGATGGCCCAGCACCCTGTCCAGCTGAATCTTAAAAGCGTCCAATGATGGGGAATCCAGCAGTTCCCTGGGGAGATTATTCCAATGGCTGATTGTTCTTATTGTGAAAATTTTTCTTCTTGTGTCCAATCAGAATCTCCCCAGGAGTAACTTGTACCCATTACCCCTCGTCTTTTCCATGTGACTCCTTGTAAAAAGGGAGTCTTCATCTTCTTTGTAGCCACCCTTTAAACACTGGAATATGGTGATAAGGTCTCCCCTAAGCCTTCTTTTCTCAAGGCTGAACAAACCCGATTCTCTCAGCCTTTCCTCATATGACAGGCTTCCCAGTCTTTTGATCATCTTTGTGGCCCTTCTCTGGACCCTCTCCAGCTTGTCCACAGCTTTTTTGTATAGCAGGGACCAAAACTGAGCACAATATTCCAGGGCTACTTAAGCACCATTTTGCATCAATTTCACATTATTAATTCTTCCACTGGTACAACAATGCTCATGTACAAAAGTGCCTGTATGTGTATATGTATGCATGTCTATATGCTTGTTCACGTGTATTTCCCTCCCCAGACTCTAGCTCCTATAGGATGTCTGACACCAGCAGCAGAAGATATATTGATCTGGTCATATCATCTTAAGGCTGCTGAAGAGCAGATGTTAAAAACAGACTTTTTGGCATATATCAGCCCCTGGCGATATCAGTCGCACACATGTTCCAGTTTATTTATTAAAGCAATTGCTCTTCTCATTCAGTTTATTATCTTTCTCCTGGGCAATTCAGGCACATCAGAGCCAACCCCTTCCAGTCAGTCAGCCCTTCTTGGATCATCATTTTTGCTTCAGCTCGGACAACACCCAGTAACTCTTCCTTCCTGAGAAACCGGGCCTGTTCCACTGTTCTTAAGAGCAGATGGAAATTTACCAGCTGCAAAAATTTATCCTGGCATAAATATAGTGAAAATAAAGACTCAGGGATCCCTTTAATTTGATACTAAGCAGGTACATAATGGGGCCAGGAAGGCCATCTGGAGAGGGAATTTCAATGATACGGTCACGTACAGCACCCAAGAGGCTGTGATGCACCACAGAAGCACAGCGTGGTGGAGAGGGCTTGTTAATTCAGAGATTAGGAAGAAAACATAGCCCTTTCACCATCAAAAACTTGTTTGTCCCATTTTATTACAAATGGCTGCAGAACTGTGAAATTAGGACAGAGCAAAGGGCCTTCCCTACGACCACAGCAGTTCATAGGAGAGCAGTGTGCCTCCATACACTGGAAAGGTCTGACACTGGTCCTTCTCCAGCAGACGGCGTTGTCACCAGCCTCCTTAAACACCTGACGTGCGCACACTAAGGCGAGGGCTCCTGCCATACTCTTGCCGAAGCACAGGCTTATATTCTGCAGTTTATTTCTGCCAGGGGTAGGGCAGCAATGCTGTTGTCCACAGCTTCAGCATAGTAAAATCCAAGAGGCCCCTGGACACCAAGTGGCCAGGGGCTCTTGCACAAGGAAGCAGAGTCCCCATGCCCAGTACTCACCCTCCAGGACTGGTACTTACTTCCAGCAGCTACTCCGTTGCCTGCTGCCCCATAGCTCCTCTGCACGCCCAGTAGCTGTGCTGCAGACCTCTACCCACTTCCCTGGCTGTTACGTGTGCTTCTGGAGCTGCCTTCTTCAGCAAAATGAAAATTAATTTAACGTTATCCTAACATCTAGCCAGCAGTGGACAGCTGGGCCTGGATGGGCAGCAGTTTTTCCAGCCTCTCATTTTGTCAGTCTCCCTTTTGCTGCCTTAACCTTCCTGCAAACTACAGGGAAGGCTGGTTTAATGTGGATTTTAGATAATTTTTTGCCACTCAGACACCATAAGCTGCCCCTCACACTTACAGTAGCTGTCCCTGTTCTTAAGAAATCTAGCAGGTTTTAGAAGTTTTGCTGAAATACTAATTGCAGTAAATTTTTATGGAAGCAGATGGAGGAACCAGACAGCCAGAGATTTAATAACTCCTTTGAGTACTTAGCAACAGAAACACTAGTCCCCAAATTCATTAAGAAGAAAAAGTGATTAATGAAGATGTAGATTTTGCATAATGATAGAAGGCCTTAAACTGTACAACTTTCTGATGAATCTCGTTTATTCTGCCTTATTGGCTGCCTGGACAATTGGAGATGAATGGTTTGGGAAAGACAGAAAACATGCATTTTAGCTACTGGGTAAAGTAAGTGAAATAACAATCCAGTGGCAATGTAGTGACCTTTTCCATGTGAACACATCTTCCAGAGACTCTCTGCAGTTAGTCTTACAGCACAGCTGAGTTAATCTAATATTTCCATTTAGCACATATGAGAAATGGAGGAAAATCTTAATTATGCCTGCATTTGTGGTTATAGTCCAAACCCCTGACACTGGAATCACTCACATCTGTTCTCAGCTCATTTTGTGGGCTGATGCAATGACTTAGTTGACTCAGGAAGCAGAGTTAAGAAAAAGTTTGCAACGGGATGGCCCTAAGCTGCTCAGACAGTTGTGCATTACCAAATGGTCCCAGAGGAGCATCCCTAACATCCCCACTGAGCGGCTGCAACCAGGACAGCAGGGTTCCTTTGGCCACCAAATTGCTTCAGTCATTCCCCTGGTGATTTAGTGCCTTCCTCTGTTTAAAAAAGAGGATTAACAGACCTAGTCTCTTCCAAAGGCTGCAGCCAATATTAATGAAACACAGGGTGGGTTGTCCTCTCCTAGGAGAAGGAGTGGGTGCAACATTAGTGCTGGACCCACTGTCCCTCCCCTTCCAACCAGTATGGACCAGCAGGAGACCAAGGCCATTCTGGTGGAGGCCCAGCATGACGCTGCAGGCTACTCTGCTGCACCTTTGTAAGGAAAGACTCAACTAAAATTGGATTTCCTTGACTTTCCTGTTTTTGGAGAGCTGGACGTTGACCTCCTCCCTGTTCCACAGGGATGGATAAATCCTCCATCCTGATGCCATGGCCCAGCAGTGCCCTGCAGTGATGGTGGCCCTGGCTCCTGGGAGAGGTGTGTGGCTCTGGCTGAAGGATGACCCTCGCCTCCAATGCTCAGCTCCCTCAGCTTCCTGGCAGAATTAAATTGCAATTGTTTCCATACAGACAAGGAGCAATATTTTAGGAAATTACCTCATTGCCAGCTCTTTGCTCAGCTCAGATTTTTTATCAGCTAAATTCCTTCGCCGGCTCGCAGGGAGCAGAGTTGATGGGAAGTGCTTGCAATGACATATAGAGCAGCCACCATGGCCGAAATGACCCACCTATTGGGAGATGCCACTAAAGAAAGGAGCTTAAGGGTTTATTTGAACAGCTGAACTTTGGCATGTAAAGTACAGCTATTTTTTAAATGTAAACTGTAAAAATAAAGTTTGCTTTAAAAAATGCGCTGTGTGCTTGATGCTGTGTACTTGATACAATTCATTTTTAGTATCATTTAATTCAGGGAAAAATCTTTCTCAGTCTGTTTTGGCTACTCAGAGAAGGACAACGAAACAAAAGTACATGGGTGACAGTGCCACTTGACAGGGAGGAGGGGGCTGAAGGGAGTTCAGACTCTCATAAGGACGAGCTGCTGGAGCACATGTTGCCTGCCCCAAAACCTGCACATCCTTTTTTGCCACCACTCCACACTGCAGCCTATGTCTTGTAAGACCACATGAAGTCCTGCTTAATTTTCCTCTTCTGCAGGGCCAGGGACAGCAGTGAAGTGGATGGAAGTGACTACTCCATGGAGAGTCTCATCCCTAAATCCAAACCAGGGACAGGGTGTGTGTGCTGCCCTGTCCCTGGGGAGGAGGTCAGCAGTGAGGGAGGAAGGCTGCCTAACCTCAGTCTTCCTTTCCGTTTTCTAGTAACTGAGTCACTGATTGCAAGTCAAACCCACAGCAATGCCCCTGGAGGGAAGTGAAACGGCAGCTCCAAAAGAGCAGGGAATGGGGCTTTGTCCACACCCAGCTCCATTCGGCAGGTTGTCCATACAGCACAGAGGTCTGCTCGCAAAGCCCAAACTACGCAGCATTATTTGTATGGGTGAGTGGCTCTGACAGCTTGGTAGCTCCACTACCTCTTTCTAGAAGACTCACCATGTCACCAGCAAGCCAAGGTCTCTGAGGGGACATGTGTAGCTCTTCCACTGCCTGAGGACCCATCGGCCAGCATTGCCCAGCCGAGCTATCAGTGCCCTGCAGACCTGGCTCTCCTCCTCACTGCTGTGCTGTGGCTCCATCGCCTTAGCTGTCAAAATGCTGCTGTTGCTGACAAAGAGACAAAAGTAGCCGTGTTACTCGGGGACTGGGTATTTTGCAGGGCTGCGGTTGCGTGAGGTTTTCAGCCAGCGGCACCAACGTTCGAGTGGTCTGTCAGAAGAAACTAAGACAAATGGGGTTGTGGACAGCAGGTTTAAAAACACAAGACCTGGAAAAGCTGCAGAAGTCCATGCACTGAAAGGGTTTGGAAAGCTCTGCATAAATGTGTTGAGGGACTTGGTGCCATGTACTGCTGTTGGATGCTCACTTGAAGTCCTAGTCCGGCACAGGTTGTTTCTGTATGCAATACTTGAGTTTTGGATTATAGTCAAGCACAAGAGGTAACTAAAACATTTGTAGGCCTAAATGTTGGGCTAAGGCGTTAATAGTCAAACAAGACTGGGATTACAGTGATAGGAAAGTGCAATAAAACAGGATCCTGGGAGTCTCAGCAGTGCCTAAAAATTTTCAGATTCATAAATCCTGTCAACTGCAGAGACTTAACATTCTTGGGCATTTTAGACTATCCCTAGAGGCATCTATGTGCATCTCTGGGCGCCCAGAGCCCTGGACCATTGCTGTAACAGCCACTGAATACAGCAGCCAAGTCCAAGCCCAACAGTCAGGATTGTGATTTGCCGTTGCAAAAAGGTGTCTTTTTATCCCGATAGCACATGACACCCCTGGACAGCCACGCGGCTGCTCTTCTGCATGAGGCTCCCACTGCCTCCTCCCTCCATGCACCTCTAAATCTCTACTGAGGTACTTCAGTCTCATCTCAGTCCTGGCTGCGAGACATCTTACGTGTTTTCTTTCACATTGTGGAACACAACCCTTTGGTGAGAGGCAGCCAAGAGGTTCTTCCCAGGAACAGCGGAAGGAGGCTGATGACAAGAAATTCTTGTTCACCCTCCTGTGACTTTCCAGGGCCCTCTTCCTTTTCCTTCTATTTTGCAGCGAGAGAGATTTGCCAGCTCTTCTCCTCTCAATAGGATTATCGGAGCTGGCTTCCGATGCAAAAGTTCCCAACGGTGAAAGTTTCTGATCATTTCTTCGTATCGCGCCATCGTGAGACGCATTGCCATTCCCAGCCGATAACCTATCATTCTTACTCTGTTGCAGAAAAGCCATTATCTAAGGGAAACACAAAAGCATGGGAACACAGGCTGTTTGTATATGGGGAAGGAGAAGCATATGACATGTGAATTTGCCAGATGTTACCACTCTGAATCTTATTAAAATATGCCCTGTACTGACCACAGCTGCTTTATCTGTACATGGAAGGAGTCAGAAGATAAGAGGCATTTTTACTGACAGCGCTGTGATGGCCTGATCAGGCAGCCTGGGAGCAATTCCCCGACACAGCATCACAATCTCTTGAAAATGTACAGGCTGTTGACTTGGGTTTGTGTAGTCCTGACCACTGCTTCATTTGAGAGTATCCTTCCTTTGCGTCTATTCACACTGAAACTCTTTTCCAGAAAATTACACCAGCTCCCATTATGTATGTTTGGTTTATAAAGGGACCCAACTTTTTTCCAGCTCAGATGATGCCTCAAGGCAAGTTTTAATGCTCTTCTTGACAGTATCTTGTGTTTGTCTAGTTGGAAATATCCCAAGTGATCCAAAATTACACACTACTGCTTAAAAAACTGTTCTGTATATATTTATTTCACGTATTTTGGCTTTAGAGGAGGCTGTTTCAATTCTCCATCCCCTCCCTTTCCTCAGTCCCTCACACTTAGAAGTGCTCTGGGGCACTCTGTGGGGATGGAGAGGCATAGAAAGGCTCGAGCTCAGCCTGCCTACGCTTGAGCAGGCTTGATCCATGCTAGGTCAGATGCAGAAGACCAAGAGCCACGTCAGCTGCTCCTCCATGGCCGCTCCTAAGGCTGTACTTTATTGTGCACAGCACCCAGTCAACAGGTAGGGAGAATTAATGTCTGTCCATCCTCCTCCCTTTCCCATCCCAGGGCTCATGATGCTCTCCAGAAGTGGTACATGTCTACCTCCAGGCTCTGGGTCAGATCTATGAATCTTTTTTAATGCAGCTGCAAGTTCAGCTGCCTCTTCTAGACAAGCCAACTCCTCTGCAGAGCACTCAGCTTTCTGGTGCAGGCAGGGCCCATGCAGCTGCCTGCGGGCAGGTTGTGCCGGCTCCCATTTGGAGATGCCAACAGAGCTCTGCATTCAGCTCCTGCCTGAAGCGCCTCCAGGGCAGATATTGCAGGTGCCAGACCTCCAGCATCCAAGTCTCTTTTCTTTTTGCAGGGGAAAATCTGAATCTCTGATGCCAAGACTTGAGTCCAAGCTCTTCTGAAGTCTACAAAGCCAGAGAGTGCCCTTAAGTGGTGCCTGTTTATTCCTTATTGCCTTTTGTTCTTTACGGGAAACAATACAGGGAGGCTGTGCCAGAAATACAGATATTATAATTATTATTTTTATTATTACAGAATATGCACAGGAGCTTATTATTTTTAAGTCAGGCCAGTTCTGTACCCTGCAGCGCCTCAATTTGGAAGTTCACACTTGAAAGGAGAGAGAATTGCATCCATACTCATCATCCGTCCTTGTCGGCAGACGCAGGGCTGCACTGATGAGCTCTAATCACACACGTGAGTCCAAAACAGGGAGAGGTGGCATTTCTCTGTGCACAGAATAATCAACTCTTGAGTTAAATGTAGTGCTTTAAAGTGATTTGTATCCATTCTCACCCCCACTTTCTCAGTCTAATTAACTCCTCTAATAGAATTAATCAGCACACTAAATACAAGACTTGCTAACGACTAAAAAAACCACACCACTATCTATTCCAAAATACAATTACACTGACAAACTCAATTACATGCCTCAGTCACTTCTGAAATTACTCGCTGATATTGGACTGCGCACAGTTTAAGTTTCATTGTTGAAAGAAATCATAAACACTTTCTAAATCGCACAATGTTTACAGAAATACACAGAAGCACAGCTTTTATTACCCATGTGGCAAAATTAATTTGACACATTGAAAGCAAATGAATAGAGCTGGAGGACTCTATTCAGGCAGTATTCTTCCCACTGATACAATTTACACTAGGAGAACATCTAACGCATTAACCTTATTAGGCTCTGATGTAGGTAAAGAGCATTTCAAAGGAAGGGAGGAGGGATCCGAATCAAAATCCTTTCTGCATTTGAATGACAACAACAATTTCTGCATTTCTAACTGTTCATTTAGTACAAAACCCCCTTTCACTAAGTAGATTTTCGCTCCGAAATCGGGAAAACTTCTGCAGCAGGGGCAGTCAACAATATGCAATTATGATCTTGGCTTTAGTCTTTTAAGTCTGTGGTGAACTCTTCAGCTGAAAATAAATTCCAGTCAGATTTGATAATGCAAGTTTAGCTTTAATTTGCAAGTCAGAAGAGGAAGAAAAGTGTTGCTTGTTTTCTTAATAACCAAGTTTATCTAAGTTCATCTTGATCTGAAGATACAGAGAAGGGCTTCCTGAACTTTTTCTTTGTCTGGTCATACACAGCACCTGCTTCTCAGTTTAATTTCTTTTCAAACTATCGTACCAGTCAAACAGTAATATTTGTAACCCAAGGGATGGAGCCACTCTTTATCTACTTTTAGCCAACTGCAAGCAAAATTCGAGCTCCAGGCTGGTGAAGTGCATGTTGAACTTGAAACACTAGTATCCTACTGCAAGAACTTACATCCTTGCAGAATCAGTACAACAAACTGTTTTATACCTGTTGAGCCTAAAAATTACAGTGGCACTTGCCTAGTAGCAATTTCTCATCTCAGTAGGTTACTGAAGGAATCTTAGGATTGTTGGTCTAAATTCCCTTTAAAAAGAGCTCAGCATGCTCTGGGGAAGCAAGGAACGTCCTGATAGGTCTCACTTTCTGCTGAACCTGAGGGAGACCTGGGACCTGTTGAAGGGAAGAGGGACCAGGAGCACCAGTTTTAACCAGAACATTAGAGGTGTTAAACGTTGGGCAGATGCATTCAGAGACCTAATACCTGCTCCACAGGCTCTTTCCTTCTGGCACCAGGCTGATGGCGGAAAGCTGTCTTTGCACCTGCATGTTTGAATGGACGGATCCCACATGCTGTACTCTGATGTCCACCTCCCTGGGTTCCCCCATCCACCCACCCTGGCTCCCCTGCTCTAAAATGGAGGAGAAACCAAAACATACTCAAGGAAGGTTGCTGAATGCAAAATGATGATTTGCCTGTGTTAGTGAGAAAGAATTTCTCCTTCTGTTCCTTAAAAATTATTGATGCTTGTCTCACGCTGGGACAGTAACATTCTAGGGGCAGGACAACAAGGGGAAGGGATCTCCAGAGGAACGAATCTAACACTCTTCTGGGGAAGGTTTGTCATATTTTTGGCTTTTGGATATGCCCATTAATTTCACAGCATCCCAGTCACCCGTAGCCATGCTCTACTCCCCTTCCTGCTAGAGTTCCCTTCATGTGCAGCCTGCCAATTAACACCCATTTACTATCCCTTACTCCCTTCCTCTGCTTCAGGTATTTAAAGATGGTGAAGTATTAAACCCAATTTGATTCTAATTCACATGTTTGCAACCCCGTACCCACTCCTGTTAGATGTGCTGTAGCATGACCACACAGTTTCACAGCTGAAGATGCACATTGGGATAAAGATAAATCAATGATAGAAAACCGGGGCCTTGAACAAAGGGCTTATTTTGCTGCAATTCAAGAACAAGACTCACTTTGTGAACTAATAGATTTTGTACTTTCATCAGAGGAATATCATACATCAAGCTGAAACCTTTCAGGAAGATTGGAGGTGGGTAGCTATTCCACATCCAGGCACCTTCTTTATTAATTCTGCACATTTCTGCAGTCACCAGTGATGCATTAGATGACACTTGCAAAGGATTACAGACCTGATACAATATTAGATAAAAATTACAAGTGAGAAGCTATTTTACTGCTATTTATTTTCATCAGCTAAGCATCACTTTCCTAAATGCCATTCTACTTTGGTCGATATTGGCTTTTCAGGCTGCTGTGAAGTTTTGTAATTCTTTTTTGTTCGTAGCTTATGTATAGAAATCAATACTAGTTTGCCATTTGTTGAAATCAAAATGGTCACATTAGGAGTAACATACGCCTGATTTCTCCTTGCATTCTATTCCCAGTCCCTCAGCACAGTGGGGATTGGATTCAATTCTCAGTCCATCTATGATATGTAATAATTAAAACTGGTTATTTCCACATCCCACACGCATTTTTTATTAACCTCACACTGAAACATAATTGAACAAAACAAGCAGGAACAGGGCTGTGAGTCTTCCTTAACATCACTGGTGTCAAAGGGAATCCTTTCTTTGATTCAGGGAAAGCTGGAAGAAGCTCCATCCCCAGCCAGCACATCTAAAATAGCCTGAATATTGGTCAGTGGGGAGTGAAGCCAACTCTTTTGGTCGAGTGCTGCTATTGAATTCTGTATTCTTCTGTTCTTGAAAGTTTAATGGCATATGTGAATTTTATTTTTTATAAATATACCTGCAGTAACTGTAAAATAAGCTTTAACAGTTCTGACTTTGCAGGGAAGAGAAGGAGGTGAAAGGGAATGTCTTACAGAGTGTTGGGGCTTAGCTATGAAAGATACAAATTAAAGTTTCTAGCCCACCTCCTTCAAAGAATAGGCTTGAACTGAAAGCATATTGGAGCCCTAACAAAGAATGCAAGTCAGTGAGTACTTCATTATTTATGCAAAGTAGCAGATACCAACATAATCACATATGATAAAATTACCATGGCTTCCTGGGTCACAGTTTGTCCATTCCAAATGTGAAACAGCACAACTTCACATAATAGCTTACAAGCTAGGACATTTCCACGGTCTCAGGTGACACTCACTCATACATCTGCTCCAAACTAAGGGGGGAAAAAAGAAAAAAAAAAAAGACTAACATGCTTTCCACATCTCATTGACTCCATTCACTGAGATACCTAGGGACTGGGTTTCTCTTTTGATCAGAATTTGTGCTTGCACCATCAGAAATAGAGATTTCACTGGTTTTCAGGTAGATCTGTAATGGTTAACTGCAAAACTATCAGACTCAAGATCTCTTCTGGAGTCAGCTGGGAATGGGTTACCAGCTACTGAACCTAACTGCAAAGAGTTCAGCTTTGAGTAACGTTTCCACATCACAACTGATTCACTTCAAATCTTGTGTTGCAAGGAGCAAACCCCTCTGAAAAAGCCACGATTTACTGTCACTGCAATGTCAAACATCCATTGAAATGTTTCTGGACTGAGACTACCATCTAGTGTCCTGATGACAGACTGCGGCTTCTTTAAGGGGAAAAAAAAACCCGTATGATGCACTTGTTTGTTCATTTCTGTAATTACATTATCATAAATAATTCATCTCCTGAGACATGTACAAATAGGAGAGAGACTGAAGGCCACACAATGCCGTCTTACTTTCCCACTTGAATTAGAATAGAGAAGACAACTGGGCTTACGATCTTGGAAAAAAAAAAAGCACTCAGCTGGTTTAATAATAACTCTCACAGGAGGCCTAAGTGATATTTTTGGTTTCTACCTTTTTCTTCCAAAGGCCCAGTAAAATTGATAACACGTTAATGCTCTTATTAGCACACCTGAGATATTCAACATAGCTGGCACAGATCAAGCGTGGAATCTCAGTGCTTCACAGGGCAGCTGTTGCTGCCTTGGGGCTTGGGAGCATCTTCAACTCTTTGAGAAGCTCATGACACAACTCTGCTGGACCAGCCACACTTCAAGACACTTCACACTTCCTGGTGCAGGGGTCATGAGCACATTTAGAACCTCTCCAGGATGCCAGAAGAGTTAGTTTTCCTCCAAAATACATCTCCCAAATCAAGAGCCTTCTTGGGGCCCCAGCCCCGCTACTCAGCAGCCCTGGCTGCTTCAGCAAGGAGCAGGTGACTTCAGCAATATTAACCTCATTAAGTGACAGTCTTTGCCTGCTGTGTCCACCCTGCAAAACCAAGTCCACAGAGCTATCAAGTGATCCACAAGCCCTAGAGGCTGCCTGAAAGGGAAGAGGACTCTGTTCTGGCCAGGTTGCTGCAGGGAAGGCTGGAAGATACAGTGGAAGCCACTGAAACACTGAATGCTTTAAAAAAATTGAATGCCTTTTCTAGCTTTTGACTTTTATTGAATTACCATTCACTTTCTATTATACTTTCCAAAATAATTTCAAAACAACAAAAAAAACCACAATGAGAAGTTCCCCTTTGACCTTTGAAAACTCTTGTGCCTTTCCAAGAGAAGTTGCCTTAAAATTCTCCCATTCCCCACTTAATGGCCTCCAATGTGCTGTAACAGCATTTTCAACTAGAAAAATATTGCACTAGGGACTGTTGAGGCAGCTCTGCTTTATCGCAGATATTGAATGAGCTGGGATAGACTGCACCATGCCAGGCTCATTATATACATCTTCCACTGGAAACACTGTAGTTCAGAGAAAGCCTTTAACCTGCAGACAGCAAAGAAAAGCCATTACATTGCTTTTGATGCTGAAGCCATAATGGTATCTTATTTCTTCAAATTACTGACAATTTCACGATGTTGTAAGTGGTCTGGACATCCTCAGGCTGAAGGTATCAGTGCTCTTGAACCTTTTTTAAAGTGCTTGTCTTTCATTTTCAGCATATTTAAAAATATGTTCTGTGGTGGACTATGAACAAATCTCAAATTTCTCTTGCAGCTCAGACATCCAAGCTGTAATCCTCAGCACACCTAATCATCCTTCTCAGACTGATAAAGCCATTTGGAAATTAAAAATACCCAGTAATATGGCCAAAGCAAATTTTGCTACCCCAGGACGAGAGCTGAACCGTTCCTGCCGTGAAGATGTAGGGGGCAGAGTGAAGGGACAGGTCGCTGGATTGCAGAGCCCTCGGCTCCTTTGCAGCGAGGGAGAGGGTGGTGATCATTCCCAATAGAAATCCCCTACCTGCTTCCCATGCTGGAGCCAGGACAGGCATATAAGCAGGAAACTGGGGCAGATCTCCAGATCTCACCACGGGCCTGAGGAAGCCAATTGCCAGCCAAGACCACGGTGTCAGAGAACAGCAAAACTCCCCAGGTCAGCCAACGTTGAAGAGACTTTTCAAAGCCAAGAGGGGCAGAAGCAATGGCCCCTTTCACTTCTGGGCTGGCCAGAAATGTGACAACAAGGAGAAATGGCTCAGGACTGACATGTAGGCAAGTCCTTCCTTCTAACATTAAACTGACACTGTTGACATCTAAACCTGATGGCTCTTTTCTCCCTCAGTGCTAGTTGTATGGCAGCAGACAAGAAATTCCTTTTAGAAGAAAATAGTTTTATTGATTTAAGAGAAAACCCTACTTGACAGATTTGTCACCAACATTTTCCCTTGCCAGAGATATTCAGCACTCAGAGGAACCCAAGAGGCCATTCACAGACTATCGCCACCAGCCTGGGGCTGATACGACTTTTTCCTGTCCTGTCTCTCTCCTTCCTTCTCCTTGTTAATGCCCCTGTTACACAGGCCCAGACAAGACCTGACTGCAGTTCCCAAGACACCCAGAAGCCACGCAGCTGCTCAGGTTAGGCATGCCAGGAGATTACTCCAGAGCTTAAAACCAACAGGAGATCTCAGGCTGATAATTTAAGAAAATTGATACAAAGGGGAGAGAGAGAGAGCACCAATCCACCTGTGACAGCAGAATCGCTCTGTGAAATGAAGAAGGCAAGCGTGCGTTTGCTATACTAAATGGAAACTGCATCCCTGCATGTAGAAATACATGGTAGAAAGTTTTTTTCAGAGCCTCAAACACCCTACAGGAAGTCTGGGATGATCAGCGTTCACATTTCAGGGTAACTCCGAAGTCACTAGTACCAGACCAGTACTTGCATTCATCTTTGTGGTTAGGCATCCATGAAAATTAGGAAATAAAGTTGTATTACATGAGCAACCAAGCACAACACAGAACTTAAATTACAAACCTGGTTGTTAGTGGCATATTAGAACATGGGCAGCTTTTCAACTAAAAAAAGTACACAGAAAAGGCTTAAGCTCAACTTACTGTGTAAGAAGAAAAATCAATGCTGTGAGCAGAGCAGCACCCAGCTCCTTTATCCTGAAAGCTAACCACTGCAAGAAACAGAGTTTTGCCATATCTTGATAAACAAAAATAAAGAAAAAGTTCACCTATTTCTAGCCTACTCTCTTTCTGTACTCCAGGAGCAGCATACTACAGCACTGGCTCCTCAACTCAGAAAACTTTTGGTCCAAAGCAGAAATTGCTGTAGCTCAGGCTGGTAAACCTTCTCTGGGTAACTGGGCTCAGCTTTATCTGTGATGGATCACTGATCCCTCCCTTCCTCAGCTGATCCCAATCATCCAGGAATCAAAGTCAATCACTGACTTGGCTGGGAGAGACAATCCCTTAAAAAAGCAGGTAGGAGAGGCTTGCAGTGGAAGGGCTGTGTCTTTCTGCTTCCTGAGAGAGAAACGGAGTAGGAGAGAAGGAGGCTCAGAAGTCAGCTGGTTACTGGGAAATAGATGCTGAGTTAGAAAAGCAATAGGATCTAGGTGGAAAGGAAAATTGAGGCGAACCTTATAAGAAGATAGGTTGAAGGAATAGAGTAGTAAGGTGGGAGGGTTTGTTTGATTTTCTTGTTTTTTCTTGTGGGTTTTTCTTTGCTTTATTAAATTTGTTATGTATCTCACTTAAGAAAATTCTAGGCTGTTGTCTGGCTTGAATCACTTTAAGTGAAGGTGAGCTGGCTGTAGGGTGTTCTGACACATGTTATCTCTGCTAAGTTAGCACCCAGTCTAGGCAATAAAAGTACTGTAAGTGCTGTAGTCTGTCTGTTTGGACTTCAACAGAGCTCTTGATGTGTGGCCAGTTAGCCAGCTATTAGCAGAGCAGAGGGGAGGTGCTGTAATATGGTTTGCAAGTTCTCCAGGAAAGGTACTGGTGGCATGGAGTGTTCAGAGACACAGGTCCCTAGCAGAGCCCCAGGAGCTATTTCAGCCTGCGATAACCCCAGAGAATGAAGGCTAGGGCAGGCAGCCCTGGACTGGGGTCAGGACAGCCCGGAGTCCCTGGTCTCAGTGCTCATGTGCTGCATGAGCAGATAAACCCAAAGTGCTGGGAAGGGCTGGCAGGATGATGTTGCTGTTTCTGCTCCATGTACAGTTGCTCAGCACACTGCAAATATGGTTTGGAACAAGCCACCTGTGTTGACTGACTTGTGAGTTATTGTCTTTAAGCTGCCAAGTGGGATTCAGAAATGCCTTTCTGTGCATTTGCAGCTGGAGGGCTGGTGTTAAGGTTGAACCTCCATGTGTATCTCTGGGCTGTGTCTTCACGTTCACTCCTTTGGTGGTGAGTGCTTCCTGGCCTCTTGGGCTCTGCTTTCTGCCTGCCTTACACAGGAGGAACAGATATGGAAAAGCAAAACAGGTAAGCTAAGCACAAAACCAGAAAAGAGGAGGAGGAAAAAAACCCTGGAGAAATAGCTGTAGCAAGTCATGTTAATTAGGACTGAGAGAGGATCTGCCGTGCACCACTGTCAGCTTTCTAAAAGCTGCTATAGCAGAACACTGAACTCTGCTTGACTGCCCATCCTCTGGCTTTTTTGAGTGGATCCCTGCTGAATAACAGGGCTTAGGCAGGCAGCTCGTGGCCCTGCTCAGATCCTGCCGCAAGCGTAGCAGGCTCAGAAAATCAAGTAGCAGCACATGCTGTCTCGATGATGGTGGGGAGTAATTGGGCCCATACCATGGGAGGAGGCATGGAGGGTTTAGTGGTGCTGGGCAGGATGGGACCAGAGTGGGAAGGGGCTTCAGGGACGGAGCAGGAGTGGCATGGGGAGGACACCTTTCTATCAGGTTTTTTTTCTGAGAGCAAGCCAGGTGGTAGTGAAAGGCGTTAGGGGGCCCTGGAGAGAGGGGGACCCTAAAGCTAGCCCTGATACGAGGATGGAAGTTGTCTGTGGGTTGGGATTTTTCTGGATTTGCTCTATCTGCACTGTAACAGGGATGTAGTTGTTACAGCGGATCTATAGAGATACATATGGCTCTTGTTGGCTTTCTGTGCTGCTGTGAATTTCTCTTTTGCTCTTCAGTTTCATCTCCCTTTGTCTTCCACCTCTTCACAATGACGCACGGCTTGCAGATAGACTAGTTTTGTTTGGATAGAGATGACAGAAGTGTAATATTTATGACTATGGATATTATTGTTGCACTCTAGCAACACACTATGGCACATCCCTCCAGCCTGTGCCCCCCACGAAACTAGCCCTGCTGTCGGTCAAGGGCAATTTACTGAAAGTTTTGCAGCAGGTAGTGCCCAGGTCTTGATCTTTGAGCTCACTGTTACTGAGTACTCCTGAGAAAGCCTTTCAGTGACATTATTCAGAGTTTCAAATACTTTGTCATGCCCTAAATGCTTAAATGGGAGCTGGATCATGTCCTCAACATGTTTAAAATTGTATCTGAGCTGGAGGGATTGCTTTAACTTTTATAGCAAAGACTTGGGATAAATAAGAAGAGAAATTATATGTTCCAGGAGTCAGAACTAGATGTTTTGACATTATGTTTCTTCTGTCATTTTATTTAATAATCCATTGCCCCTCGGTTAATAGCTTTCTCCTTGATTAGCCTGTATAAATCAAAACTTCACGGCTTTATCCCTGACACGCCACATATTCTGAGTTGAGGGTAATGAATCGTGCCGTGGGTTGATGTACTCTGCCTCCTGTTTAGAAAAAGTCCTGCATCAAGGAAACACCTTGGCTTTCAAATTGAGTTGTCAGTATACTGTCAAGATTTAGAGGAGGAAATGCTGAGGATACTAATAACGTGCAGCCAGGGATTATGTAGCCCTGAGCAGAATACGAAGCTGCAGAGGCTCGCTTGGTCTGTGCTGTTGGCCTTCTGGGTGTCTTGGCTAATTTATGCAGCAGTCTTTCTCTGCTCTATGTTTCCTGCCTTTCTGGCCCAAATCCTCTGCCCATGCCACCTTGTTTGCAAGTGGTGCAGGCAGCAGCTGCCTTTTTTGTTGTGACTGTCCCCAAAGACGCAGCCGCAGTAGCCTGTGGGCTACGAAGGCTGCTGCAAACCTGTGTCAGGAGGCACCTATGACACCTCCCAACTGGGCACTGTTTAACTGCTGAGACTTGTGATGGGGTTGTTGTTGTTGTTGGAGCTGCTGTTTTCCCTAAGGCAGGATGACTGCAGTTTGGGTCCAACCGTGAGCAGCAAGGAGAGAAGCGCTAGTTGCACTCCTCGACTTGGCCATTGTTTTTCCTACCAAGCTGAACTGCTCCTCCAAGGAAAATCACTACTTTCCTTGGCCACTAGATGCAGCTCACGCTGCATTGCAATCTGGTTTGGCATCATTCTGGAGGTTTTTTTTTTGCTTGGCCTTGCTATTAAAATGATTTCCCTTGTGTTTCTAGGGGGAGGGGGGTGTTTAGGGGGTTTGAATCTTTATCTTATAACCTTCCTGTTTCACTGCCAAGTCTCTCTCCCCCAAATTTCTTCCCTGCTGCATAAACTGTATCAATTTTGAAGGCCAAAACATCACTCCTCCTGTCTCCATAAGGAAATATATTCAGCTGAGATGCTTCGGCCCCCTCAGAGCTAATGGGGAGGGACGAAATCAGTTGAGTGAATGGGGAACACACTGATTTTTTTCAGCCTCAAGCTGAGTACAAAATTTTACACTGAGCTTTCCACCCCATGCAATTTCATTTTCCTGAATAGTTTTTATGCTGCAGGTGTTGCACGTTAATGCTGCCTCTCAGTCCGCAGATGTCCAGGGGAAAGAGCCTCCAGCTCCCACTTCCAGCTAGAGGCAAACCTCAGCGTAGGGCCCGGCAGCATGCAATGGGGACAGGGAAGGACTAAGGGCTCTGTTCTGGTTGTAAGTCCCACCCTGCCTAACACAGCAGGATGAGAGCGAGTGTCCTCGGAGAAACAGGGAGTCTGCAGCCAGCAGCTGCAGCAGTCGGAGCCATGATTAAAGGCTGCTTGAGGTTGCCTGAGAAGAGCTGGAGGAGAGCAGAAATCAGGCTGCCACTGCAAAAATCAGAATCACTGAAAGCTGGAGCTGGATGTCAGAAAGGCAAAAAGGGCTGAGGAACTGCAGGACTGAAGCTGCGGTGGCCCCTTCCCTTCCAATAGCTTCTAAGCTCAGGATTCATGCATGGTGCAGGGGTAGCAGTGCTGGAGAAAGGCTGGCCAAGGCTGTGAAACACCAGCTTTGCCTTTGCTGATTTCTGTGGGAACATGGGGGCTGTGGTGAGGGAGGAGGGTCATTCCTCCCTCACCTGCCCTAGCACTGCTTCTGAGCAGGCTTTCCAGAATTACATAAAATATTCCCTATTATCCTCTGCTTAAACATGTTTCTCTTCTTGAGGATGCTCTTTGCTTCTCCCCTGTGCCCTCTCGGTCTGGATGCTCGTTCCTTCCACTTTGCCTTCTGCTCAGCCCAAGGGTGCGGGAGGAGAAACAACAGCCTGAGGAACTCTGTGCTCTTTCGCCTTGCACGTTTGAGCCCAGCTTGTTTTGCTTGCTGGGTTTTTAGCCAAATCGTACCTGCACAGAAGGAACCCCATCACCCCCAGGTGACAGATGGATGCCAGCCCTGGCCACCATTGAGGCTGGATCAGCTCTGACCTGGGACATGCTACCCTGGCTGTCACTGGGGGGGGGATCAATTCCAGCTTAGTAAATACTATTTTCTTACACTATGAGGTTGTTTGCAATGATGATATTGTTGTAGCTGTGACATATAAGCAGCCAGGGTGCTAGAAATCACCAGCAGCAGCTGTGGGCACTTGCAGAAAACAGTTGGGGAGGAAGACCTACAGTCCCGGTGATTTTATTTTTCTTTGAAGGCAATGAGATGTTCTTATTAAGCAATTACCTCCTGGGAGAAGCAGTAAGGTAGCTGAGCTATTACTCCTGGGTTTTGTGAGGTGTTTTTTTTTAGGAAATCTAAAATAATTTCTTCATAATGCACCAGATGAGATAGCTCAGACCTGCTGTGAAAGAAGCAGAAAGTAATGCTCACAGTTTGTAATACTTCTTTGAGCTTCCGCTTTTGCACTGAAAAACAGGCTTCCTCCCATTAAAATGCTTTTAAATGATGAATCCACAGATGTTCACTCCAGATTGCTTGAACACAGTAAACTCAAACTAGTTGGCTGTGGGCTGGCCAGGATCTTCTGCCCTTGCTAGGGGGATGGGGATGGTGCTGGCAGCTCCTCGGGGCCTCGCTGAGGTCAGTGTTGCCATCCATCGAGTTCTCCTTTCCATCACAGATGGGGCTGAACAAAGGGAAAAGTTTCCTGAGACTGAGCTTTGGGAAGGAGAGGGAAAAACATGTCTTCCAGTGTTAGCTGTCCAGAGAGACCTCCCCATCCAGACCTGCAGGAAAGGAGGGCGAGCAGCAAACGCCACCAGCTCCTGGGGAGCTGACATTTAGGGCTGGGGACAGCAAATAACTGGAGAAGTGTCTGCAGCCATATGGGTCATCCTGAGCGTGCTGGATCATACCCCCATCCACCACAGCAGGGGAAGCAGACCCCGGCTTTTGGAAATCCAGTGGTGCTGGTTTGTGCAGGTGCCACTGGTCCCTCCTGGCAGAGCCAGGTCCCAGCCTGGCACCCCAGCTGTCAGCACAGGGCCGTCCTGCCTCTCCTCCCTAACATGAGTTTGATTGGTTTCATTTCCCATCGAGGGAAAATACAGCAGAAAAATAGAAGCAGATGTTTTTAGACAATGTCTAGGGCTCCTGGAGCTTCAAAGAGCTTTTTGATTGCATAGGCTTTAAAAAACATAAAAAAGAGAGCCTTTCACTGTATTTTCAGTAGGGCAAAACCCTCTTTGAAATTTGTATGAGGGGAGATTGTCAGACTGAGCCAACATAGGGAAAGCCTTATTGCTCACAAACCACATTTAAAATCCTTTTCAGTATTTTTTTTTTTTTCATGTGCTGCCTTGGAGGCATGTTCAGTTCCCGCCTGCTCTAGTCGTTATGGGCAAAGCAAGGAGGGCTGGCAGAGGGCTTGTTCCCCTCTGAGGTCCACAGGTCAGGCAGCACTGAGCTCTGCCCAGAGCCTACCGGGAGCCGCACTGCTTCCCCTTGGCTGAATCCAGCAGAGAAATTGCAGCTCTACAAGGTAGAGCATCTTGGTGCTTCTGTCTGCACTTCTTTAACCATCTCCTTCAGACCCACAGGAAATTACGGTGACTGGGGGAAGTCCACGTTACTCTGGATGTAAGTGCAGTCTTCATCCTAAATGCAATCGCTGGTACAGCTCCATTTTGAGGGGGTTGTTTTGTCTCTCTAAGAGCTGGAGGGCTCTTGTTACTGCAGGGAGGACGTGAAGACATATATTTCTCTGCATGCTGAAAAAGTCTAGGAAATCTTTCAGGTTTGTGTTTAAAAAAAAAAAAAATGCCTTTTTCTGACCATTTTGAGAACTTTTCTCCCACCCATATGGGGATCTGAAACAGCTTTGAATGACAGAGAGCAAGCATAGTAAAAGCCCCATCACTGTGCATGAGCAGAGATGCATGACCATCGGGAAATCCTTTCATCAACTTCAGATCACTCCTCTGTCTCTTCTGCACGAATCCCACCTGCAGCTCCACATACCCTGCACATTGCAGGGGCCTTCCCAGAAGTTGCTTTTAAATGCCTGGTTTTCCCTTCCTGTGCCTGATAAGGAGGAAACATTTCTACTTTGATTGCTTTAAGCTTCCACTTCTTGCAAAGAATTCTCTAAGAAATGGTCTTTTTTGCAAAGTTACCTTCTGAGTGAATTTTAGTCTTCAATAACAGAAATTCTATCAAAACTGAGCATCTTTATTTCTGTTCTAGAGGTTTTGGACCATGTTCTCTGCCTTATTGGAAGGCTCCTGGGAAGGATGCTGCTGAAACGGGTAGTGTGGATGAGCTGTGAACCTGGCCTAGTGCCTGGCATGGTAGATGCCACCACTGTGCCTCTGTTTGTCATCTCTAAAATGGGGATGATGTTAACCTGCCTGTTTCCTTACCCAGACTTGGGACCCTACCCCAAGACACATCAGCAGAAGAGAACACAAGTGACTTTAAATGACTGTCTCCTGGCCACCCTCCTTTCTCATCACTTCTCACCACACTTCATGTCCCAGCACCTAGAGGGAGGAGAAGCCTTTCCTGGGGAGCAGATCATGTTCCTGGGCAGCCCCTGGGTGGCCAAGTCTCACCAGGCAGCTGCCGCTCCAGAGAGCGGTGTAGGACAGGGAAAGTAAAGCTGCTCAGCTCAGGCCGTCCTCCTTTTGAAGCACACTCAGGATAACCCATGCCTGGAGTGACACTTCTTCTCTGGGGAGGCTGATAAAAGCACCATGGTGGTATCTGGAAGCAGGGCTTTTGTTCACAAGCTCTTTATGAATGAGCTAATGAGTAAATCACTGTAAGCCCTGCTGAAAGCCCTGTGTCCCTAATAAGCCAGCTGGAGCGCTGGGGTTGAAAAGTTCAGGTCCAGTATAGCCTTTCTCTCTATGGCCACCCCAGCAGCATGTGACACCAGTGACCAGGGTCCCAAAAGCTGTTTTTTCACCTGCTCTAGCTCTCCCAGGTGCTTCCAACTCCCTGGGGAAGGGGCTGCATTTGGCCCAGGGGCCCCCACCAGATGGTTTGTGTGCCATGGGGCTGGCATGTAGCAGGGATGTGCTCAGCCATACAGCCTTTTCTCAGCATCTTTTATTTTAATGCTCTGTACATGTATTCTATGCACAGGACATGGGAGCCAGCTGGTCAGGCAGGCTGGCTTTTACCCTCAGGTAAGATCTTGAGTTTGCCCTGGCCCGTGGGAGCTTGTCCCTTGGGTCCTGGGGAGCTTTACATGCATGTTGGGTTCAGGGAGTTATTCTTGTGTCTCCCTGGTGCCATAGCCAGGAAAATGGACAGAGATCTGCCCTGCAGAAAGATTAGGGCTCCCAAAAGCACCTCTGTTCATAAAAGTCATGCTATCCTGCAGCAGCTAAAGGCAGATATTTGTATAAATGCTCCCATATGTCTCACAGGGCTTTCCCAACCTTTCATGGAGCCACCTGACACAGCTCTCCCACGGCACCGGGGGTCCAGCAAGACCACAAGCCTTCAACAGCAGATTGCAGCAAAAATGATAGTTAGGAGGTTTTTCACTCTCAGCTCAATTTCTCACAAGCATAGCTTTTAATGTGATTTCTTTTTTGGCTTGTTTCCTCCTGTGGTGTACACACATCTTGCAAGCAATAAGGAATTTGGATGTCACTTCTCATTTCCCCTCAGCCTTCCCGATCCAAGTCCTGGTTATCCTTTTCCCCCTCAATGTGGAGAAACAGAACAGCATGTTTGGGACCAGCTGCGAAGCTCTCAGCCAAAAGCTGAGTAGGAAATATCTTGGGATGAACGCTGGGTACTTTGTGCTGTCTCTTACCCCACCATATGCACCAGCAGATGATTTTGGGTGCCTGGGGAAAAGGAGTCGGCTGGTCTGAAACCTCTGCGTGGTTATTTACTGCTTTGTTCCCTAAGTGCATTCTCCCTTGGCCTTCTTTCCTCCCTGTCTTCTTTCCCTCCTAGCAGCTGCCGGCATGCTACATGTCTTGCAGCTGGAAGAAGCTGGTAGGAAGCCACTCGTACCTGTGCAAAACCAGCCCTGGCTGCAGGGGTTGTTTTGCCGCGGGGCAGAGGAGGGAGGACCCAAGGCAAACCATCGCTGGAGACGGCAGATGAGCTCCATGGTGCCAGCTTGAATGAGCTTACGCTGCTGAGCATGGGCATTACTCCTGTTCCTGCATGAAACATTGCAAAAAAAAGCTGAATCTGTATCAGTCGTGAAGTCAGAACTCCCAGAAACCTATTTGCAGCTCTTAGGATGTGACCACAGTCCTTTCCTGGTATTCCCCTTGGAGCGCTCCCTGGCCAGGAGCAGCTCGCTGGCTCCCGGGCTGTGCTCTTGCTGCAGCCCCTTCTGGGATGCCTGGGCGAGCTGGGCTGGTATTTCTCAGCCACATAGCCTTGTATTTTTGGGGTTATAGCAAGTTACGTAGCCTTGGCTCCCAGGAGGGTCCTTCCAGTCTGGTGTTTGTCCTGGCTGTGTGCTGGTGGGCCCAGGGGGCTCTTCCAGCAGGATGGGAAGCGCTGAGCACCACGACCGGGTGCCTATGCCACGTACACACCTGGCTTTGCCTGCCCGCAGAAGCAAATAATGCCCAGAAAAACGTTCTCCATAAGCGGTCTCCACTGCAACCTTAAACACACAAGGGATGTACAAGGAGATGTATTTATAGAGACTAAGCGCTGGTACTGGGAGTGCACAAGGTGATTAAAAAAATTCTCCTCTCTACCTTGCTTAATAATCTGGAAAAAAGCTGGCATATTCTCAGGGACTGCAGAGAGTTTAATATCTGGCTGATGATGCTAATTTAATTACATGCCAGCAGGTGGTGCCCAAGTAGAAAAGGGAGACAATTTAATACAGTATTCTCACCCCATGTGCAGTTGCGAGTGGTGTTTCATTCCCCGGCTCGAGTCATGCTCCAGCCGTTCAGACAACATTTAGTAACTCAATATTGGCATTTTCTTCCTTTCTGCCTCATCCCGTCTCCCCAGGCAGCCCCCAAATCCTCATGGCTTGTGAGAGGGCTGGGAAATACCAGTCGATAACAAGGAAAACAGTTTCACGTGCGCACCCAGTCCAAAGGGGCTGCTTGGTCCCACTTCAGTTGAAACTGCAGGAGGGGACAGGTCAGTCCGGACGGGCGTCTCGTGGTTGGTAGGCTGCAGTTTTTCCCAGCTGCCATCAGTGCTTCTAGAGATTTGTACCAAAAATGTGGAAAATAATGAGCTTGGGCCCTGTTGAATGTTTTATGTAGGAAAGAGAAGTGGCTCCTCTTGGCCTCCTTTTAAAAATACAAGGAAAGGGATTCTGTGTCATCTGCTTTCTCCTGCAAAAAAAGATATGAACCTACCCACCTGGTTCCCACTAACAGCACAAACTAAGCAGATGCAAAGATACCAGGTTTATGTATTCTGTAGCTCTGGCAAGTTGCTGATCTGAGTGCTTTTTGCAGGTGCTAAAACACAGAACACAGGCACTGCCTCTGCAGGGCTTGCAAGCTCTTTAAAGGAATGTACAAACCCCTGCAATTCCTTAACTTCAGTGAACAATGAGAGCTCTTTTTCTCTGGATTAGGACAGGAAACCTGTAAAGGGCACTTTCAGGATCCCGTTTCCCTGCATTGAAAATAGAAAGTGAAGCTTTTGCCGCTTTGCTGTGGTTGCAGTGGCCTGTGCGATATGGAGATGGTCGTGCTCAGCCCTGGCTGGGCAGTGGGAAAAGCAGGACGATATCCAGGCAGCACCAAGCACCTCCCAGCTGAAAATCCGCTTTGTTAGAATGTGAGCGGGATGCTCAGCGGGAGGCAGCTGTGGTCTTGTTACTCCTGAAAACGAAGGGCAAGGTAACCAGGTAATGCCTAGGAGCGACTTTTTCCTCTGATCAATGAGTGCAAAGGGCCCGAGCCCCCCGGGAGCAATCTCTGCTGCAGGAGATTTTCTGCTGGTTGGAAAGCAGAGGATCTCCTCTCCCTCCTCTTGTTGAAATTCCCGACACGAGCAGACAAGCCCGATTAGAGTCAGTATATACTGGTCCTTTAGGAGCCGAGCAGACAGGGAAGACTGTCAGGGAAGAGATTGCTTCCACTGGTAATTTATGCAGTTATTCTGCTTTTTTTCCCCCTATGGAGAACATAAAACACTTCTGCTAGAGAGGAGATGAGCCACTTCAGCCGTCTGCAGAGTTCACCAAACACAGATCGCTCGGAGGCCTTAGAGCAGGTTGGGCCCTTTGCTGGTGGTGACACTACCTGTGTATTAGCCATGTTTATCTCGTTGGAGTGGGGATCTCGGCCATTTCATCCTCTAGAGAGCTGAATAAAATAAAAGCCAGGACATCACAGGGTCTGGATTCATATCCTGGGGAGGAGGTGAAGAGGCAAAGGTATTAAATGATGAGCTTTTTCGTTTTACTCCTTGGTAAGCTGGTTTTCTGATCCTTGCTGAAAATACAGAGCGCTCTCATGGATCAAGCCTGGTTCCTGTCAGTCCTGCAGATGGTTACGCTGCTTCTCCTGCTATGTTAATGCTGACAATCACGTATCACTGAGAGGCTTGCAGAAAAGATCCCACGTGTTGTGTGTTTGCGCTGGGGAACCAGCGCAGGAACAGGAGAGAAAGCCTATGAAGAGCTCATAGGCAACGGTTCGTGCCGCTTTACTAGCACACAAATACAAAGAGATCCCAGGAACATAGTTTCAAAGCTCGGTGGTGAGCCTCAGCTTACCCCATGTTGAGCTCTGGACCTCACCGAAACCCCCGGTGCTCCCACCACTTGGATACTGGACAAGCCCATACGTAGCCCTGAGCATCCTCTCAAAAGCAAAGTGGGCAGTGCCAAAGTGTTGCAGAAAGGCAGAGCGGTTGGGGGGCCCCAGAGAGTACCAGATTCCCCCCAGTCACAAGAATAGAAGGTATGCTTCTGGCATGGGGAGATCCTTTGTTTCATGCCAGCCTGTCACAACCCATTGCAGCATGACCCTGCCCAGCTGGTCCTGGCCTTTCCCAGTCTTACGCAGCCCACCTAGTTATTAAATCAGGTCTCGTGCTGTCCCTGCCATTGCTCAGCTGTCCGTCCAGGGCACCACACGTGTGCTCCTGCTTCAGGTGGCCGATGACACCCAGCAGGGAAGGGGACACCTGCCGGGTGCTCATCTTCAGATCCCCTCTCAGACACCATTGCTTGTGGTGGTAATACACAGGCAATGCCTCCGAGGAGATAATTTAATTGTGTCGCAGAAGGTACCCTTTCCACTCTGTTATTTCCCATAGAAACAGAGGCCAAGTGTTACTGCTCAAGTCAAGACAACCGCACAGTGTGTTCAGCTTATCTGGGAGATAACATTTTATCAACGTGCCAAGAGCTACGACTAATGAGGCACAGAACAGAGGAAGCCTAGTGTAGTAACTGGTACGTAGCATCTTTCCAAACACTGATAGCAGTACCTTGCAGGGAAGAGCACACAAAGAACTAATGAGTAAATACACAGGAACCAGGCAGAGCCAGCAGCATCCCTAGACATTTGGTCTATTATTAACAGAGCCTACAAATTGCTTTTGTACAGTCAGTAAGAGCTTACATGGCATCTCAGTCACCTGTTTCAATTTCTACTTAAAATTTAAGGCTTTCTGAACAATCGAAGACTGGACCTCAAGGGTCCCCAGTTCCAAAGAGAGCTGCTGGTGGGGCCATGAGCAGGTTTCTGCTGTCAGCCTGAGTCCTTTTCTTCTCAACCTTTCCTTGGCCCTACCAAGGGGTGCTAGCAAGTCCCTTTGTTTGTGGAAATATTAAGGACAGGGCAGATGGCCAAAGTATTCACAGGGAGCCAAATCAGTCACTGATAAAGGGGGATTAACACATCCCAGGACACCCCACTGCCTTTGAGAGCAGACAGGCACACGAGACCTACTCTGGGAAACCTCTGCTTGCTTCAGCCTCTTCTCCCAGGGCTGCTCAGGAGGGGCAGGGGTTTCCCGAGGGAAAGAAGGGAGCCTCCAGCAGGGAGCAGGGGTTACCGGTGGGGCTTGGAAGTACCGGCGAGCGGAAAGCCTCAGCCCAAGAGCAGTGTGTCCTTGATAGGCAAGAGGGAAACATCTGTTTCTGTAGGAGACTCCGCTCTTGCCAAGCGCAGGAGGCTCAAGCAACAGGGAAGAAAGTGTTATGTGGGCAGAGAACTAAAATCTTTTATAATGCATGCCTGATAGAGGATAGGCTTAAAGTTTAAACATAAGATGGCAGAGCCAAGTCAGGGAAGAAATACACCAATGAACTGTCGCACCAATAAACTTCTGGGTGGGCATTTGGCTCCTTAAAGCTCCTGGTTTTTTTGTTGGTGATGTTATCTAAGAAGAAAAGAAGAAGAGCCTCATCACCCAGCTATGTCGCCTTTTTTTCTGTTTTTCTGGTTAAGATATAAATTATTTTTATTTATTACCATTGACTAAATGCTGTACTTCATTACTGGCTGCCACTTCTCACAAAGAAATAAAGCTGAACATTAGCCATAATTTCGCAAACTCCTGCAGATTGCAGTGCTGAGGGCAATTAAGCCGTGCAAAGCAGTCAATCCCTTCACCACCCCCTCCTGCAGCAGGGCTAGGCCTGGCGTTCAATGCCAAACCTCTTCCCAGCCTCATCGGGCCAGGAATCAATGCAATCCACACTCCCCGTATCTGCTCTGCAGAGAGGTTTAGCTCCAACTTTAAAGCAAATGCGGCAGTGAAAGGAGAGCTGTATATCTTTTCGAGGCACATTTTACCTTGTCAGTGACTATAGCATTAATGTTGGCAGCTTCCCAAGCCCTCTCGCCTTTCCAATTTAAATAAAACCAGAACAACAGCGACGCTGGAACGAAAGGCTGCTGCTGTCAGTCTCCCTGGATCGCACTCTCCTGTCAAGGGTCAGGTAACCATGCCGGTCAAATCACAACCCTCCTCCATCCCAAGGCCTCGGGTCACATTTTTGGAAAAATCCAAGGGAATCTTTGCACAATCCATCACACCTGGACTTTTTCTAAGGAATACATTTTGTATTAATATAACACATTTTCAGGGACTTCTTGCCCCCAGGAATCCTCGTTGAGGCCAAGAATTTATTAAGGAGTTTAAAAAAAGAGACATTTATACCCATAGGAAGGATATCCAGGAGAATGGTCAGCATACACAAGACTGCAGACTTCCAGAAAGGATATAAACTCAGTCAAACATTAATAAACAATAAGCTGCTTTCAGTCTTTGCTGTTTCTTTCCTACCATGCCTGTTGATAGGAGGTAAAAGCTTTTGTTCAGGGAATCGGGACAGATGGTTATTGCTCCTAAAAAGAAAGAAGGAATGCCAGTTTCTGGTGGAAATTCAGATAATGCCAGAAACATTTGCAGATAAAATTTACCTTGCTGAAAGTAATAGAAGTTATGCCTTAGAGATAGCAAAAATCACAGAATCAGAGTGGCTGAGGCTGGGAGGCAGCTCTGGAGATCACCTGGTCCTTGCGCAAAGCAGGGTCACCTACAGCAGGTTGCCCAGGACCATGTCCCATTGGGCTTTGAACATCTGCAAAGATGGAGACACCACAACCTCTCTGGGCTACCTGTTTCAGTGTTCAACCACCCTCACAGTAAGAAAGTTGTTTCTTATGTTTAAGTGGAATTTCCTGTATTTCAGTTTGTGCCCGTTGCCTCTTGTTCTTTCACTGGCCACCATTGAGAAGAATCTGGTTGTGTCTTCTTTATTTCCTCCATCAGGTATTTATACACACAGATAGGATCCCCCTGAGCCTCCTCTTCTCCAGGCTCAGTAGTCTCAGCCCTCTCAGCCTTTCCCCATATATCAGATGCTCCAGTCCCTTTCTCATCTTCGTGGCCCTTCACTGGACTCACTTCAGCATGTCCATCTCTTTCTTGTACTGGGGAGCCCAGCACTGGACCCAGCCCTCCAGATGTGTCTAACCCGTGTGAACGGAGAGGCAGGAGCACCTCCCTTCACCTGCTAGCAAGGCTCTATCTGAAGCAGTCCAGGAGACCGGTGGCCTTCTTTGCCTCGAGGAGCACACTGCTGGCTCATGTTCAACTTGGTGTCCACACTCCAGGACCTTCTCTGCTTAGCTGCTTTCCGGCCAGTCAGCACCCAGTCGGACCTGGTGTCTGGGGTTAGTCCTGCCCAGGCTCAGGACTTTGCATTTGTTGGCCCATTTCTCCAGCCTGCCAAGGTCTCTCTGGAAGGAAGCACAACCATCTGGCATACTACCACTCCTCCCACTTTTGTATTGTCTGTGAAACATCTGTCCCCTCTCATCCCTTAAGCTCCCAGCAGACCAAACACCCTCCTTTTTCATCAAGGCGGGACATACTTAATGTGGCTGCAATTGGAAAAGGCTTTCAGCAAACCATTTCTCAGGTGCTGCAGCCCTTGTTCCTCCCACGGAGTCTTCAGTGTTGCGTTATTTCATCACCCCCAGTTCTCTGAACTCTAACATACCTGTCTGATGGAACGAGAAAACAAGGAAGAGAAAAAGTGTGAAGACTGTGTAAACAGAGAGGGAATTTGGAGAGTACCTCTAATTAAGTTATTGGTGAACAAAGCCAAACACCTTTACAAAATGAAAAGATCATCTGTGAAGCTGGCACTGAATCCAGCTTCTAAAATTAGTCCAGAGAGGAAAGACTGATGGATAAAACACCAGCCAAGGAAAAGCTGTTGATTGCCAGGACAGGCAGCTGCTTTCTCTGCACTGCAAGCATTAACTGTGGTTAGAGACAGGAAGAGTTGGATTAAGGGTACCAGAGATGATGTGAACCACCATCCTTGAACTGAGATCCCAGGAGGACCAAAAGACCTGGAGGTGAATTAATAACAACAAAAGGTCTTTCAGCCTGCTAGGCCACCTCCTGCTTTGATGAGGCTTAGGAAAACGAAGGACAATTAAGATTAAAGACACAGCCATGGAAGATGAGTTGTTTTGCACAGCACTCAGACAAGTATCTTCTTGGACCATCATTTCCAAAACTTGGCCGTGAGGTAAGCTCACGCTTCTCTTCTAGGGTTTGGCAATGCAGCTGCTTCCAGTACAAGCAAGATGACTAAGGAGACCAGGTTAATGACTTTCGTGTCAAACCTAATGCTCACAAGGGAAATGGATGGACTGCTGTCATCTTCTACTAATTTATTATTATTTTGCCCAACCCAGAACCAGGGAGAAGAGCTGATAATTCCCTACTCTGACCTTGCATGGACCCATTTACCACCAGGGTCAGCATTAATTCCAGTTTCTGGAAGCAGCAGTAGCCTTATATCTAACCATTAATTAGGGGTAGGACATGTTTGTCCTGTGTTTTCCACAGGTACCACCGAAGTTCTGGGCTATATGACTGAACCTGAGATAAAGCTTGATGCTGGCCTGCTCTTCCCAAGTAGACCATGCTGCAGGGACCAACATCAGCAGTACCAGGTGGGTGGAGTAGAGTCATAGCCTCTCCTTGTAGCTTCTGGCCAGAGCAACCAAAAATTAACTGCTTCTTTCCTCAGGCAGGGTATGTCAGCACTCAGTGAATGCTGAGCTACCGGCTGGTCCACACCTTAGTCACGCTGCAGGAAGGCTCAGCCATACCTGGTCTTCAGGATGAAGAGTGAGATTGCAAGCCAGCTCAGTGAAGGCTTCCAGTTACAGTAGCCAAAGGATGAAACCTATATAATAACCTTCCTACAGGTCATTAACTAAAGATAAATGCCATTCAATTATGAGTATATCTGATATTTATTATAATGGCACTGATCATAATGAATTAAGTCAGTGTTTAGGTGAATTATTTCCATAGGTAATTTAGTGTAAGTTAAATTTTCCTTTACCAAATCTTTTTTAGAGCCCATAACTTTATCTTAAATGCATGATGTATCACTTAATGACAGCTTTTGGCTGTGCGTTAGTGAACTCCAGTTGATATAATATTTCTTCCAGATAATTTTCCTAGTAAAGGAAATACAGCATTTGTACACAGTTTCATGCCAGCTCTTGAGAGAGGGCCTAAGGGTGAAAGTGTAGGTATATATTATCTACGAAGGAGATGAAGGTGAGTATTTGCAGACACTTTAGAGGCATTTCCCCAGCACTGCCTCTGCTTTCATGTGGTCAAGGACCCATGGAATAAAGACCATGGCTGTATAACTGGGCTGAAGATAATTCTCCATCAACGTCAGTGGTAGTGGTGCTCATATGCTCTTTTCTGAAATGTAACCACCACAGAGTGAAATCATGAGGATGATCTTATATCTAACAGAGTTTAGGAGAGGCTGAGAGAAGGACAGGGTTGTGTGACCTTCGGAAAACAGAATTAGTTCAAGATTAGTAACCTTACAGCCATCTTCAGCGTAATTGAACTGCAATCAAAAGGGACATCAAGAAGTGATGTAATACTTAAAGTATATTGTTGAAAAAATAACCTCTCTTGCTGACTGCTGAACTTGGTGACAGGCCACAAACACCAGCTAGGACCTAGCTATGGTATGGAATTGAAAATTAAAACATAAAAGTGAGAGTCTTCAAAGAATAATGAAGAGGACATTTGGAATGCGCAAGTGCAGAGTAGGTGCACAGCAAGGGCTTCAAAAGTCCTGCATAGAGAAGAAAAGGCCCTTTTCCTGTCTCCTGCACACCAATATTTAAGAATACTGATTTGGTTGAACATTTTCTAATGCACTTCAATTTCTTTCCTATCAAGAAAGAAATGTAGTTTAAAAGGACTGCTCAGCTACAAAGGTCTTCTTACAAAGAGATTTAAAATTTAGTCTTTTTGGAGGAAAAAAAATAAGCTTTTTAGCCTCTGAAGTTACTTTCTAAATCAGTGCTGGACCTCCAAATGAGGCTCGCGGAGCTAAGATTTGTACTTGCTGCTGAGCAGCAAATGCCAGCAAGGTAATGCGTTTTGTTAGGCCCTGATGACAAGAACAATCTATTAGGAAAGCCGGGAAGGTCAAATGTGACATAATGAAACCTCCCAGCATGTCATCTTTTTGCAGCCATAATGCTTCTTTCTGCTTCTGTGGCGGGGATCAGACACGCGGTGGTGTGCCCGGCGGGGACGGTGCTCGTGTAATGTATTCAGAGATGGTGTCGGCCAATCTCGACTCCGCAGGGAGCTGCAAGTCCCCTTTCCGTAGTGTCTAATGAATAATAGATATGATGAAAAACGTGCTTCAAAAATTGATCAGGACCATGCTCTGCACTTCGGGGTGGCCAGCCCAGAGGTCGGGTTCAGATGTTTTACCTGTTTGTTTGACTGCCAGCAAGGCATCCTCTGATGCCCTCTGCCTTGGGCAGGTGGGATGCTGTGGCTGAATTTTGTGCCTCTGAGCTGCTCCTCCTTCCCTGTACTTGAGCTTTGCAAGGTATCTCAAACCTCCTGCAAAAGAGAATTGCAGCATCTTGCCGTTAATTTGTGTAAGTTCATACGAAGCTCCTGATACCATAATGCCTTTATGGAATCATGCTCGTCTTACACAGAAAGCTTATTTCATTAAAAAACCTACATTCGCAATACAACAAATATCTTCTACATGGCTTGAGTTCTCGCTTTGACTCTTTTGCAGAACGACGGTCTCAGTACATCCCTGAGCACGGCTGAGTTACAGGCGCAGCAGCAAGGGAGCGCATCGTGATGGAGCTACACTGTCAGCGTGGGCTCAGACCTAGTTCATCACTGCCCTGATGAGCCTGCATTAGCTGTGCTGTTTGTTGGAGATGCGTACCCAAAACAGATTATATTTCAATACAAAGACCACTGGTCACTGTGGCAGTGGTCTGCACTGCTTTTCTGCAAAATGGTTCGCAAGTGATTTCTTTACAAAAATCTCCCTACCTTCTCACCTGAAATCCTCTCTCTGAAACAAGCCAGGAGGTTTCTGCACTGTGGGCCACCATCATGGTCAGGTCCTGACTGGCTCTGGCTGTAAAAATTAGGATGACTGGACGGTAAAACAAATGAACAGTTTTTAACAGTGTAAAACATTTTGAGTTTGCTGCCAGCCGGAGCTCGGCATGTTTAATGAAGGTGTGTGAGCTTGAAGAAGGCTAATCTTTGCTGCTGAGGCTAATTTTTGCTGGTTTATTACATAATACAGTAAAAGACAGACTGANAAGGAGGAGAGTCTATCTCCCTCCCAGGAACCCTTGTTTACTAGTATTTTGTGCGTTTTCTTATGCTGATGGTGCTTATCAGGCTTGCAAGGAGACAGGTACTGAGAGCACCCCTATATGGAGATTTTTTGGGGACCTGACAACCATCAGCAGTGCCGGCTGGTTTCCCTTTTGCAGCAGAGCCCTGCAATACGGAAATATTGGTGGAGCCAGATGTCTTCACACAGGGTTCCCACGCCGGCAGCGAGATTTAGGGGTTGATCAGGGATGTCCTGTTGCCACGAAGCACAGACGAAAGCTTCAAAGTGAAAGGCTTCGCTGTGCAATGAATCATCCCCACTGCCGCTCTTAAAGCAGCGCTCTGGGAAGAGCGGGGTAGCAGCGCGTCTCCTTGGAAGACCTGATCCCTTAGGAGGTCGGGGGATACTTGTGAATGATTGTGGTTTAATTACAACAAATAATCTGCTGCCTGTAATTGATAGCTGCGGTGGCCTGTGATTTCAGCACAAAACTGGTGAGCACATCCTTGCTTTCTTAATTCTGCAGCGTGTACTGGGAGTAGACGGAGCACAGCTTCTGCCAGGGATGGTCCCGCTCGCCCGTCGTATAACCCAGCGCATCCCCTGCAGCGGGCAGGGCTCTCAGCAGCCCTGCAAATCCTCCTCTGGAAGTACCTTGACACGTCCCAGTTATTGACAAAATGAAGTACCACGATGAATACTAGCAGCTAGTGCTTACCACATTTGAGGGTATAATACACCTTCTGATAGACCACCTGAATTTTAGATATTTTTTTTTCCAGAGGAAATGGCATATCTAATTTACCAGAAACTATGATCTTCTGTCACATACTTTTGATGGGGTTGCTTGTATGCAAATCCCTCCTTATCGTTTGTCCATAATCTGTCTAAATGTGGCAGAATAAGGTTTTATTAATAATGTTTGCATGCCCGTGGCACGGGGCTGAGTCACCGCTTGCAGTACACAAAGCAAGGCAAAGCTGTAGAGCATGTCTATTAATAAACATGATAAATCCGTACCTTTGTGAGTAAAAGTTGCACGTCTCTGCTGAAGAGACAGCCTCTTGTTGAAATAGTGATTTATTGCTATTAAAATTGTGTGATTAGCCAAGCTTGGAAAGCAGACGCAGAAAATCTCACGGCTGCCTACTCACACAATGAGTTTCACCAAGCACAGAAATACAAGGACATTCTATCAAGTCAGAACTTCGAAGGAAAACATTTAATTCCAAGGTCCGTTCCTGATGATGCAGTTGTGGATTTTCAGTTGCAAAATTACTACATGATTTATAATGAAGTTTGTATTTGAAATGCTAAAATATTCACACACACTCCCTCCCAAAAAAAAGAAAGTCAGAAGAAATGCTGTGATAAAGCCAAATTATATGGCGTCAATCAGCCATCTGTTGTGCAGTGTGGTTTCTAATGATCAAGGTGAAAACTTTGGTAGGCTGTAAAAATAGAGGATTACAACATCCGCTCTCCCTGCAGTAAACACTTTAAGCATAGTCAACGTGAGGTAATATACGCTGGAATTACCACTGAGTTCAGTCACCTTGTGGACAAACCTGAACACCTGATAGCCGAGGTGGACATTCAGCCAGGAGACATTATTATTTGTGGATGCACCAAGTGGGGCTCTGTAGTAAAGGTCTGAGGAGTTTTGGAAAGGAAGGGAGAATCCCCTACGTTAGTGTGAGAACTGCCCTCGGACTAACCCCACGGAGCCCTGGAGCGTGCCATGTGCTTTCTGCTAATCTTTGTGTACATGAGTAAATGAACTTTCATTTGGAACCGGTCCTTTATGTGACTACTCAGCCTCTGCTGGCTCATTTTATTTATCTCGGATATCTCAATAACAGAATAATTTGAGCCCATCAAACTCCTCATCTAATTAAAATTCGGTGAAACCTCTTTGGGTGGCTACCTTCATGCTCCCATTTTAAAAGGCTTCAAAGGCAGTGTTTTCTTTACTTTTCCTCCTAAAGGATATTTTCCTTGTCATCTGTGCCAATTCAGAAGAAGATGTGTTTTTTTTACAAAGAGCTCCATTTCAAAACAGTTGCTCTCACTGCATCTTCTCACCGAGGCTGAGCTCATCATTACAGGTCCTTCTTTTGAGGTGGTCACTGAGACGATTTGGCCTTGGAGGAGGGAGGCCACCCAGGCTTCAGAGGAAGGAACCAGGGCTTGTTGGTTCATAATGAGCAACCCAGGCTTTCTTCTTCTCCATTACGCCCGTGGAGGAGCAGGGAGATATAAACTATGCAGTAATTACCTGTATACATGGTCAGACAAGGAGCAGAGGAGAGCTTTTGTGCAAAGATGCAGCTATTTTTCATTTGCTTCTTCCATGGATGATCTTTTCTCTTCTTTTTTTTCCACAGGACGCTCTTTCTCTATGAATATCTAAGAAATGCAAGCGGGAATCTGTATGCTGATTAGAGGAAGATCATCAAGATGCACTGGATAGATGATATAACAGCTCTTACAAAAAGATAGTGAAGGATCTGCGCGCCTGTGTCCATTTGACATGTTGCAAGTCTTGGGGCCAAGGTCAGCAGGTGTAGGCTGGGTCAGATTTCATGAACACAGCTGATTAAATGCTGCCAGGCAGCCTCCAGCCAGAATCCTGCAAGAGGATGCTCCTCGTGCCAACTTCTCTGCTTGAAAGCAGATTGTGAAGCATAAATCTGAACCCACAGCTCTGTGATAGATTCAGACCATTTCATGGGGTTCAGCTCCAGCCGCTGGGAGAGGTTGCAGTCACGGGGTGCTGGGCTCACCATCTGTGCCATCGCCCAAAAAATAACAGAGGGTTCCTAGTGGAACCATGGTCTTGCAAAGGCTGGGAGCCCACAGCTCCACAGCATCCACAACCTTATGGCGGGGGCCTCATCTGCAGCTGGTGAAGGTAGAAATCAAGACTGAGGGGACTGTCTGCCTGTCCCTCCCCAGTACCTGCTGAACCCACTGGCCAGCATCAGCCAAGTTGAACAGCAGTGGGGAGACCTCAGAGGTGTTAAAGAATTTAGGTCTCGGGCAGAGCAGGGTGACCCAGATTACTGCAACAGGAGCGACCACAGCAGGAGACCAGCAATTACCTGCTTAATTTGGCTTGGGCACAAGCAAACGAGTACGGGCTGCCGGCCAGGCAGGGAGCACATCACAGCTGGTGCAGGTGCCCCAGCCTGACCCACTGGAGGTTAAAAGATGGAGGGAGCTGAGGGTTACCACGGCGCAGGGCTGCTGGGCAGAGGCTGTATCCGTCCCACTGCTGGTGGGCTGATAAACCCCAGGGCTTGGGTGAGGTCCATACCAACTTGCCGCAAGGTAATCCCAAAACTCTTTGCTCAGAGTGACAGCTGAGGAAGGATGCTGCGCTGGATGAAAGAGAGAGGCAATTGCTGTTTGATCGGTGCAGTGCCCCAGGCTCTTGTCCCAGCTGTGTGCTTTGGTTTCATCGTTGCTTCTCCCGATACCCTCCTACGCGGGTGAAATTGGACTGAGGCCATCAGGCAGGGCAGCCTCACTGTTCGGCTCTCTGATCGTTTGTGTCATGCTCCTCGGCATGCCCTGTGCTTGCCCCTTCACAGCTTTGGAGCCAAATGGCACTAAGAAGTCGAGTCTTACCCCAGGATGCGGTGGGATGGACAGGGGCCTCTCTGTGTCTGTCAGTTTGGAAGAGCATCCTCTGAGTGCAGCATCCCGGGAACTTAGCACCACAGAGCCAGGCACTGTTTGGAAAGCCTGCAAGATGTTAGGTTAAAGACAGATACCCCAGGAACAAAAAGAGAGGCGAACGATTGTATTACTACTTCAAAAGCAACAGATTCTGCGACTAATTACCTGTTTTTCAGGTGATAGCTGATTTTATTTTTGTTTAATGTTCCCATGAAAGTATTATATTGCAAAGGCCCTGAAAATATATCCAGGGTTCATGAGCTGGCAGAGAAAAAGGCTGCCCACGGAGGGGTTTGCCGGTGAATGGGGTATCACAAGGGCTGCCCAGAAATGCAGCGGGGCACTGTGCTGCTGCCGTTGGTGCTGGCCCTGCGCTGCGGCACAAGAAGAGCTTTGGGCTCGGAGCGGTGCTCAGACCCATCCATGTGCCCTGAGCTTTCTCCCAGTCTGTGGCGGCGTCATATTTAGTGGTAAACCACCAGCTCCATGGCCAGCAAGCGGCTTGTGGTCAGAGGGCATGGTGAGCACTTGCGGGGAAGCGGAGCTGATTTAGCCGTTTTCTAGTGAGTAGCATTGATTTGGAGACAGAAAATCCCCCCTGAAATCCAGCCATTATCCGGTGCGTGGGCCAGGGAGGCAGTTTGCTGCGCAGCGGTGAAGCTCAGAGCAAAGCAGTCTCTGAGCGGCTCCGCACCGCCTTGCAGAGCGGTCCTCCCTGCAGAATAACAGTGCAGGCAGTCTCCCAACCAAAAGCCTTAATGATGGAGCTGTTTTTTTAATGGTCCCCTGCACAGCCATTAGTCCTTAAAGAGGATTTACATTACAGCCAGCTGCTATGAAGATATTTTATTGGTATAGTAAATACAGAAAGAGAAATGGTGGCTCTTACTCTTCTGGTTGCTTGTGCTTTCCTGCCCTGTAATTCATATCCCTTTGTGTCAGAGGCTAAAATCTATCCCAGTGTATGCTCTGAGGTGTCCCCTGGTTCCCCCAACTTGGCCAGACCAAAACCACCCTTAGGTGCTTCCCTTAGGTGGGTCTCCTACTTCTGGGCAGGTGGCTGAGGGACAGGGAGGCTTGTGAGAGCGGAAGAGCTGCGACGGAAACTGTGAAACACAGGAAAGCAGTGAAGTCTCGCACAGCGATCTGTTAGATGGGAGCCAGAGGGAGCACGAGAAGTGCCGCAGTAACAGGCGGAGGCGATCCTTTCCTGAGCGCCTCTAGAAAGGGCACATGGGACAGCAGGGCTTAAACTCACATCTTCTTGCTTCGTTTTGCTTCGTGGATGGGTGAGGGCTCTGTCTTTCCACTGCATTTACCCACAGGAGACAAGAAGATGCCTCGTTGCATGGGGATGTACCCAGGCACAAGGTACCACAGAAAACGTGCATCACACGCAGTCCCAGGAGTGACGCCTGCTAATATTAAATGACCGTGAGGGCACGAATAGCAACGCAGCAGCGTATGGGCTTTTCTCCCTGCCCAGCCTCTGTGGCCGTCGTTTGGCACCTCAGCCAGAAAGCTCAGCCCAGGGCATTTATCGGTGTGGGATGGGAATGACCCGCAGACACTGCGCAGAGGAGGGGAGGCTGAGAGCAGAAGCAGAGCTGCAGAAAAATATCTGCTGTGTCTGCCCACTGAGGTGTGAGCCATTAGAATTATACAGGATGTTGTTTTCCCTTCTGCAAGTCATGCCTGAAATCTGGGCTCATAAATGAGCTTGTTTTTATTAGAGGGAACTTGCCTTTACTGGGTTATAAATCTGAATGTGAATGCTAATTCTATTGCCCTGCATCTAGAGGATAGCAGAAACACAAACGTTATAATCCAGATAGCACGGCCAAAAGCACAGGCACCGCGTCCGAGTGTGTTCCTGAGGAATTTCAAGCAGGACACGAGCGCTGCCTCCTCCCCCCCTCCCCGGGGCAGCTGCTCTAGAGCTGATGGAGGCGAGTAGGACCCGCCTGGCAGAGCTCACAGCGTAAGTCGGAGTGAAACAGTGATGAACACTCGGTCCTCTTGGGCAGTGAGATCCCATAGTTTAGGTATTTTTTGGAAATTCCTATGGCACTTGCTTAGGGTCCAGGTTTTGGCAGTAGGGCAGGTTGTCCCTCATATTCCTCCCTGCTGTAGCAGAATCAGCTGCAGCTACCGCAGCTCCTGGGTTTGGGGGCAGAGTGCCACATACGAACCCGCATTGAGCACCGTCCCGCTGTGGGGAGTGAGCCTGGCGAGGCTCCGGAGGAGGCTGGTGGCATTAGCTGCTTCACAGCTCTCTGATGAGTTGTTTCCTCATGCACAAATTAAGTTGCTCATCTCCTAAATTATTTGTTTGCAACATTTTCTTTGGTGCAGAGCTCCGGTGGAGAGGCTCTAGCTAGATAAGCCAACAAGAAAGCTGCGTGGCGTCAGGGCAGCGTAAATAGCACAGACTTGCACAGAAGAAAAGCTCTTGGAGGTGCCTCGCCTACCTTGCTCAGAGAAATGATTTCAAATGTAGTCGGTTTCTCTGTCCCCAGTGCTCAAATTACAGCTGAGTCTACACTAGAAACTCTTCCTGGGAAAGCAGTAAGAGTTAAGAGTTTAAATTTTTTGGCCAACGTTTCTTTGCTGGCAAAAGAAGTTTTATGCTGGCATAGCTGCATTCACATGACTTTTGCAGGCGTAGAAATGTCATGGAAAAATGGTGTCCCTAAGGAGCATTGCTGTGCTGGCAAAACTTTTAACTATAACTCAGTCCTGGAGATAATTTGTGACTGTAACTGGAGTCAGTGTATTTTTGCTGGTGTAGCTTATGTCATTTCTTTGAATAAACTAAGCCATCATTTTAGAGTTACCTTGGCAGAGCTTTTCAGTGCAGACAGGACCTATGTGTTGATTAAGAACAGATACACGGGCACACAGCACAAGCGTTAGAAAGGTATTTTTGTGATGAACGCTAAGGACACTGATTAACTCTCCGCTGGCAAGTGTTAAAGCTGTGAAGTGCTCTGACCTGTCCCCGGGCAGGTACCTCAGCAGATGCTGCAGATCAAAGGAAGGAGCAGAGTTGTTCAGTGGCTTTCATTATCGACCATGGCACGCAGGAAAGTGCTGGATTGCCCCATATGGGAAGTGGCTCAGCCATTAAAAAGGTACAGATTTGCAGTTCTTCTGTCTCTTGGTAATTATTTCCAAGGCTGGTTTAAAGAAATAGCTTATTGAAGTGACGTTGGTTTTTTCAATATTAACTTGGGGAAAATAAAAAAAGGATGTGATCCCTGCAAACATGAGTGTCCTAGTTTGAGCGACACAGGGCTAATTTCTCTTCTAAAGCTTGGGAAAACTGTACTTTTAGAAGACTCTAGTGTCAGAATTTGTGAAAATATTTACTTTATAGCCAGCTATTGTATGTGGGTTTCAAAGTCTCAGTGTTTTAGAGCTCGCCAGGCGCAAGGATCAGGAGGAGCAAGACCTGGGCACTTGACCCAAGCTGGCCAACAGGGTTATTTCATACCATGAACGTCACATTCAATATAAATTAGAAAGTTTGCTGAAGAGTTCGGGCTCTCCCTTGATGACGGTGATCTTCTTGCCCTGGTGCCGGACCCCTGAGCCCTTCCCTTCCCCCCGAAGCCGTAGCACCGCAGTGTCCGACATTTGCTGTCCACTGCTGGGAGTACACGGGTTCCTACTGATGTAGTTGGCTGAGTATAATCCTTATATATTTTATAGTGGTATCGGGATCACTATTGGTTCTTTAGTGTTATTGCTGTTAATTATCTAGCCTTATTCTATTAAATCTGTTTATATTTCAACCTCCGGGTTTCTTTGTTTTCTTCCCGATTCCCCTTTCTGGGTGGGGAGGGGTCACTGAATAATTGTCTAAATGACAATAAATTGTTGTGGGTTTCTCAAAGCATAACAGTGAGCTAAGACAGAAATGGCTTTGAGCGAAGGCATGGTGTTGTCGAACTCCAAAAGCAGCCTGAGGAATACGGGTATAAGGTAGGGGCTGGCTGCAGGTTTGTGATGGCCTGACCCTACCCGCTCTCTTCAGGGAAAATGTTCCTGTGGTTTTCAATGGGATGAAGGTGTCCGAGATGTTATCGCCAAGGCAGCTTGTTGCTTCTGCATTGCATGTGCTCATCTTGCTCTCGTGTCAAGTGTCTCTTGCACGCAGATCCGTGGCCGCTTGTACACAGGGTGCCTGATGGCACGTATGTGCTCGTTATAGTCCCTCAATCCCAGCAGGCTCTGGAGGCACAGCGTGGTCACGTGGGAAAGCCTGGACGAGCAAACTAGATGAAAATCTGTTCATCTGATGATTCAAGGGGATTCAGCTGCACATCGGCAAGATGTGGTACTGCAGTGAGGTTGTAGTTAGCTGGCGTGTGTGTCACACTGCTGTTCTAAAGGTTTGATTTTCTTTCTGGCATTATAAGATGACACACTTGATGCCTGTTTCAAAGCTGTTTTCGCCACCTGAATTCGTAATGAGGAAGGTCATCTTTTTTCCACTAGAATACCCCTTACAGTTCGGAGATGTCCTGGTTTGAGGCAAAACAGAACCAATTTTCTTTTCAGTAATTTTACTTTTCAGTTGTCTCTTCTATCTAACTGCACTCTCTGAAATTAACAGCATATTCCTCAGACCGTGTCTGCTTCCAGAGTGATAAGACCTGATGTTTATAGTTAATCCCAAGGAATGGGATGCAGAGAGGCTCCTGCTTATACTTAACGCTGTAACAACCAAGGCCAGCCAACGTTGTTGTGTGCCCCTTTGGAGGGTCAGAAACAGGAAGTGTAAAGGGGTCACCCCTGCGGGGAGGAGCGGACAGGACAGGTGACCCAAAACTGACCAACAGGGTATTCCATCCCATCTGCCTCATGCCCAGAATAAAAGCTGAGGGATCAAAGGGGTCGGCCTCTTTCTTCAATGGCCGGTGTCCGAGGAGGACTCTGTCTGTTTGTCTCCCTTTGATCCTGATCCATGCGTTCCTGAATCCTGAGTTCAGCTCCTGTCCATCACTGAGTCCAGTCTGGGACTTCCCAGTGCCTACCAGTGACATGATTGTCATCCCAGGAGCTCAATACTGGTTTCGTATATATTGTATATATTTCATTATTTTCTTTTTTTTATATTATTATCTTTTCTTTTAATTATTAATATTTCATTAAAGTAGTTTTAGTTTTCTTTTCAATCCATAAGTCTCTCTCTCTATCTCATTCTTCTGCCCCTTGGGAGAGAAGTTAGAGAGCATCTGTCATTCATTTTAGTGGCCTGCCCAGCCCAAACCGTGACAGGACATGTGTGTTGACCCAAGGGATGTTGGTCAGTCCAACTGCGAGACCTCAGCTGGCCTTACAAGGCACTTCTTTTGTTGCTTTGAAGACACGCACAAAGGTCCTATGTGCTGAACTCAGCCAGGAGAGAATGATCTGAATGTCGTAGGGACCCATCTATCATTATGTAACTCACCCCAGAAATCCAGGGGAAATGATTTACGCTTCCATTTAGAGCCCATTTATAGCTCCTCATCCAGAGGCATGCCTAAGCCGCCTCCTTCCCCATCTGCACTTCAAATGTCTCAGAATGCAAAAGTGAGTGGAGCAGGATCTTCCTCTCAAGGCAGTCCTGAAAGCCAGCTTAAATTATAGTCCTTGCATGAAAAATGAGTCACTAAGAACATACACAATATACTCTGTCTTCTTTGAGTAGTTTTAAGCCAAGTTTTCATAGTAGGTTTTTTTTTTTTTAAACTGAAACCAGAGATTTGATATAGAATCATAGAATCATAGAATACCAGGTTGGAAGGGACCTCAAGGATCCATCTGGTCCAACCTTTCTTGGCAAAAGCATGGTCTAGAAAAGATGGCCCAGCACCCTGTCCAGCTGAATCTTAAAAGTGTCCAGTGTTGGGGGATCCACCACTTCCCTGGGGAGATTATTCCGATGGCTGATTGTTCTCATTGTGAAAATCTTTGTAGCCCTTCTCTGGACCCTCTCCAGCCTGTTCACAGCTTTTTTGTATAGTGAGGACCAAAACTGAACACAGTATTCCAGGTGTGACCTGGCAAGCGCTGAGTAGAGTGGAATAATGACTTCTTTCTCTCTGCTGGTGATGCCCTTGTTGATGCAACCCAGCATCCTGTTGGCTTTCTTTGCTACTGCAGCACACTGTTCACTCATATCGAGCTTGTTGTCCACCAGGACCCCCAGATCCCTTTCCACAGAGTTGCTCCCCAGCCAGGTAGATCCTAGCTTGTGCTGCACTCCTGGATTATGTTTTCCCAGGTGCAAGACCTTACACTTGTCCTTGCTGAACTTCATAAGGCTCTTGTTAGCCCACTCTTCCAGCCTATCCAGGTCTTCCTGCAGAGTGACTTTCCCTTCCCAAGTGTCAATTTCCCCAATCAGTTTGGTGTCATCAGCAAACTTCATAAGGGTACACTTGATCCCATCATCCACATCACTTATGAAGATGTTAAACAGCATCAGGGCCAATATTGTTCCCTGGGGGATCCCACTTGTGACAGGTTGCCAGTTTGAAAAAGGAGCTATTTACTACCACCCTCTGGGTGCGTCCTGTCAGCCAGTTCCCCACCCACCGCACAGACCACTTGTCTAGACTGTAACGCATCAGTTTCTCTAGGAGGAGACTGTGGGGAACTGTGTCGAAAGCCTTGAAGCCATCCAGGTAGAAAATGCCCCACTTGCCTCACATCAACTGAGTAGGTTACTCTGTTGTAGAAGGCGATCAAGTTTGTCAAGCACGATTTGCCCTTGATGAATCCGTGCTGGCTTTTCCCAATCATGTGCTTCATTTGACTTGTGACAGCCCCCCGGAGGTTTCATTCCACAACTTTCCCCGGGACTGAAGTAAGACTGATAGGCCTGTAATTTCCTGGATCCTTCTTTAAGCCCTTCTTGTAGATGGGGGTGGCATTAGCCTTCTTCCAGTGTTCTTGTACTTTCCCCAATCACCATGACTTCTCAAAGATTATGGAGAGCAGCCTTGCAATGACATCAGGCAGCTCTCTTAATACCCTTGGGCGGGTAACATCAAGGCCCATCAATTTGTAGGGGTCAAGCTCCTGTAATAGTTTGCATACCAACTTCCTTCACTGGTGGTGGGGCTGTGTTTGCATCAATTTTTGTTCCCATGGCCTGGGGCCCAACAGTGCTGGTAAGGACAGAGGTGAAGAAAGTCTTGAAAACCTCTGCCTTTTCAGCATTGTTGGTGACTAATTCACCTCTCCTATTTAACAGCGAGCCAACATTTTCCTTCTGTTTCTTCTTGTTGTTTACATACCTGAAGAACCCTTTCTTGTAGTTTTTGCTATCCCTGGCCAATTTCAATTTGAGCTGAGCTTTTGTTTTTCTAACTGCATTTCTGCACACCCTGGCAATGCCCTTGTAGTTCTCAATGAGTATTCGTCCGCTTTTCCATCTCTGGTACGCTTCTCTTTTGGTTTTGAGCAGACTCAGATGCTCACAGGGGGTCTCTTGCTCCTCCTACTTCCCTTACCTGTAAAGGGGATGAAATGTTTTTGTGCTTCCAGGAGAGCATTCTTGAAAAGCTCCCAGCACTCGCTAACTCCTTTAACCTCCATAGAAGCTTCCCCTGGAATCCCTCCCAGCTGAGCTCTAAGTGAGCTGAAGTTTGCTCTTCTAAAATCTAAAACCTTTGTCTTTGTACCAAGCTTCAGCATGCTCAGCAGGATCCCAAACTCCACAATATTGTGATCACTGCAGCCAAGGCCATCGCTAACTGAGATATTACAAAACAGGTTTTCTTGGTTTGTGAGTAGCAATTCCAGTAGTGCCTCATTCCTGGTTGGCACATCTAACATTTGTATGAGGAAGCAGTCCTCTACACATTCCAGGAACTTGATGGATGACGTGAGCTGCTGTATTGTTCTTCCAACAAATGTCTGGGTAGTTGAAGTTAACCCATAAGAACCAGGCTCTGGTGACCCAAAGCTTGCTTAAGTGACCCAAATATTGCTTTGTTGGCCTTATCATCTTGGTTTGGAGGTCAATAGCAGATGCCTACCGTAAGATCCCCTTTGGAGATGACCCTTCCGGTCTTGACCAAAAAGCATTCGATAGGGCTTCTGCAATCACCGTAGTTGACTTCTATACGTTCAGGGTTCTCCTTAACATAGAGCACAACTCCTTCTCCTCTTCTTCTCTGCTTATCTTTATGAAACAGTCTATAGCCATCCATCATGATCCTCCAGTCATGTGAGTTATCCCACCATGTTTCAGTTATTCCTATGATATCATAACTTACTGAATGGGCGTGGAGCTCCAGTTACTCCTGTTTGTTCCCCAGGCTGCATGCATTGGTATACATACACTTGAGGTGGTTGCTGTTCTGGTTCACATCTTGGGAGGCAGCTAAGGAACATTTGTTGCTGCTCTGGTTGGCCTCGCTTATTCCCCAGTTCATCAAAATATTTTCCATTTAAAAGACTGTTTTTCCTCATCCCCTCACTTTAAATATGATATATTTGAGGGGAAAGGGTTGGATCTCACTGGATCTGCCAAGCTGTGTTAGGGCAGGGGACAAGTCAAGTAACTCCTCCAGCCTCACAGGCAGGGAGACTTGTGGTACAGAAGGCCCATCTCCTGCCAGCCTGCTCCATGTGCTAGCCACTGGGCCACATCATCCATGCATCCAAAACGTCTGCTCGGGGGCGGATGCTTCTCCAGTTCAGCCGTCTGTTCTCAGCCCTTGTTGGCATAGAAACACCCTTTCCAATTAACCTTCTCCAAAATATACGCATACAGAAATATTCCACAAACAAATGATCTCTTTTCTTTCTGTCTTTCTCTTTTTCCCTTTTTTCTTTTTGGCCTGTGAGAATGAGGAGTCAGGAGAAATGTGAATCTGGGTGTTTTTAATTTTGGAGCGTTTCAGGCTCTCTGCAGACGGTTGCCAGGCTGTGTAGCTGCTCCCTACCAATAGTAACAGGGAAACACTAAGCAATCAAATTTCCCCTCTCATGCAGCCCCGTCTTCTGCATGTTTTAGAGAAGAGAATGAGAGCTGGGCCTAATAACTATGTAAATTGCTTGAAGCAGGAAACAATCCAGTGAGGATTAGTAAAGCCAGGGCTTTTGAAAGGTTAGGACAGATCCCTTACAAAGGGACCTGAATTGCTGCCAAATGTCCCATCCGATTGGGAAGAGTGAATCCTGCGTACCTGTCACTGCCCATCAGTGCCAGACTCTTGATGGGCTCATACTGCCTTTGCCAAAGCTCGTCCCTTGCTGAAACTGCTGAATTCAGAAGTCAGGAGGGCAATCACTGGACTACCCAGCTCCTCTTTTCCTGCCTGTATGCAAGCCCTTGGCAAGGCCCATCCCCAAGGAGCAACCATGGCATTCCCCCGGAAAGAAAGGGAATATGGTATTCCTCCACATATTGGTGGAAAGGAAAAGTGCTTAGCTCCCAGTGTTGTCCCAAACTATCTTCTAAGATATATCACCGAGGCTTGGCCTGAAACCCATTGAGGGAAGGGCTCCCACTGATGAGTAAAGCTGGTTTACTGGAGGGAAGGGAGCAGGTGAACACTTTATCCTTCACCCCAGCATCACACAGCTTTGTCTATTCCTGTATCACGTTAGTCACACAGCTCCTCTTTCAGGTGAAGGCTGTTCCTGCTCCCGGGATGGATCTGGACACAAGCAATATCTTCAAGATTCACAAAAAGTTGAAACAGCAGAGCTGGAGTCTAAACCAAGTTCCCCTAGGTCATTCCTAGGGTAACAACATCTTAACTGTGTAGTCTCTAGCTGTGCCTTTGGCTTGAAGGAAGGAAATAGTAAGACGAGATTTTCCAGGGGATATGGAAAACAAGTACACTCTTCTTTTTGCCTCTGTGAAGGTTCAGGGAGGCTTGTGGTGTGCCTAAAAGGTAGAACAGAGGAAAAGGTCAATGAAGAACACACCTGCGGCGTGAAGGCTGAAGATGCGTGCAGTGAATTTCATTTCAATACATTGTTTTCTAGCTGGTGTTGGGTATTAAAAAATATATGCATCAAATGTGGCTAGTTATTGACTCTGAGAAAACATGGCGCATACTGCACTTTGTGTCCCTGCCCAATTAACTACTAGAAAATAGGATGTGTGGTAGCTTGTATGGCATGAGGGGCTTGAAATGCCATCTAGGTGATGCCAAGATGCAATACACGGAGTGAGTGACAGGCATTTTTAACCTGAGTACCTGCAGACAGAGTGCACCCACAGAGGGGTGTGAAATTACAGCCCATCATGGGGGTACAATGACATTCCAGCATGCTGCCATTTTCATTACAGTCTTTGTCAAAAAGATGGATACAGGTGCTGTGTACTGTTCCTGGTATTAAAATAAGAAAGGGTTCTTTTTTTTTTTTCATCTTCTGTTCTCATCTTAACGTTAGCTATCAGAGTGAGCCATCACTCAGACGGCAGTGCTGATACATCTTCATTTTCCCTGTATGCTTTCACTCACATTTGTGACAAAGATTACTAGACTAGAAAATAGTGTGCCATTAATCCGTTCCACTGGCAATATTAGGACTAAAATGGAACGGGGGAAATGGCACAAGATGTGCCTCTCCAACGAACAAAGATAGCAGCTTGAGGCAATGAAACAACTCAAAAGGAAGCAAAGTTTGGCTGGGAGGTAAAATCCAAGCAATTCATCCCATGTTGTGTTCACCTGTAGCCCTGCCATTTGGGTCCATTCTTTGGAGTCTCGGCTCTGTGGTTCTTGGACCACGTCCAGCATGATGGGGTGCCAATCCAGGCTGTGCCCGAGGTGTAACTGCCCTGTAAATGCTGAGAACAGTTCCAGACTCATATGTCTAAGCAGGTATGCCTGTGACTTCATGGGGCTGGAGGATCTAGCATGGCTGTAAAATGCCTCATGTCAGGGTTTGAAGCATGTATGACTACAGATTGTGTCCTTTCTTCCCCCTTTCCACCAGGGACCTTCTATGCCATATTTAGCAAGGTTATCTGTGTTTCCTCACTTCCATTTCTTCCAGGGTATCATAAGACAAGAAAGCACGGCGTGAAAGTATTGCATCTTTGCAACACAAGAAGCATTGCAGCCAGCAGCTCTAGTTAGGTGCTACAGCAACCCGCTATGTTTAAGGCACGTGGATGAAGTAGACAAAAGCTACGTTACCGCGTCCTCGGCAAACGTCACATCCATCTGCCTTCATGCCTCCTCCCGAAAGGTCAGACACGTGTTCAGCAGGCTGACTAGGAGGTGGCTGTCAGCAGGGGCTGGCATAAGGCTCGGGCAGAGCAGGACATGTCAACTATTGTCAGCACAGCCGCTGCCTGTGAAGTTTGCAGCAAAGAGTCTTGGAGCTATAAAATGTCATTTGGCTGTTACCAGCCTGTCACATTAGCTTCCTGATGGTACCCAGTTCTTCTCGTTTTTCTGATCTCACAGGTCACTTCTCCTAAATTGTTCCTCTAAATACATAAAATGTTGATTCTAATAAATAAGGGGACTGTAAACTTTTGAAGAAGAGATTTTTTTAAGCCTTAGGGCTCATATCAAAAGATACGTGATCCAGGAGATCTTAGGTCCCTCTCCAGAGGTCCAGGAAGAGTTAAGGCATGGAGTCTGAACAGTAAAAGACTCACTTCCCTGTGAAGGTCTTTCTGCCCTTTCAGTCAGTCAGACTACAGCGTGCATGTCTCTCTCCTGCTGCTTTTATAAACAGTAATGAAGGAATAATGTCACTGTCAAATAATAGATCATTACACTATATTTGTAGGGAAAAACCAACCTTTGTAACAGACAATGAGTAATGCCATTGCATGGCAATATCCAGTGTCTGAGCTAGAGATAAGGGTGGCTGAGAAACTCATGTGTGGGCAGCCCTAACTACAGTATGAGATGCAAATTCAGCCCAGATGTTCTTCTGTGACTGGGTTGGGATCTTTAGCCCTGGAGATCAAAAGATCTCCAGGTCTGGGGGCAGTGGCTGTTGGTCCTGCCCTCCAACTGCTTTCTGCCTTGTGCTGCCTCCTCAGCTGGTGCAAGTCCACTGAATTCAGTGAGGAAACACTAGGAAAGTTGAACAAGACTTTCCTTTGATTGACTCATCTGGCCATCTCCTTTGCTATCTGTTGAGTTGTAAATAGTGGGCTATTCATGGCTTCTTTTGCCATCTGCCACTCCAGGAAGAGGTGCTTCCCAGCTCCCCTAAAACTGCAGCGTTGCCCACCCTGTCACTACCCAACCCCAGCCCTAGCCTTGCCTTGCTGGCGTTTGAAGTACTGCTGGGTGGGATCCACTCCCGCCATGCCTGTCTGGAGGAAAGGAGATGCACTGGTGTCCTTAACATATTCCCTTTCTGGGTCACTGGGAACTGCCTCAGGAGCTGGAGTGACATCCAGAGCTGCAAACCGGGCAGTGGACTCTCTAACCCAGATACTTCATGCAAAAGCTGAGTTGACTGGCTCAAGTCTGGGCATCTGTCACGTCCATCTTCCTCTTGCCGCTCCATTTCCCTGCACTGCAGGAGAACCAGGGGTGCTCAAATGTGGAAGGGATTTTTTGGCAAAGGCTGCACAGCCAAAGTCTTGATGCTTTTGCTTACACAAGATAGGTAGGCCAGCCTAGAAACAGTGCAAAGTATGTGTGTTTTCTATTTCTAGCCCCCTTTATATCAAAACCCAGCCCACCAAATGAGCCACCAGATACCTTTCTCATTTGCAGATCCTTCCTCCAAAGGTGAATCTCTATATACTCATGGACGTGGCTGTTTCCTTCTCTCCTTGCATCTACGTTAATGCATTTTGACTCTTCACCCACTGGAGTCCAGTTCTGAAATCCGAAAATTTCTTTCTATCAGTGACCTTTGAATCAACTCCTAGGATGGTACAGTCTCAGAGAAACAAGTTGGAGCTTCGTTCTTTATTTTAATGGACATAAACTCTAGCAAATTCCTAAACTTTGCTTTTTTAAAGCACAGGATGATAAGAAAGGTTCTTAATGGAGACGTACCCGCATACCTTGCTTACACAAAATCACCCATTACGATCCATTAGTATGTTACCAGAGTGAGGACTGAAGATCTTGATCTTGTGTCACTTCTCATTTCCAGGCTAACCTATAAGCTTCTCTAGAGATAATTTTGTAAACACACATGACAGATTGCTGAGAATGTGTTCATTGCTTAAATCAGTACATCCGGCAAGCAATCCCAAGGACAGAGCAGGGAAAGGCTAGCAGGTTATGCTGTTGAAAGCCTTGTGGGATTTCTCCAAGCTCGATGCATTTTATGTCATGTAATTGGTATGCTGGTAGTGGATCTGTTATAAAGAAACAGGCTTAAACATTTTCAGGCACACTTTCTGTACGTAAATCTTTGCCAGCAATTATCACATGTAACCGAGGAGTTTTGCTAATGATCAAATCAAATAAATGATCCTGTTTATTTCTTTCACACTGTTCATTATAAAGTTTTGGTCTCAAAATCCAATTACAGACAGTTTGGCTCTGTGCTAAGTTTTGCGTCCAACCTCTTCTGTAGGTCCATTCTCAGAACTGTATTTCAGTAATCTGTTGACAACACTGCAGTTTCTTTTGGACCACTAATTTGTAGGCAAGGAAACAAATGGTTATTGCAGACTGTATGGGCAGAAGAGTAAGCAAATCAAAAAAGCAGATGGTAAGTAAAACCACTTAGTGTGATTCAGGTTCTTAAAGAGAATAAGTTCACTGCATTGAGCAATTCTGGTATGTTATGAGAAGCATCTATCCTGAGCAAAAGGCGGGCAGCACACAGTAATGACACCTGATTGAAATTCAGAAGGAAACAGCAGTGCAGGCTTTTACAGCAAAAGCTGAGAATCACTGGAGACTGAGCACAAATTATTTTGATGACTAACAACTCAGCTGAAACAGAGTGTGTTTGGGTTCTTTCTTTCATGATTCGAAAGTCCAGGTTCAAGGCTATTTTTCGCCCTGTAAGTGAGGAGAGCTGTAGGGGACTAGTGAGAAGCGAAGATCCCCCATGAAATCTTGCATCCGAGTTCTGTGCTGGGACTCACAGCTTCTTCAGCCACAGGCTTACAGTTAGGGCAAGCACAGGCATGAAATAGCAAAGCACTGGGCTGGTAAAACCAAAGAGCAGAGGTCATGCCTGTTATTTCTCCAGAGCATTCAAGTTGTCTGTTTATTCCAACCTCTTTGCTGTCCAAGTACTCCTGCAATTACCCCTACGCCTTGTGAACAGCTCTGCAGTCAAGTAGCCTGGGAGTGAGAGGGCAAAGGTGAGCTACCAAAATATTCCCTGCAAGCAACCCTGCCCTCTCTCCTCCTCTCCTGTGCTAAAGAAAGGCTGGAAAGAGGCAACAGTGAAATACAGGTGTTAGTAGGAAAACAAAAGAGTTAACTGTAAAGAAAGAGGAAAAGTGGTGGAGAAATGCAGGTCGTGGAAAATCCTAAGGGCAGAAGAAGTAGAGGAGGGCATGAGGAGACACCGCTTCTGGGATCTAACTAGGAAAAAATGTCTCCTTAATAAGGCAGAGGTACACACCTTCCAGCCTCAGCGTGTCCCAGACATCAGCCCTTGTGATCAGCACATTTCCGTGTGTTACAGCGTCTTCTTCAAGTCACTGGAGATGTTCCAGCTTTCTGCTCATTATCATTTTCCTCTCTGAACTGGATGCAGCTGAACTCTGAAATAAGGTAGCCTGGGCTTCTCAGCACAGGGTGGTGAAATATTGTGCCAACAGGTAGAGGTGGGCAGAAATCTCTCACTGGCTCTTGTTTAGGATGTGCACAGTCAAGGACGGGGAGTTTCTCTTGGAGCCTTCTCCTCTTTCCATCTGCATGCCAGCCCGTGGCACTGCCTCCACCGTCCACCTCAGGCCAGGCTTGGCCCCACTGATTTTAGGAGGTCCTGTGAAGGTGACCTGTCCTTGCAATGCGTGCTAAAGAACAATTTTTATCCAGCCAGAAAAAAGGTGGGACAGCTACAGCTCTTTCACTCTTCTAATGAAAAAGGATCTGACAGTGATTTCCTCACTGCTGCTCCATGCCTCGCTGCTCTTAAGATCGACCCCAAAATAAAGGCTGTCAGTAAGGAAGGCACTTAATGTAATATTTGGACTAGATCACTTCGCTTTAAACAAGGCTGATGCCAGTTTTTACTGCATTTCTTTAAGACGGGGGCGGGGG
>VYXH01007513.1:71072-116161 GCA_013397275.1 Burhinus bistriatus
GGGTGGTGGAGGGGTGTGAAGTTTTCCTATCCAGAGAGTCTTGATGAAGCAACACACCTGCAAAGCAGAGGGATGGAAGAGTTTTTTCTTCTTTCTTGTCCCCTCTCAGCTGTGGCAGCACTGCACAAACGCAGACACAATCAAAGATTATTCCATCAGTACTAGCACTGAACTACCTTGTCCTCAAGGCGTGCTTCCATGTACCACCTATGTGATGTGGAAGAGAACAGGAGAGGTCCAGGTGGGACAGGTGACAGCTGAAGACCTAGGAAGGGCCCTGCATCCTAGAAAGTCCCCAAAGAGCAAGGCTGTAGGAAAGCAGTGCAGAGCTGGGCTGTTAATGCAGGACCTCATTTACAGAGACCCCTTTGAAGATGACAGACTGGTAGCCAAGTCCTACAAGTTATATTTTGCCTTAGAAGAAGAGAGAGATATTATCTGGCAGTCTGCATATTTCAGCCGGGTAGTTCATATTTCCTGAATTTTCCTGCCTGGATAAGGCAGCCCCCACCTTGCTCACTCTTTCAGTTGTGGCAGCAATTGCTTTCTCTCTGGGTGGCATTTCCACCTCCATATTCACCGATGGTCAACTCTGTGCATCGATCTGTCGCCTGCTCACGGGGAGTATTTTTAGCACCCAGACCGTGGTGGTCCTTGGCAGCAGTAATACAGCTATCTCGTTTCCCGAGCAGCCCTGGTGCCCAGGGGAGGTGTTACATTAGTGGTGTGTTTGGTGGAGGTGGCTTGCATGGCCACGCTTCCATGGGACATCACTCAACAGCAGTTCTGGCAGTCGGCATCGCTGCCGTTGGCACTGGGTTTTTCAGGGTATCCCCTTTCCTCCTTGACTTGTCTGTAGCTCAGACCTCTCCGAGGTTATTGATTTTTTTTTTTATTTCCTATCCTCTTCTCTCTCAAGTGCTCCCCCGGAGGGGGATGATTTAAACATGTTTTTTAAAGGTTTATGGTGACACAATTTAAAAATGGCATTGAAGGCTCTGATCTCTTGGCAGGGCTGGGAGAACTTGCTTATGGCTTCCGCAGAGAAAAAATGTTGGTGTACTGACCTTTCAAGATCACTTCCTTCACCACAATGGTTGTTACTTCACGCTGACCACCCTGAATGCAAAGCGTTGCTCTTCACTAGTGTGGGCAAAACCTGAAGTCCTTGGAGGTATGAGGTAAAGCTCTAGGATATGGTGCAATATTAAAGCTTTTTAAGTGTTATTACTTAACCAGTTCCTGCGCAGCTACAATTCCTTGAGCATTTTAGTGGCAAATTCATCAAGCTTAGAGAATCTCAAAGGATTCCAATGGGTTGGCTGAGCAAACAGTGATGGATAAAATGCTTAAAAGCCTAGTTAGCTCCCACTGAAGTTGAGAAGCAAATTCCACTGAGACTGGACCCAGGTCTTGTCCATCAGTCCCAAAGTCCCTTCAATAAAATGTAAGTCTGTCCACTGTGGTGACCTTGTGCATGTATGTCACTTAATAAAAGATTCAGCATTCAACTTACCCATACAAGCTACTTCAACCATGTTTAGCATTTCAGAGATGGCCACCAAGGTGTGTTTTGCAACTATGAGAGTAGTTTCTTCCAGCCCAAACTGTGTGCCATACCTGGCCATGGCTACGCTCAGTGCTAGCCACATGACCCTGCAGAAGAGAAGGAAAGTACTGCTTTCAAATATCTTGAAAGTATTGAATTATTGCAGGATTTAATGTTCAGTAGATGAAATTACCCTTTCAAGTGACCTGAAATGTAATAAAGAACCAAGACTAGTCAGTGCAATGGTTTTATTGCAGAAAATCACAAAATGATGTACTGTAGCAGCATAAACTTGTCATAAATTACCTTGAGTAATGAACCATGAAAAATACTAAAGGCATGTAAACTGTGTATATCTGGGGGAGGATGCCTGTGGTGGGTAAAATACATACAGTGATCACATAAGAAGATTGTACGTGTGATTTAGTTGGATTTATTCCTTCCTACTGAGACTCAGTGATACTGGGTTGACCACAGTGATATCTGTGGCAAAATTCCCGTACATATCAGTGAGTGTAGAGTGTTGTTGTTATAAATCAGTGGAAATGACCTGTCCATGTCAAAAGGTACAATCAGGTATCAGAACCACCTGCATTTTTTTGGTTCGTGCTTCTGCATCCCCTACATTTTGGGGTTTGATTCTGGTTCAGTCATTTAGATCCCGCTTCATTGTCTGAAGTCCTGCTATTTCTCCAGAAAATATATAGGGCTGGCTCCACAGTTGATATAAATATGTGAAGTTCCATCACTTCAGTGGAGCTATGCTGATTTATATCACGACTATGAGATTCTTCATGAGATTCATCGGTGTAACCACTTCATATTAACTGGTATGAGGGAGGAGAAAATGCACAGTGACTTTAACTTCATGTCCTGGTTTGGGGACAAATCACTGTTATCAGGCAGTGGGGCTTCTCACTGAGAGATGCATTCTGCGTTAGAAGCACATTTAGCCTTTTTTTTAGGACCCGTATTGGCTAGGTGAGGCTATCCCTTGTATGAGGGGATTTAGTCCCTTTTCAAAAGGGCAGGCAATGGTATGACTACCACATGTTGGAGATGCAGGGGGATTTCTTGGGTTGATGTGCGTAAGTGCACCCGTAGCTTGACCCAACTGTATGAATGTTTGAATGACAATACTGCAAAGCCAAATAGGCTATGATAGAAGGAAGACGGGGAAAAGGTAACATCCTATTTTTACCTTAAGTAGAGCTACATGTGTGGAGAAAGTCCACTGCTGAGCGGGAAAGGCAGACAGATGAAAAAAAGAGATGCTCTCATCAGCCAGCATGTTGCAGTTGTGCATGAGGGTTCAGGCATGGAGGTATCTCTGCAGCCTGTAGTCCTGGGTCTTGCTCCTCATCTCCGGCTGTGTCATACATGCACTGAACTCAAAGCAACCCTGTATAATTAAGGGAAATTCTCCACATACGCAGGAGCAGCTGTGCAATGGGTGTCTGGTTTGGAAAGACCTGCAGGTCACCTGCTGTCCATGCCACCGCACACCACAGGCCACAAGCACTTCCTGCCAGTGCTTTGAGACTGGAGTTGTGTGAGACCCCAGCTGCAGTGTGCCACCAGCACTGCCAGGGCAGGTGAAGACCTCGTCAGGGTCCTGGGTGCTGGCAAGTATATATACATAAAATGCATTGAGAGGCTGCAGATGAGATATTTACTTTTCCACTCCATGGTTGTGTAAATTCGGTGTAAGCCATGGGCAGCATTGAAATTTAGAAGTGCTGGGTGTGTACGGTTAAAGTCCCCGTATGACCCCTGCTCTTACCATTGCCTGCTGGGGAACTGCTGGTGAGTATTTTTGTAGAGCTAATAGGGCATACAGCCATCTCCCAGCCCTCTCAGATGGTGTGTAATAAAACTCAGAGGGCTGACTCTTGAATTAGTTAACTGAAATGAGAATAATTTTGAATGCAAATATATTGTAATTGATATACTATTTTTATTTGTAAAAGATAAAGAAGTGAGTCTGAACTAACATATCAGATTTGAATTATCTCACAGCTGGGTAGATTTGATCCAGTCTATTGGAGAGATTAAATTCAGCATCAAGTCCAGCATTTTAATTTATATTAAATATTTGTATAGCAACTAGAAGCCATAGTTGATAGCAAATTGCTAGCATGCTAGTGCTGCGCATCTGCAGGAAAATCCCTAGCTGGAAGAGGGCCGTAATCGAACGAGACAAGATGAACGAAGATGCGTTGTCAGGGCAGATGGGAATGGAGGTACGGAGGAAGGGAGTCACTTGCCCACGGTGACAGAGGAGGTCTATGGCAGAGCTGGGGTCTGAAATCAGATCTTAAGGACAGCAAGGTTGTTCAACTGAGTGAAGCTTAGCCTAAAATAAGAGTGTCATTTTGTACTACAAAGTTATTCAATCATAGGAACAACTTTCAATAGGTGTGGTAAATAAACAGTTAATTAAGCTCTGGAACAGTATATGAAGGGATGTGGTAACTTCTGTGCTCATTGTAGTCTCTGAGTTAAGGTTGGATTTCTTTCTCTTAGGCATGCTCTGCACCAGCCACAAATTCCCGGATTAAAGCTGGGAAATGCTGGGCACATTTCAGAGGTCTTTGTTTCATGAGAGCTTGAGCTGGGTGACAGTGATGGTACCTCACAACCTCCAGATGTAAGAACCTGGGGGATCTTCTGAGTCCTGAGCAAAAGCCCAACCATGGGCTGTCTGAACTTCCATTTTAAAGATCTGTGACTTCAGTTCAGGGCTGTTGCTGACAGTAACTTGAACTAAATGAATATTAACTCCCATTTTTCCAATTGTAAATCACTGAAAAAGGAAAGAAAGCCAAAACTTTCTAAGACTTCATGTCTTTTGAGAACGAGGCAAAAGAATGTAGAATTTATTCCTGTTTTTATTCCCTGTGAAACAATTACTGTAAATGGTGACCATAAACAGACAGCAAAGTTTCGGGCTTAGTCTTTGAACGTCACCTTACAACTCTGAGGATGAAGTGTGGAACCAGAGAGGCTGGGACATGGACCAGGCACATCCCTGCTGCCTGCTTGCCAGAGCACCATGAAAAGTATTCTTATTCATCTCTCTAATCCCCACGGCACATGATGAATTACTGGCATTAATCTATCTGGCCGTAACAGCCTCAGAGCTCACAAGTCGTATGTTCATGCCACTGCCTTTTGTAAACATATATTTTAAATATGCATTGATTGGGTATGCACTGTTATTATTCATCAAAATGTTCTCATCTCCTAACACTTAATAACAATAATAAAGATTAATGCTAAGCTCCAACACAGAAAAAGGCTGCACGACTATGTATTTATTTTGCAAGTTTAATTAAGGCTGTTTGTTACAATAAAAATTAATGTTATTGTCTTCCCAAGTGCAGCATAGCCAATAACTGGATTTCATGCTGCAGCTATCTGAAATAGCACTGGGCTGGAATCACTCAAAAGGGGATGATAGCCTAGAAGCATTTGTGTTTATATCTTTTTTTGTTGATGAATGATAAGAAAACACAGTTACTGCAGTTTTCTTTTGGGGAGGGTACACGGGTGGTCTGAACCACTTTGTTTCATCTCTCACTCTGAGAGTGCCGCTATGGGTGACCTCAGATACATCTCATTTACCCTCTTAAGACTTTGTTTACCCCTCCGGAACTTGTATTGAACCCAGAATTAAGGAAGGGCTTTTAAACTATAAATGAAAGGGGGAAAAAAAATGTTTACAGATATATTGTAATTAGTCCTTGACTTTATTTGAAGCAGAAACCTGGTCTTATGTGATGGGTTGGGAACAGCCAGGTGGTGAGTCAATGCATTTCTCTTTCTTCCAGCAGGACCGTGGTAGAGAGGGCTGTTGGCCAATCTGAGCCTCTATGTGAGGGCAGGACACAGAGGTCCTTGCTATGGCCAGGGGAACCAGCCTTACTCTCTGAATCCAACCAGAAGCACATGCCGGGCTTCATCAATGCGTCAGAGGAGAACGCTTCAGCCTCTGGAGAGCTGATCGCTTTCTTTCCTGTCCAAAACTTCTCCTTAAACACCCAACACTGGTCCCAGCCACTGGGTCATCTAAAAATTCCCCGAAACACCAGCACAATCATGAGTGGCCATTGCCCTTGCACATGGTCTCCTGCCACTGTGCTAAACCGCCAAGTGGTTTTGGACAACCCTGGCATTCTCTCCCCCATGCCCACTCCCAGCAGGACCAACTCTACCCAGTGCCCTTCTAAGCCAGCCCATGAGGATTGTCACACAGGAGCTCCCACCATCTCATCCTCCATGGGATTTTGAAAGCAGTGGTCTCTGCTTCTGAAGCTTCACAATCGAGAGAAATGGATAAAAACCCTCACGTTTTCCATATGTCTCTGGAACTGAAGTCTCTGGCCTTTACCCTTGCAAGAAGCAGATGGCATATCCTGTTACTACAAATAGGTTTCAAAGTAAGATGTATTTGATCTGCTATATTTAAATCAATAACTCTAAAATGTACTTTGGATTTGCCATCTTGATACACTCACTTGAAATTGGTGTGAGTGTATTGAGTTGCAAAGAAGCAAGGACAGTCACAATAAAGGACACCAGGCACAACCTGTCATTTTTCTCTTGCTTTTTTTTCGTTGTGCAACGCAGTGTCAGTATCTCTGTCCTGGTTTGAGCGACACAGGACTAATTTCTCTTCTAAAGCTTGGGAAAACTGTACTTTTAGAAGACTCTAGTGTCAGAATTTGTGAAAATATTTACTTTATAGCCAGCTATTGTATGTGGGTTTCAAAGTCTCAGTGTTTTCGAGCTCGCCAGGCGTAGGGATGAGGAGGAGCAAGACCTGGGCATTTGACCCAAGCTGGCCAACAGGGTTATTTCATACCATGAACGTCACATTCAATATAAATTAGAAATTTTGCTGAAGAGTTCGGGCTCTCCCTTGATGACGGTGATCTTCTTGCCCTGGTGCCGGACCCCTGAGCCCTTCCCTTCCCCCCGAAGCCGTAGCACCGCAGTGTCCGACATTTGCTGTCCACTGCTGGGAGTACACGGGTTCCTACTGATATAGTCGGCTGAGTATAATCCTTATATATTTTATAGTGGTATTGGGATCACTATTGGTTCTTTAGTGTTATTACTGTTAATTATCTAGTCTTATTCTATTAAATCTGTTTATATTTCAACCCCTGGGTTTCCTTGTTTTCTTCCCGATTCCCCTTCCTGGGTGGGGAGGGGTCACCGGGTGATGGAATAATTGTGTAAACGACAATAAATTGTTGTGGGTTTCTCAAACCATAACAATCTCCCAGTCCTTTAGCTTCCACCAGTGCTACTAGCCCCGCTCCATCCCAGCGGATTCAGACCTTGAATGCAAATTTGCAGCTACCTTACGGAGTAAGATAGGAGGTTTGAAAATGTTTGTTTGGCTGGACCTGTTTTCTAAACGCAATGTTCCTGTGGGCAAAACTATCTGCTGGCTCCTGAATATCCACCATGGAAAAAATTTCTGCAGGTCTGGCTTTATCCAGCAGAGGGCAAAGCCACCCGCCGGCAGCCCCGGGTCCCCGGGTGGGTCCCCCTGGTTGACCCCCCTGGTTCCCTTAAAACCAGAGTGAAACATCCCCAGACCCCAAGGATGGCACATGGAAAAGGCAGTTTGGAAAACAGACCCCTTTTGTTGATGGGTCCCTGCACGCGGAATGGGTCAGCACCCTTGGTAACCGGGCAGGGTGTTTTCATCATCTGTCATTTATTAGCCTTTTCTCCGTGTGTTGCATTTCATGAAGTGTGAGATGAACGTCCCTTTCTGCTGTGAAAGCAGGAAACAGAGACGGCTCTTGCTGGAAAGAGCAGGAGCTGTGAGTAGAGCAGGTAAAGGGGGGAAAGCGTGGGGAAGTGCATGGCCAAAGGTCCGCCCAAGGAGGAGCGGCATGTTTCGGCCCCTCTGCCATAATCTGCCACCGTACAATACCCCTTGTTTGATGGCTCTGTTGCTTATCCTCCCACCCCAGCCACCATCTATATAGTCCTGTACATGAACAGCTGACGATCACTGTCTGCCCACTGAAAGGGGAGGTTTTGGTGTGAAACTTTCTAGGGCCAGGCTGACCCACTGCTGCCGTTGCGATCGACAGAGGCAAATGACGTCCCACTTGCCGTAAAAGTGTAGAAATTGGGCTACAATCCATCTGCCTCGGTATGCCAGCTCCAGCTATGACCAAGAGCGTTAGAGGATGCTCAAGCAAATTGTGCTAGGAGCGTGCTGAGTAATTAGCCTATAAAAGGCCTTGTCCTAATCCTAAATTATCAGGGATCACCTTGCTCTGCACAACAGAAGATTTTGATCCTTTCCAAAGCTCTTTGTATAAACTGTTGCTAAAAGTTATTCCTTCCTCAAATCTGCTGAGTTCCTGGCTCAAAAACAAGATCATTTCTGTCTATGTTTTATAAAGTTATGATCAAATTCTAATCAAAACACTAACCCCAAGGTATTTCCAGACTCCTTGCCAATAACTAACAGAGACAGTAAATATGATTTGATACCTTAGAGCTCCTCCAAGTCTGATTCTCATTGAGATGAAAGCCTTCAGGCAACCGAGAATTTGGCTCCTACGCTGCTGACAAAAATCTTATCAGAAATAGGGGTGAGATTCCCAGCAGTTCCCAAGAGATCCTTGCCTGGCTATGAAACAAGCATTTAGGCTTTCATTTCTGGCAGTTGTCTTTTGGAAAAATAAAAGCTGACATTTTAATGCGGGCCCTTCATACAAAAGGAGATTTAGAAAGCAGAGAGATCTGCAAAGCCACACACAAAAAGAGGAGAAGGAGGGAAAATTAGATGGAGGAAACATCTGCTAAAGTTTTCCTGTTATTTCAGGAATGTTTGTATAACTCAGGCATTCCCTAACTCTTTTCATATCACGGACATCTTCGCTAAAAGATTGTCTCGTGTCCCACTCCCCATCACATAACCTCTCTCCTTGCTTGCCTTTGCTTACACAGAAAAGCAATATCAGGGATGTACTTAATGCATCCGAGTTTTGTTTTAACGGGGTTGAGCAGCTGGAGACGAGAAGGGCGTTGCAGCAGCTCATCTCCAGCACGCTGCTGGCAGCGGCTTTGCCAGCCACAACTGGAGACCCTCTGAATCCCTTCGTCTCCTCTTGCAGCTGTTAAAGCACACTGAATTATGTGGTGCTCCATAACCTAAGACTAAAGCCCTTTACGTCCACTAGAGAGAAAACACCCCCAGAACTGAGGCAGCCTTGTGTTTCTTGTTATAAAGTTAATGCAAAAGGCTGGTCTCGTTAAAATTTTAGTAGCAGTTGGTTTTAGATCTGTGCATAAAAAGTGCTGAATACTGGTTTGATTATTGAATTTGCTCAGATCTTGCTGAAATTGTAATAGATGGAGTGCATTACATTTAGGATAAGAGGTAAAAACTCACTTGGATCGTCCTGATGCCATCATAAATGAATCATCACTTAGCTATTAAGACCCATGCTTGCTCATGCAATTTAGAGCATACTGAAAAGAAGCACTGGCTGGTTCATGTAGCAATATCAGAGCACAGCACATTTGCCTGCTTGTTCACAGTGAAATATCCAGGAGGTTGGACGGAGTTGGATGCACTTTGGTTACAAAGCTGGAAGAGCGTTCCTGCTGGATGTACCTACCTCCAGACTGAAAATCTCTCTTCTGTCCAAGCAGCAGAAAAAAGAGTAAGGAAAGCCTCAATCATACACTTTGTTGGCCACCAAGGGATGGGCTGTCCCTCTGGGTGATCTGGTGTCTGTTGTCATCTCAAGTCACCTCTCCACTGGTGGTGTCTGTGGTGTCACCTGCAATGTGGACACCTGCCCATTGGAGTATGGACAGAAAAGACCAAATTGTCTCAGTTTCTTAAGCAGCTTTCTGAAATGACTCGCCTAACTGGGTTTTACACTGTAACGTGGGGTCTTGGTCCTGTTACTAATCCTCTGAGGGTTCTCCCCTCTTCCACGCCTCTACAAGAGACATAACAAAATCCATCCTGTAAGGAAACGATTTTTTTTTTTTCTTGCTCAATCAGAAACATATGATATTAACCTTTGGGGAAAAATACATCAAGTTTTACATTTGCTCCTACAGTAACATTAGGAATTGGTTTTAGGACAGACTACAGCAGTACTACTTAGTACTTTAGCAGTACTATAAAAATAAGTATCAAGTTACTAGTATGGGAACCATTGCCTAGATACCGTAACAGCAGGCAGTATGGGAAAACCTTAAATAGACAGTGATTGTGGATGTAAGTGAGAGCATGTAATTTTGTGTGGGAATGGCTGGGCTTAACACCTGTATTTAGTCCTTAAGTATGTTCAGCAAACTAATTTCCAGAAGCCTAAATTAATAATTTGTGGGGTGTTTTTCTTCTCATTAGACAGACTTGACTCCTTGTTTCCATTACCATTACATGCCCAGTAAGGCACTTCTCTCCCTCAGGCCCAAGGGCTGGGTAACAATTTCACATACAAAGCCCTCCCCAAAAGCTGCCTTTCCTCTGTCCCCTTGTTTCCAGGTGGGAGCAATGAGATGGAGAGGGCTCATGGCTGGAGGGTCCCATCCAGACCTGCTCTTGAGAAGATGGGCAGTACAGAGGCTGCAGGCATCAGGCTGTCTGGATGAGGAAGAAACTGGGTATCTCTTTCTGTAGATGCCAAAATATCCTGCTTATATAAAAAAAAAAAAAAAAAAGGATCTAATGCAAACTTACGCCTCCCTTAACTCCCACATGTTTCAAACACCAGAAAACACTGTCTGCTAGTAGTTGTAAGCCTCTTTCTAGCACAATTATTGCCCAAACCCTCCTTCTTTTCCTTTTTTCCCCACTATGACATTACCTATGTGCTCTCTCACATGCAGACAAGCAATACCTGGCAGATGTCTGCTCACCCAGTTGCCTTCCTGCCTCGTGTGTAACATTTGGACACTGGTTCCTGTTCCAGCTCAATAAGGACCTAAATGCTCTTATATTCATCCTGAAGCAGGGTAGTTTGCCAGGCCACCAATTTCATGGAAGCTTCCCACAAACCTTCATGTAACGCGTAGCACAGACCCTTCCACTCCAAAAGTCATAAAAATCACTGCAATGTGGGATCAGTCACTTACGTTGTACGGCATCAGGTGATGTAAAATAGCGTAGCAACTCTTGGTTTCCTTTGCGTGCATGTGTACGGATATATCAGTGCACATGACTGTATTTCTCTTTAGAAAGCAAGTTCTGTGAGCACAAATGGAATAAAAGTAGTAATCCACTGGATGAATTAGAGCCTTTGGGTAAACAACAGGGACCCACTGAAGCCACAAAGAGTTTGCAAAGTTTTCTCCCCATTATATGTCTGTGACAGCACTCCTCTGAAAATGAAAGTGTGTGCTAGATATGAAAACCAATTAGCGAGCATAGAATAATCCAAACCTTTGATCTAAGAAGCATTTTGCTGTATTTATTTTTTTCCACAATCAAGGAATCTTTAAGAAGTTGGGTTCTGCTTTCTGTCAAGAGCAAATTAATAACCTTCATTTCTTCTTCCCCGCTTTAGAAAGAAGGTTTGTGTCAGTGACAGATCAGAGACTGCGCAGAGGTTTCTGATCAATTCGCGGCTGATGTTTGTTTGCATTGTTTCAGAGTTTGGTCATTTTACTAGATATCCTTCAGATATCACATGAAATACCCACCAGAGCCCGCGAGAGAGCTTGCAGCTTGCCTCTGCGGGGGCTTTGTTCTCCTCGAAAAAGCAAAAACCCTTTAGCAAAGAGCTGAGTGACTATGCAATGCCTGCCCACATGTCCTCTTCCAGCTCTTGGCCACTGATCCTAGTGAGCGGTGTGTTTATTGATTTCTTTGAGAGATGCATCTGGAGTTTTAGCCAGAAAACAGGTTGGATTTTTAGTTTAGTGCGCTTGAGGTTATTTACTGCGTTGGTCTGAATCAGAGATGAAGGTTTTCAAAAGAAATTGGGATCTGAAAAGTAATGGCTCTGCTTATGTTCATGGATTATGCCCTAGGAAGTGATTTACTGCACACCAGTTTGGAGAGCTGCAGCAGTCCCTCTGGAGGCTGGAACCCCGGACAGGCCAGGAATACGGGAGCAGAAGGAGCTCTGGGATGCGATCCTGGTGGAGACCTGCTGTGGCACCGCTCTGCGGGACCGGGTGCGCAATGAACCCCCCAAGCTCCCTTGTCAGCACTGCGTGAATCCGGAGCTGGGGCACTCGTGGTGCAGAGGGGATGGTCATTTACTGTTAGCAAAGCTGATGGATCATTTAAGTCACGCTCAGTCACCAAACAGTGGGAATCGCATTGCACGCTTTGCCACGAGAAAGCCGCTTGGATGAGAAGGGGGGTTAACAGATCAGGAGCGAATTTGTATTGTATCAGTTGTGACAGCTGCGAATTCCGCTAATTGCTATCCATTGTCAGGAAGTTTTATTAGACCAGGATGTCAATTCAAGTTTAGCCATAAAAATGTGTGTTTCAACTAAGATAATAATCAATGGTACCCTTTAGATGTTACAAACACTTTTCTGAATGGGCAGGTTGAATGCTGTGTTATTGAAGCCGCTAATCCAGCACATTACTTGGCAGGCATAAATCATTGCTCACATGAACACTAACTTCTCAGTTCTTCAGCTGAAGGTAGTATTTTTTTCTGCAAGCATATTTGGACACTTTATGTTGGTCATTAATAATGCAGAAACTAAACAGCAATTAAAGCGAGAAAGAAATATATGCTCTGGTTTGTACGACTGCTGAGTAACCGCAGTCCTAGTTAGAGATAACAGATGTTGTGGGTGTTCTGCACTTCAAAAATATCCTTCCCATGGTCCTCAGGAAAATGAATGGGCCTAATTTAAATGAAGAGATTCTTCTGTTTTCTGAAATATCATATGGCTTCATTTTATTGACTCATTAGTATATTAATCCATTGATTCTTAAGCTCTTGGATCAATTAAATACATGCCCAGGAGTGTCTTGGGGCTATCATGGCTATTACATTTAGTACAGGGGTTGGGCTGCTTTTGTTTTTTAATGAATTGCTTTGCTTTGGCTGTGAACAATGAACATTTTCCAGTGTGCATGGAACAAGCTCAGGGATGTGGAGGAGGCAAACAAAGGCCCTTGGCCACTTGCCACCACGAGAACAACCACCTTGCATCTTAACATATGCCATTCTGTCACCGCTCAGCCCGTGATGGGTTTAGCTGAGCGCGGCTCCTCTTTCTGAACTTCAGGATTTTCTTGTTTCCCTCTCCCGTAGCGTCTCCTCGCCGTCTGCCTGCCTGCCTTTGCCGTTTCAAGCAACTCTGTGTTTGCCAGGCTGGTTTTTCACAGCAGGTGAGGGAGATAAGTTTTGAAGGGGTTAAGCTGTGTCCTTTTCTCTCTCTCCTGTGGGTGCGAACAGAGCTAGCTGCTTTCTCATCCCATGTAGGATTGCATGGTTGAACATGACCGGTCAAGTTCTCCGGTCTAACCTAGCTGCTCCTAGCCCAGCTCTGAGAGCAGAGTGGTTGAACTGGTTTTAGGTCACCCTCTTGGCATTTCTCATTTTGGCTCAGCCTTAGTCTGAGCTCTGGGGAGAGGTAAGAAGATCTTGGAGCCCCGGCAGCCTCAGCAACAGTGCTGGGGTGGTGATCCCTGCTCCCCAGGGAAGACGCAGCCGGAGGGGCTGTGAAAGCCCTGGGCAGCGTGCTGTGGGACTGGGTGCGGGGGGGAGCACCCAGCCAGGGGAACCCACAGTGCATATTGCTCCCTTCAGGTGTTGTTCCCTGCCCTCCCATCCAGGTCGGAGGCATTTTAGTCCTGTTCATAAGCCTTTGGTCCAGTTCAGGAGGGCTTGTAGAACTTGGACCCGTTTTGGATGTGATACAGCTCCCAAGTTTGACACGCTATGGTCTGGGTTCTGGTTTGGACTGGTCTGGAGTGAAACATTAGGCATTGGAAAGGCATTACACTTCCTCCAAAAAACCTGAGCCTTCCTTGAGAGGTCCCCTCACTTTCTGGGTCTCAGCCAAACCTCTGACATTGCAGGTGTTTTGTCTGCTGTAAGGATTTTTGCTTCTAAAGGTTGCTCACAGGTAATAAACTGCTTTCTGCCAGCATGGGCATCAGCTTTACTTTGAAAACGCGTGCTTTATTCTTCCTTATTAGACCACAAAAGACATAATAATCTGCTTTAACACTCTTGAGTAAAGAAACCACTGTACGGGCTGTGCAGTCGGTCCCCTTGCTGCCAAACCCAGTGCCCTGAAAACAGGCTGGTTACACCTGTGTCTCCTCGAGACCAGCGTCCTGCAGAGCTGGAGCTAACTCAGGCTCCTAAATTGGAGATAGTCTTACACCCTCTCATTTTTTTCCTTTAATCACAAACACTAAGGAAGTTGGGTGGTCTTCACCAAGATATGTTGATTATTTACATTATTTTTTCTGTTGCAGATGTTTAGCTCCCTTCTGTGTCTTGGCTAGGATGATAAAGTGGGTTTTTTTGCTTGATGTTTTCAAAGATTAGGATCAAAAGTACTTAATGCAGAAGGGTGGCTCTCCTTCTGTCTTCAAACAGGAGCAACAGTTTCAGGCTTTAATCCAGTTTATTTGGAGATCATGGCTGAAAACTGGATTGTGAATGTCAGTTGAATGCCAAAGTAAAAGCTGTAAATCTTTGTACTAAGCAAAAAGAACTGACTTAAAGTTACTCATTTCCATAGGGAAGGAGTCCTGTGGTCTGGCCTGTTGTCCCAGCAGTGTCTGGGAAAATTTGATGCTCTTGTTTTGTTGTATTGAGTAGAATAAAAGTGGCCTCATTAGATACAAGCTCCATATGACAAATTATAGATCTAAAAATATCCATCACATTTAGACAATGCAATGAAACAAATTTCACTTAGGAGCAGAAGAAAGAGAGGAACTTGATAAGTAACAATTGGCTAAGACGTCTGCTGAGACTTATGTGCTGTTTCTGCTAAACATTAAGCACCATTAATTGCCTGTGTAAAATGCCGTTTTAACCAGCCCCATACCTAGGTGTGCACCAGGACCTGTGTGTGGTCACAGAGCTGCAGAAACCTGGGGGTAACAGAGTAAACTCTTGCTGTCAGCTTGATTTCGCAGCATTTTCTTTACAGAACAAGGACTGCAAAATCCATGCATCATATTCCATGGAGCTAAAACACTTCTAGACGCTTTTTGATTTATTGGGCCTCCACTGCCAGCGACCTTTAGAGATTTACAGATTTGCTGCCTTGTTGTCATACTTTGCATGTGATTTGCATTCATTGGGGTGTGCTGAGAGAGGGGAGTCGGGAACAGGCAGCTGTATGGTGTTGGACATCCCGTGCCAAGGATGCCTCGTGGAGGCAGGCTGGGTGGCCGCAGGGAGGGCAGAGAGCCACACTGTGCGTGGTTAGCTGGGACGTGCCCGAGGACAATGATGGTCCCAGCTAGCAGTGTGGATAAGGACTAAATAACCCCTGGATTTTGGAAGACGTGCTGAGCCAAACTTCCCACCCAGCAGCTTGATACACATTTCCAAAGCAATATCTCTTGCACTGGAAAGGACTAAGGAGCTGTAGACACTTCAAGAATGAAAGCTTGTATTAGGTGTGACAGGTACAGAAACTCAAAACTGAAGAAGCTGCTGCTGGAAGCCCTGAGGTCAAACACAGCTAGTGAGATCTCACATCTCATTCAGGATCAGCATTTCAAACAAGTAGTTCTTACTTAGAGCCTCGCTGGATGCTTCAGCTGGTTCCTACCATCAGCAGAGCTTCCTCACTACAGCCCCAAATACTAACACGGGATTGGCTTTGGGTGGGATTGTCTGTGATGCTTTTCTAGCATTAAATCATATTAAGATATGCATCAGATGTCACAGCAGATACCCAGTTTAACCCTTCTGGCCCCATAGTCATAGTCCTTAGCTCTATTGGCTGTATGTGGGTTTTTTTGTCTGTGTCCCTCCTGCAAGTAAATGGTTTTGGTATCGCTGTCGATGTGTATCATTTGCCCCAACCCCGTGTTCCCATGCACAGTGTAAGGCATAAATCAGCAAAATTATTTAATCATTCTTTGCGTGCACTAATGCTTCCAAGTCTTTTAATGCCTTTGTTTGAATACGTAGTGCACAAGTAGCGTCATAGCTAAGGATGTGAAATGCTTTTTTAAAATTCGCTGAAGCAATGGTCGTGGTGTGCATTGTTTATGTGGGTGATGGCAGGCTGCTGCCTTTAAACTCTTACTCAGTCTCCAGCCATTTACTGCAGGCCAGAAGCTGTAATGACTGGGAAAGAAATTTGCTCCGTTTCAGACAGAGCTATTAAAAGAAAATTATTCTCAAAGTAATTCTTATCTCATTATGGGATTGCTGAATTACTGCGTATTATGGGAAAGGAAATTGCAAATGTGTTGGCTTTTCTTCCCATTAGAACTATTGTTTTATTACAATAGTCATACGTGCATGCACAATTTTTTTAAAAAATCTTTTTGAAAATGAAACTGTCCTGCCTTAGGTACCAAACATCAGCTAAAGTTAGCAAAATTAAAGAGCAGACTGCTCAGATAGGTTTGCAAAGGTGAGCGGGAATGGCGATTCCTTCCTTTGGCTGGGTAAGTGTGCTTCCCAGGCACGAGCAAGAGGGAGGCACTAAAGAATAACAGCTCCGTATTTCTAGGACTGGCTAGAGGGGTCATTCTGCCCAGGAGGGACAGCTCAAACGGTCCTGTACACTGACCCCTCTCCTCATCCCACCCCAGACTGTCACCAGGGTGCAAATCCATAATTAGCCCATAGCTGCCTAGTGTGGGAGTCTGCAGGTCAGTCCCACCAGCTAACCACGGTGAGAGCTCGCTGTCTCCAGCTCGCTGATCCTGGCTGCGAAGGTATATCAGTGCTCGTGGTTTTATGCTGTCCCACAGCCTTTTGGTTTCCTTCTCATCCTTGCATCAGTTTGCGTTTCTGATCCAGCCTGGTTCCTGTCTCCCACCACCCAACATGGTTTGGTGGGGCCAGGAAACACCTCGCTCACCTTCCCTTGCCCACGCAGCCTCGGTGGACGTGGTGGCCCCGTCTGCCGACGTGCAATGCAGCTGAGCTGCATAAGAAAAAACTGTTTTCGCTTACCTCTGGATTTAGACTAAATTACTAAATCTAAATGTGCTTCAATTTCTATTGCAAATGTCCGAGGCAACAGTGTGGAAATAATATGTAGCTTTAAAAAGCAATCAGAAGAAATAAATACTTTTCTTGACCTCTTGGGTATTACAGAACATTATTCCACTAACACCTTCCTGCAGAAGTTGAGCAGGCAGGGCTTTTTGGTGCTCTTCCCAAAGCGTATACCAGGTGCTTGGGATTTATCGGAGAAGCGGCCGTGGGTTCGGCTGAACACAGCTGTGCCATCGTTCCAGGTGTGAGCAGTAGCGCAGCACGCGCTCGCCCGGAGGATGCTGACCCCGGATTCTGCAGCGGCCACGACACTGAACCCTTTTCCTGTTGACTAAGGGCTTCATCGTCTCTTCTCTTACCTTTAGTTTCCTTCTCTGAAAGCTTCTGCGTGATAACAGGACACAAATGTGAAATCAGGAAACTGCCTGATACGCCCCACTTGGCCAATTAGTCACTGGTCCATGTGCCTGTGGTGATGGGCGCTGATAAACAGCGGTGCCACTACCCCTTCCCCTTCCGACTGCTTATCTCTTTCAAAATCCCCTCTCCATCAGCTCGGCCCCGCTCCTCCCCGGCACAACACAGCTCTCCCCGCGGCATTGCAGTGGCCAGCTCAAGGACACAGCCTTGAGTTTCTCTCCAGATGTCCCTCTGCTGAGAGGATGGGCCACTCTCATACTATAATGCGCATTTATATGCCTAAGCAAACAAGCCTCCTGTAGATCTATAGGAGCAGCTGCTCGTCATTGGCTGGGGTGGGATACCCTCCAGGCCCGGGAAGCAGAAACCAGCTAAAGTGAGGTGTGCGCCACCCGCTCGCTTCGTGACTCAATCTGCCTCACGGGGTGAGGACAAGGACCCACGTCGGTATGAAACCTTTTTGCTAACCTGGCTCCTCCTGTAAATGGGGTAGGAACAGGAAACCGTTCTCCTCCTCTTTAAAGTTTTGGTGTAATTTGAGAGTCAAGCTCCATGCAGATCGGAACACGTTAGTAATGTCTGGAAGGTAATTATGGCATATATTATTATTTTAATGTTTACTAAGTGCTGACAGTGTAATACTTTTATTAAAACTTTAGGGAGGGTGAAATACGTACCACAAGACACGGTGAGATGAAGATAGTCTTCTGAAATCACTCATTTATATTTCAATTTTACATTCAGTTTCCTGCGACCTACTTTTAATCATATATTGGTTTCTTTGTGTCTTAAATTATGTAAGGTGGATAATGATTTAAATTTAAAGTTCTTTATGGAAAAATGCAAATAATATTTCTGCCTAGTGAAGGCAGGCTGTGAACTTCTTATTGAAAGGCAATTTATCATTGTATTCAAGACCAGTGGAAGAGGTTTAACTTTGATAGAAGCTGGAAGTCTTTCTTTTCATTTACTAGCATCATGTAAAAGCAATATGCCAAGGGTTATCAGGAGAAGATCTCTATGTTTAAAAAGTAACCAATGAGACTAAATTACTTTTGGCCTTTTTTTTTTTCTCTACAATGAGGGGAATCCACTAAAGTAATTTTGCAAAATCAAAGAGGAGCATTTTCAATATTCTTCATGTCTGGCAGGCTGGATAATCTAATCCAATCCAGATTTTCTACTGATTTCTTTTGCTCAATGCAAACTTATCATAGCCAGCCAAGTTAGGTTTGGACTTTTGGAGAATGTGCAGTCTTTTGTCACTTGTCACCTAAACCAATAGGTTTCTTTATGGAAAAACATTGGTGATAGTGGTTTAACTCATTAATTGGCTGTCAAATTGATTATAAGCATTAGCGAACTTGATTTAGATGCTCCATGAAGACTTGGGTCACAATGTAGGTGAACCGCTGAGGTGAGGGTCCTGGAACAAATGTTTGGGCTGCGTCCAGACTAGTCTTCACCGTAACATTTGGTAACTCAAGCAATTGGCCCTTGACTATTCTAATTTAAAACAGGGCCGTAGACTTGAGAGGAAAATCTATAGCAATATAATTTTATGAATATATGAACTTCAAGACAGCTGAGGGACACAAAAACCACTGAGAAGTCCACAGTCTACAAGAAATGAATAACTGATAGGTGGAGTTTCCCTGACATCTGGATTTCACTACAGTGAAGCGTTGTGGAAACCTGACTGGATTGCAATTGCACACTCGTATCCCGTGGCTTTAGCTGAAACTCTTTGGTTTTATACTTTGTTTTAATTCCTTGGTTATTAATTGCCAATACAGATAAGATGTCTTAATGTGCGTGAGCTCTCCTTCCAATTGCATTCCATTAGGAAGATATCATTACATTTCAGCCACACATCATTAAACATTTCAAAATATATCCAGAAAGCCAGTTGTATATACGAGACACATTATTACAGGTAATATATTTTGCTAAGCCACACAACCCTGCAGATAACGAGGCAGCTTATGCCCTCGCTGCTGGCGCAGGCACGTTCAGGGGTGCACGCAGCATCCGTCGCCACACACCTACTAACATGCACCAGAGCAGTTGAACACAGTTAAACACTTTTCCAACTTCTTTTTCTTTGCCTTTCCACCCCCATCCTTCAGACACCAAGGTTACACGCCTGCTTTTTGCAGGGGAAGAAAACAGATTGCAGCCCCAAAGCCAAAATCTTCGGTCAATACAAGGATAGATACTTCACCGTCAGACCCCTCGTGTAGTTATTTGTGTGAGAGTGAAGTTGAAAGGCAGCGAGGTACAAAACACCACCAACCCCCTCGATGCGAGGCGGTGGGGAATTGAGCCCTTAATCCACGCTGGGCTGTCTGGGCAGCGCTCACATTGACCGATTTCTGCTTTTCACTAAATTGATTAGCTTTACAGTGCTGTTTCAGTGGTTGTCTGGGTTTGAGCAAGTCCTGTATCCATTACCAGCCATTCTTCTTATCCTCAGAGAACCTCTCTCAAAGTTCAGCGCAGTGAAGTTGCCCACAAGGTACTGTTATTATAGTCAATACAAATATAATAAAAGGCAGCAGGAGAGCGGACAGGCTCCTTACACTGAACAAGAGCTCAGGAGAGATGTGGTTTCTTAGAATACGGTACAGCAGATACACCACTGCCTTCAGATATAAAAATCACCAGGCAGTCAGTACCATATTGAAGGTTTTTGGGGTTTTTTTTCCCAGCACTTGTGCATCTGAGCTTTCTTGGAGACCTTTTCTGCAGCTGTATATCAGATTATACTTAACATCATTATCATGCTAAAGGCAAGAAGTCTCCATAAGAGACTCCTAGCTGGGCACACGTGCTGGCATATCAGTTTTCCAGACAGTAGAGTACCACTGCGTGAAGCCACTGAGCAGGCTTGAATATATAAGGTCCTCCACGAGTCAGAAGATGCTCTCAGGTGCTTCCACACTGCATGGTGCACCTCCCCTGGGAGCGAAGGCTCAGCAGCGCAGAACTGGTCTGGGTAATTAGAGCACAGGCAGCCTGGGAGGGGTGAGCCTGTACCCGGTGCCCACCTGGAGAGCTCACTCATACAGTCACAGCACACAGAAGGGGCAGAGCACTGGGTTATCGGTAATAACTGAGCAAATTGGCTTTTTTTTATTATTATTCTTTGAGGGAAGATGAAGGGAAATCTAGGTTAGACTCATTTTTCCCAATCTCCTATCCTGCAGTGGTGAAGTAAGCGATCTCTGCTATTGTGAGCTTTATGAGATGGCTTATCACACACTTAAATGCAATCCTTCGGACATGAGAAGATGTCTACACATCCTGTTCTTTAAGCATGCTTTGAATCCTGGTGATTTACCCTTTCTTACCCATCCATGCACCTATTTTTTATGTTTATCCACTTTAAATTGCATTAACACCAACACTGCACCAGTTTGCTGCGCCCAGTCTGGCTGCGTTAGTCTGTCTGTCCCGCTCTTCCGGACAGAGCTGTGCATCACGCTGGCTGCCAGCAGCGAGGCTGTGGTATTTAAAGGAGGTTTTTCATGAGTTGGTTACTGTAGCTGGATTAAAGAACTGACATAACTAACACCGCTTATTTTGTCCTGATAGATTTACTGTAAATCTTTTCTAAAAGTCATATTTAGAGGGAGCCTGGTGGCGTGTCATTGAGTATCTGTAGAACTGCAGCCAGTACTAAAATACAGCGTACTCAAACGTGGGGCTCTGGGTACAACCAGTGCTGGCACACTTCTGGGAGGAATTTTTTCCCCTTTCTGACATACGCAGTATTACACAACCGTCCTCGACCCTGTGGAATATTCACCTGCATCTGACGGACTGGACATTGACTATGTCTGAGGCAGGAAACAGGATTTTGATGGGGAAATTATTTGAATGGGGCTATCAAATCCCACTCCCTCTGTCTTTAAAAGCTCTCTCAGTGGCTGCATTTCTTCCTTTTTATTTGCAAGTACAGGAGAGCAGCAACAAGAAACCCTCAAGCCACCTGGACAAGGAATAGCATCAAAGTGTGACAATGCGTTTGCAGCCCAGCCTTGATCTATGCAAAGTGGGGCGATCCCACAGCATACAGCCTGGCCAGGATTAGAGAAAAACCCAGGATTTATTTGAATCCTAAAGCTGTTACTTATAATTGATAAATAAACAGTTGCTTTTATATACCGGTAAACAGTGCTAATGATACCAATAACACCCTGAGCTACTAGCAAACAAATCGTGTATTGCAAACAGCGGGTAATGAGGGATTTGGGGAGGGGAGATCACAGCTTAATTAACTTTACCACAATGCAGCAGCCGAGTTTCATGAGCCCAAGACAGAGCAGAAATCAAAAAACCCACGTGTCCCAGAGGGGGCCTCAGGATGCTAATGGTGACAGTACATTTTGTGTGGCTGCGCATCCCCAGGCACCACCATCCACGGGGGACCTCGGTGGGATGAGGGGAGGGAGGGAACCCATGCCAGCGGCAGCATGGAAGGGGAGCTGTGATCCATGGAGAGGTCCCGGAGACAACAGAGGGAAAAGGAGAATCCTGGAGAAGTCTAAACGTGGCAGGGGTAGAGGCAGGTTACATTTCACTCCTGGTTTGATCACTCAGGAAGAATTACATTGGGATCAGCATCCGTACGGACAAACGCTGTGTAGTGTGTGCAGCTCCCAAGGAACCAACCCCCAGCCACTGGCAGCAAGGAACAAAATGGGAGACACCAGTTTGGCAGGAGTTTTGGATACACACTACCCCTGAATGTAGCCTGCTGCTGATAGCACCCTATAAAGGCAATGCAAATACGCAGTTTTCAATGGAGCTTTATAATTAAGACCCAATATAGAAAAAAACACCTCAATTCCTCCATAAAGTCAGGTAACTCCAAACAGAAGGAAAATTCCCCTTCTGAATCCTCTCTCTCCCAGAGCAACTGCTTCATTTAGGTAATTCAGGCACCTCCGTTCCCTCTCAACCGGGTGCTAATGGATGGAGATGCTTTGCAGAGGGTCTGAGTCCCAGCGCACGCTGAGATGTGTGCTGGCTCCCCCGCAGGCACCGACTTCGGGCAACTGCCTGGGGAGGGAGATTCGAAGAGCCCAGAAACCTCCCTGCTCTTCATTTGCTCTTCATTTCTCTGCGTGCTGCTGCAGCGGAAAAAGCCATCAAGCCTCTCGGAGGGAGCAGGGATCGATGCCATGCAGATAAAACCAGCAGTTGGAAAACTTTGGGTGAAAGTGTAATACTGTGAGCGCTTCCAGCTCAGTTTCATTCAAGTCCTGATACTGAGATTTTAGTACGATGCCAATTTTAGCTTGAATTGTCTGACAGCTCCTCTTTGTGAACAGGAGCAGTATTGACAGAATGGTACTTTTTGAAAGAAAAGCGTGTTTTTTTTCTCCCCAGAGAAAATAGGCTCCATGTGTAATAGGATGATGCTGTTTCTTTTCCTTCTGAACTAAGGCTGCTTAAAAAGAAAGCCCAATAGCTGGCTTTCATTACAGTCATGGCTTTGAGTTTTCTGGAAAAATAGGTATTAGTTATAGGATCTGAGGGCGTGCTATTTCAGGGGGGTTCCCCTTGGAGTTACTGCTCAGGTGCCTTCTCCGGGAGGCTGGATGAAATGTATGCCCTGGGCAGGTCCTGACTAAATCCCGAGGGTCCCAGGCAATAAAAGATGAAAGTCACTGCATTTTCAATGTGGCTCTCATTAACTATCCTCTTGAGCTGAAGGGGATCGTGATGTATTAAGTGGTGTCTGTGCCATAATGCAGAACTTGACCTGCAAGGTGATGAAGCAGCCCTTCACATGTGCAACACCAAAGGGACAATTCCCCCTTCCTGGGCTCTCAAAATGCATTTCCTAAATGCCAGTTTGCTGTCCCCTGGACAGAGGAAATTGTTTATGCTGGGAGAAAACAAACTGACAACCCTAAACTTGTCTGCCAGACTCCTTTTTCTGCACCGTACTTACTTTTTTTCACATCCTGCCATTCATGTCATGCCCCAATGAGACTGCAGTGAGGAAAGAGCTGCTATCAATGAGTCCTGAAATCACATTATGACAGTAAATCACAAAGGTGGCACGGCCGCGTCACCTCTGCAACCAGCGGCTTGGAAAGGGTGAGGGAGTGGGTGGACACAGCAGCCGCTCAAGACACCTGATTTCCATCTGCCTCCTCTGCCTGCGACCTGCCTGCGACAGGGAACTGTTTCCTTAACGAGAGACAAATCGATGGGAATATTCAACAGCCCCCTGTGTAAAGCTCTGAAATACTCTTTCTAAGCACAAGGAGATCCAGAGATAGAAAAGTCAGTATCATATGAAAAATGTAATTAAAGTTTGGGTCAGATTGAATCCATTACATCTCTCACAAGTACCCGGTGTTGATTTCAGTCTCAACCCCGGGGATGTGTAGTCTGATACCTCTGAAATCCCATGAGCAGGGGCCTAAGCCTGGCGTACATGCCATTTGTGTGCCTTAAACCCAAGAATAAGCTTCCAACCAACTTTAATTCTGTAGGATTCGTATTTTATTGACTCTGAGCAAAGACAAGTGAGCGGAAGCTGTATCTGCCACAAGGAAGATGGCTTTTGAGACACAATCTGTAAATAGAAGGGAAAGGGCTATTTTGGCTATATTTTTGAATTGGCAGAAAACTGCAGCAGATTGCATTATTCAGTGGGTAATGTAATGTTAATGCGACCTTGTAGCTGGGGGGGAGAGAACTTAAGGTTTAATCATTTTGTAATGCACTTACATTGCCCATTTTAGATTTGTCAGCTGTCATAAATGAACTGCAGTTTTATCCCAGGACTATATATAGAATTACTATTTGTATATTTTTCATCTGCAGCTTATGCAGTTTAAACGAAGAAAAGAAAGGAAGGAGCCAGGACAGAGCAAGGGGGAATGCGCCCTCGGCTCTGCGCCACCCAGAGAATTCCTCAGAGCCTCCATGCAGGAAAACGTTGCCTTTGCCTAAACCTCGGCTTAGGTGGTTGACATTTTCAATAAAACGACACCCATTTTCGGTAAGCCGTTTAATGTAGTGGAGAGCAAGGGAAGGAAACGCCGCATTTAAAAATACAGCCACATAGGAATGGCAGTCAGGGAACTTCTGCTTTGTGTCTTACGTATTTATCATTCCTAAGCACCAAACTCCAGGAAATCCTCTCCCATGGCATCACTCCTCACCAGTTTTATTGAAAAACTGTAATATCCTTTTGCATTCTAAATTCTGACTAAAAGCCACCCACGTTATGGATTTTTGTATACATATTTTAGCAGTTCTCAAACAAAGACTATTCCTCCTTTGACTGCCGAGTCCTGCTGCTTTCTCTGCTGCGTCTCCTCACAGCATCACTGGAAATCTCACGGCGTGTTGCAGGCTGCCCGAGCGCTGATTAATGTCCTTGCCAAAAAAAAAAAAAAGGGGGGTTTGCAAATGGATTTGCTGCTCCTATCAGCTCGAAGGAGTGTTTGAATGTGTTTGCTTTTTTGGGGCAGCCATTTGAAAAAATCCGAGGGAAACCTGAGAAAGCAGAACGTCCTGCTGATCATAAATTTCAAGTATTCCCATTGCCTCATCTTTTAATCAAATTCTTACTCTGGAAGCGATTTCTGTAGGGAATTTTGCCTCAACTGTTCTCTTTGCTGCTACATCCTACAGGCCAAAGGATTTCTTTTCTCCAACAATAATAATCGATGTTTTTTAAGAAGCAAGAATACCCCTGTTTTCATCTATAGCATTTACCTACAAAAAGCATGATAATTTATACAGAAAATGCAGTCTATCCTTCCTGCAGGACAGCCTGATTTATCGACTGTGCATCTGTTTCATATAAAGTGCCCCAAGTAGAACAAAAACCTCCATTCTAGCAAAACCAGGACAGTCCCTTTAGTTTTCAATAAATCATGTTCTACCTGTGGGATACCTTGTTAATGACTATACACTAAATCCAGAGAGGGTTTTGCTTTTTCTTTTTTTTCCTTTTCCTTTCTTATTTTTAGCTATCCATCACAAATATTCTGAGTTTCTGGGGCCAGTTGAACACCTTTGCTGCCCAGGCAAAGCTCCTTTTCATTTCAGAGGGAGTTTGGCATTAGTAAGCTGTCTACATCAAATATCTCATTAGTAACACGCATCTCTGTAACAATCTATCTTGGAATGTCCGGGCTTCATAAACCAGCCTGGGAAAACAATAAGCCAAAACCTTCCGTCATTCTGCTTGTAGTTAACATCTTTGCCTTTATGTACCCAATTTTTTTTTCTATTCAGGATGCAATTCAATTTCCGTTAAGAAGCCTAAATTCTATGTCCAGGGAAAATACCTGGTCCCCACCATGGGAAAAGCCTCCTTAGAGCAGGAGAAGACAGCGGCCTAAGCAGGAGAGCGAAGGAAGTGAAGGTCCCAACAGAGTTATGGAGATGGGGAATGAGGTTTCAGCAGAAAACGTGCTCTGTTCCCCCTACGAGCCTGTCCCTTCCTCACAGGTATCCCAGCCCCACACCTCCCATCCCCGGCCCTCCTCCCCGAGGACAGCCGCCACAGGGATGCCGCAGGACATCGCTCCTCACTCCTGCTGCAAACCCCAGTCTTTGCATCTTCAGCACCAACTTTCCCCAAACCACCTGAGGTTTTAGGAGGCTGAAGGGTGGGAGGAAATCCATGTTCCCAGTGCAGCTCCACTGAAAATGTGTGAGCCGCAGCCAAACTGGACCCAAGGGGCCCGTGTCTGTCAAAGGCGCTGATGCAAAGCCGAAATCATCATTTGAAGGCTTATATTGATGTAACTGGGAGTGGAAATTGTTTTTTTACTGAGGGCATAATTCAGGCAGGAGGATGCTTATAGCATCCAAAAGGCTTTAGGCTAGTTTTACGATACTGTCAGTGAAATACAAAGGTGCCTAGGGAAAAGAGAGTAAATTCGTGTAAAACACCAGCACAGTGAGCAGTGGCAGAGCTGGATCTTGTTTCCCACCCTGTGGGCTGGACCTCTGGTGCACCTGCATCCCCCTTCTCCCCCAGCCCCTGTCTGGTGATCTCCAGCCACACCGGTGGTTCCTCGGCAGAGCCGTGAGGTCTTTGCATGCGGCTGCAGTACCAGGTCCATCTGAAGTCCATCATCCCCTCAACATCCCACCGATTGAGTGGTCCTCCCTGAAAAGGACTCTGGGAAGCTGGAGCTGGAGCACTGCGGCTTTGAGAGACACTCTGCCTCTCCTCTTGTGTTTTTTCTGGACGATGGGGGTCTTGATTTCTGACAAGGCCTCTTGTTCCCACTGTAATATAAATTGCAGCATAAAAATATCACAGATGGGATGAGCTAAGTCCTTGACCTTGTTTCTTTGCTGCAAAAAGCCAGGTGGTACTTCTGCCAGTTTCTCTATTGCCAGTCAGGAATCAAACAATTCCCTGTCATTAAATTGCCAGTCTTTTGTCCCTGGGCATAGAGCAAAATAAAGTCACCTTTCCAACAGTTTGCCAACTGTTGAGATATGTTGCTATTTCAGTGTTATCTGCAATGTTATTTCCTTTGCCCAAGTGATGCGTCGCCAGACCTCGGGGATGAACCGTGTAGCCTGCACGTGAGACTGCTCTAAAAATCACCTCTTCTCTTGCAGGGGACCTGAAGAAGAGCTTGAGCTTGAGGACACCTTGGTTTGCTTGTTCCTCTCCTCCTAGATGCAGGAACGCCCCAGGCTCCACCTCGTCCTGCCACAAGTGACCCAGGATGCCTGGCAGCAGCACGGGATGTCCAAGGTGCCATTTTGGGCTTCTTCCTCCAAGGAACACTTTCCAAAAGACTTTTGTCTGTGATGGAAGTTGTGTCTGTCCAGTGTTTTATCAAAAGAGTTTCTGCTTCAGCCTTTTTTCAGCCGTTTTGCCTGCCTTTCTGATGCCTTTGCCAGCCTCACCAGGACTGAATTTGGCCCCTGGTAGACATTTCTCCATTAATCAGAGATTTGTCCCAGTGGCAGAGTTGTTCTGAGGTCTAATTAAGTTTACAGTTTCTAATTAAATTGATTTGAGGTCCTGGGGTGGACAGCCTTTTAAGAGCAATCATTTATTTAAAAGTTGAGATTTTTTGCCCCAGCAACCTTTTGTGTTAGGCTAATTTTAGCATCCAGAAGTGAAGGATGAGTAATCTTTTCTCAGGCTTTGGAGACATTGGTTGAAGCTTTTTCTCATTCACCTTAATCAAAGAAGTAATCAAAAATTGCTAATCACCTTTATGAAGGCACTTACGTCAGGGTAAAATATGTGGCAATCATACAGAGTCAGGAAGCAAATAATACTTGTTCAAAAAGAATAAAAGTGCTGGACCAAGGAGATGTGGGAGACCTGGACTGCAACCCTTGTGTCCCTGTTCCTATGGTCATTTTTCCTCCCACCTCCCAGATAATTAATAGGTGGTATTTGACAGGGTGTCTCACGTCCTGCTCCTGAGCCAGTCACTTCGAACAGGCTGTCGCTGCGAACTGCACTGCTGCACACCGTCGTCATTCAGACAAAGCTCATAACTTCATTTCTTCAGACTCAATCAACCAAATGAAACATTTCCCATGGAAGATTTGATTAAATGTCACTCAGACGTGGCAGAGAAACTTTCAAAATGATCAAAATTGACCAATTCACTCTTCTTGCCTTCATATGCCAAAGTTATCTTAATAAACCCTAATCAATGCCTACTTTATACTTACACATAAAAGCAACCCTTTAAGGTCCTCCCCTGGGGGAGTTTGAAGGGAGCTTTGGGGTCAGACCAGGTCCTTACTCACATGGTGTTTCCTCCAGGGCCAACTGCACGTTAGTTCACTTTTAGTCTTCAGAGAGTGGGGAACCTTATTGCCTTTGTGCCCTGCTTGTGTTACAGCCTTTTGTCACGGGAAACTGAGCCACCCCATCCTGATTTTGAAAGTCAACTGAAATCTTATCTCCCCAGTCTTGCCTTCGGAGTAATGATTGGGTTTTGACTGATATCTCATTTAAGATAACTAAGATAATTAAAAGAAGAAAAGTGGTGGATTGAGGAGATGTGGACTCCCATCCCACTTCACGTGGCCCTATTCTGTTTCCAGCGCCTGGATAATTAATAAATGCTGTTTGATGGATTGTCTCATTTAAGGTAACTAAGAAAACTTGACCTCCTACAAGGCTCCTGCCTTTAGAGCTCAGGAATATGCAATGGATAAAGGACTGAGAGGGCCATGGATTTTTCACTGGAAGATTTTTTTTCCCCAAAAAGTAATGCTGACTTGTTGAAAATGTCTTTTTCACCTTGAAAAGACACTTTTGATAAAGCTTTTTCAACACTTTGAAATGTTTTCAATATTTAAAATGAAATTGCTTTCCAGATATCCAGTCTGAAACATGTTCTTCAGATTCAAAGGTAAAATAATTATAAAACAGAATTATAATAAGGCCAGAGAGGAAATGACACATTTCAAACTAATCTAAGCAGATTCAGGCTGGACCTTGTCTGAATTTTCTTTCCCTTTTCAGTTTGCATTTCTTTTGTCAAGAGTTAAAGCAAAGAAATACTTCAAAATCTTCCACGTGCAAAAACACTTCCTTGCCCAGCTCTGATTGCTCAATTGAATTATTTGTAGACAGATCACAACTCCCTTCAATTAATCCGTTCCTTGAATGCTTCTTTCTCCACAATCCCTGACCCACAGCTCATTCATAGACCCAATGCTTCTGCTGATTTAATTAGCCATTTAACTCACGCGGCCTGTGAATGTTTCCTGTTTGCACGAACCCTCACTTAAGCTTAGGATTTGCATATAGCTTCTAATTCTCACTTAAAATTCACCCCTTCTAAAGCCATTTTTGCCTCTGACCTCCCATGCTGGGATCCGTGTGGGAAGCCGATGCATTAGGAGCATGAACCCAGCTGGAATGAATTTGTTTAAAAAGCTGAGAGGACTTTCACTGAGATTTTTTGGCATTACTCATCCAGTTCTATAAATTAATGGAGCTAATGCTGGCCACTGGGTGCTGGGCTGGTTGCAGATAAGGGATATAAAGGCAGCCCAGGGTCCCAGAACCTCATCTCTTGGCACAGGGATAGTGCTGGGTAGGAAAACGAGGAGCAGGATGAAGACCTTACACAAGTCAGACTTCAGACTCCTGTGCAGTAAGTTGGCAGCACAGGTGATGTTCCCAGAAATTGCTGTATCCCCAGAGAGTCTGCGGGGTTTGGTAGGTGCTGTGGTGGTCCTGCAGAACATTTCCACTCCCATAAGCCATAAAGGTGGTAAGAAACTACTTCCCCCCCTCTCCCGCCTTGTTCACAACAGCTGATTACTTAGAGACTACCAGAAAATCTTGGCTGCTAAGAGATCTCAGTTCTGCATCAAAAACTGTTGTGGTTGGGCTTTGGGGTTGTTTTTTTTTTTCCACTTAAATCCATGTATTTTGTTACTGTATTAACTGTGGAAAGTTAAGGTTTTGATGCTTTATGAGAGTAACTCTGTCACTTGCTGAACAGTTAATAAATAAGTTCTGATTTAGGGTAATCTGTAGCTTTCCTGATCCTTTGCCAGTAGAAGAAATCTGTAAGTATATTAAATCTTTCTCTTGCTGATTACTGCAGGGATTTTTACTGCAGGGCAAATCTGCATTTTACAAGCAGGAATACTATCTAGATAGATGTTTCTGATATGCATCAAGGGCTATATCTGATAATGTTCCCCTCAATTGAAGGTGACAATGAATACAGGAAAGAACTTGGTTTGCTTCTGTGCACATCCCAGAACATTAATTTCTTTGGTCAGATCAAGATCCTGAAGAACAAAATACTAAAATTGCTTAAGATGAGGCTTAACACCCAATCAGCCAAATTCCCTTTGTGCATCCTTACCTGCTCGCCCAGCAACGTGCTGTAAATCTGCTTTTTGCCACAGAGCGCGGAAGAGCCGGGGACTGGGGTAATTCACAAAAAGAAAAATATGTTTGCAAAACATCTTGTCTTGGAAAGTTGCCCACGGACTCAAACAATATATTCACAGTCATACAAAGTTTAACTCTTAAAGAAAAGCTCCAGGTACTGGCTGGGTCCAGAGCCTCGGCTGGTGCAAAGGAGGGCTGCTCCGCTGTTGTGCTGCCCGGGGCCATGTGCAGGCTCTGCCTTCGGCTCCTCCCGTGCTCCCGTCTCGGTTACTGTAAGTAAGTAAAGCCCCAGCAACCAACTTACAAAATTCACTTTGGAGAGCTCTGGCTTTATTTCTAGCTATTAGCTGACAGGGCTGTCGTTTGAGAAAGTGTGTTATGGATCTGCTCTGAGCAGGTTGCGGTGGGCTGTGCAGTCGGTGACCACACCAGGGCAGTCGCAGAGAGTCAACAGCCCAGCCATAACTCTCTGTGTCATGGAAAGCAATAAAAACCCTATCAAGAAGGAATCACAAACACCTAATGAGAATCAGATGCAGCTTAATATAGGCCACAGGCATGCTCTTATCCAGATGCGCAGGGAATTATGTACATAAACAGTGTATAATTTGGTTTTACATCTTATTTTTCATCCTCAACTTCAGAGGGAAATGAGTTAGTTACTGGCAGTGGCGTGTAGGAAAGCTGCTGTTATGTACTCGGCGATGGCTTGCACTCAGCTTGGTGTGATGGAGCTTCCCTTAGGGACTGGGCACTTATCTCCACTCAAGGTGGGCTGGAACAAACATCACGAAGTCCCCTGTGCAAAGTGCCCAGCTCTGGCTGGGAGGGAGGAGGGGGACCCTGCATTTGAGCAGCCTCTGGGGCAGGAGAGCAGAGCTGGGGTCCCTCGCTGCTGGGGCAGGCGGTGGCTGTGGGTGCCGCAGCCCTCGCTGTCCCGTAGGGCTGTCCCTCGGCACAGGAGGTCCTGCTGTTGGAGCTGCGTCATGGACCGGGTGGCGGAGGCAAAGGCTGGATTTGCAAGGTGATGCTTGTCTCTTCCTTGGGTGTTGGAGAAAAGGGCTCAGTTCCTCCAAAGCTGTGACTCTGTTAGGGCTGGAGAAGGAGGATTCCCCTGCCGTGCTTCCCGCTCCTGCTGTGCTGGTTGCTGTGCCTGAGGGTCGGAAGGCTGTAGGGCACTAGGGGGAAATTAGCTTCCCACATGAAGAGAAAGCTACTTCTCGCCTCGCCTACCTCACACTACTTACATTTGACCACATTTGTTGTTAGAAATGCAGAAAACCCTGGACTTAATGTATTCACATCTCAAACGCAGAGGGGAAGGAGGCTGTCAGTCAGCCAAGAAGGGCTGGAAGGCAGATGATCTGGGTGTTAAGCCTTGCTTCCCTTGGTGAGGTACATAAATCTGGGCAAAAAACTCCCTTCCTTCTCCTTTGAATTGGAAATAACTCACAGAAACTCTTTACTTTTTAAATGAAACATGCCTTGAGCTGCACCTCTGAGAGCAACGTATTATAAATGAGACTTAGGTTGATGTAATGGAGCTATGTCTCCTCTTCTGAGGCCACTTGGAGGTTGGCTGACCTGTTTCCAGGACTCAGATTACCAGTGTTTGAGAAGGACCAGTCAGACCCCTGCATTGCAGAAGCAAAGACACTTTGGGGGCCTGGTAGCAAGGGGACTTGTTTTCTCCATGGATCCAAACCTGCTCGACAACCTTATTCCTCCCCACCGGGTAGCTGGCTTCACAAAACCCATTCCTGATGCGCACCGCAGAGTAGAGGAGAATTGCTTCAAGCCAACTGAGAGCTGCATATCTTCTCATTACCACCAGCCCCAGCTTGCCAGGAAGGCTTTCTACAGCACTGGCACCTCTGATGATGCAGAGGAGTCGGTATCGCTTGGCTGCTTGGAGAAAAGATGACGTTTGGGGCAAATCTGCCGCAGTTTCTCACTGGGGAAGTGACGCCCTCAAAGATTTGGCCCTCTGTTTCCCTGTATCACCTTCAAGGTTTGCCCATGTATTTTGGTTAGAAATCGTTTCCCTTGAACGTAGCTGAGCAAGGATGCAGCTTTCCAGCGTGCTGCAGTCTGTGATCCAGGGCCCCGCTGCCCCGTTACCCGAAGGGATCTGGGGGAGCGCAGCATCCAGCTCCAGCACAGCCAGACCTGCAACACTGCAAGAGCTGTATAATCGAGAGAGATTTGTGTTAATTACCTACTTACCTGTGAAAACCTTAAGGTTCAGGATTAAGGGCAAGGAAATTATACGCGGGGGATATTTTAATGATCAGAAAAACCTATACTGTCTCACGAGTCGCTTTTTACATTAAAACTTCCTGGGCTTATAATTAGAAATGTAATATTTTGTGAACTGCAGTTCAGAAACTATGGGGAAAATGGTTTATTTCCCACCCCTCCACTTTCTTAATCAGTGCTCTCAGGTTTGTTTTCCAGTGGTTAATAACATAGCACTTATGCTCACCCTGGCTCAGAGGGGAAGCTTAAATCTACAGGGCACTTCTGATTTTTTTTCTTTATATATATGTATAAATTCAGGCAGTTAGTGAACCAGAAGTAATGCAAGTGTTTGGCCGTCGGGGAGCAGAGGAGAGGGGGAAGGAAAGGCAGGCGGTGCAGGGGCCATGTGCTCCCTGGGGACTGCCACCCTCCCGGCTCAGGGGTGCTGGTCCGACAGGCAGGGTGGTGTCGGGGGAGCTGCCCAGGGCAGGGACCGTCTCCTCCAGAGGCCATGGCACCATGCAAAACACTTAATAAATGACACCATTTAGAGGCAATTAGGTAATTATGCCTCTCTGCTGTACTCCTGAGTTGAGTTCACACTCCAAGCTTTCGGGCTGAGGTAGGTGTCGTCGCATTGCTCTCTGCAAAGCTAGTTTTTTTGCAAGGCTCTCTTTCACTACGCATTTTTGCCTCTCTTTACTCTGAGTCCAGGGGCAGGAGAGCTGCTGGCTGCCTTTTGCTTCTCCTGAGGACACCCATTTACTCTGCCACTCCTAATGTCAATAGCTGTAGCCCATGCCACGCAAGCACGGTGTTTTAACGCACAGCACTCCCCATTTCAGGGGTAAATGCATGTGTGATGGTGAGGCTTGGCGTGTGTGAAGGGGCATCCTCCCTTACGCCGCTCTTATGGGACAACAGCATTGAAGGAAGCTGCACAGGGAGGAATGAGGTCAGAAACAGCGAGCAAGAGGCTGTGTACGGCTTCAGACTGCTTCCTCATTAATCTCAGAGTAGAGTCACTTAAAAAGAACCATGACCTTCATAGAATCACTTAGGTTGGAAAAGACCTTTAAGATCATCTAGTCCAACCATTGACCCTACTCTACCAGGTCTGCCCCTAAACCATGTCTCATTCCCCATCCATTTGCACGAGGCTGTGTAATTTTTGCTGTTCTAAAGAAAAGGACCAGGGCGTGCACGTGCTGAGTGGTTCTCCAGCGAGCCAGGCTCAAAGGGAGAAAGGCTAATGGGGCCTAGGTTTGGCACTTCGGAGCTCAGGTGACTACTTGAGGGAGGGGGAAGGTGCTTATCTGAGTCGGGTGGCTTGCAACAGGCAGGAGGGCATATCCTTGGGGCTGGCTGTGCACCCGCTCTCGCTTGAGGAAAGAGGGTATAAGGGAGAGGAGCCCAGTGAGGAGGCAGCAGCATGATGAGCCCGATGGATGCTTGGCTGCAGGAGGAAGCTCGCAACCACAAAAGTGGGTTTCTCAATCTGGAAGCTGGATTTTTTAAGCCCGGAAGCAGACTTGTCAGTGGAAACATTTGGGGAACAGCTGGTATCAGCTATCGTTGCTCCTCCTTGTCCATGGGGATGGATTGCATTGCTGTAAATTACTGCGTTGGCAGCGGTCCCTGTTCACACCCCATGCCTCAGTAAAATCGTAGGCTGGGAATGGAAGATGTGGAGCATCAATCCTGGCTTTATGCCACCTGGGAGTTGCCTGTGTGAAGGCAATCTTCGGGTACTATTTGGGTGAACTTTCTAGGAGCTTTTTACTGCCTGAGAAGCTGGTTGTGAGGGTCAAGTGAATTTTGATCTAGCCCGTATGATCTGCATATAGCAGAAATCCAGATACACCCAGAAGGAAAGAAGGGAAATTAGGAACACAGAAGTTGATGGGCTGAAAACTTAATTAACATGTTGCAAAATTTGACCTGAACTCAGGCTCATCCCCTTTCTCTTCTCTTTTGTCACTATTGGTTTAGTTTGGTTTTTGAATTTTAATATTACTGCTCAGGATAAATTTTGCTCTCAAATTAGGAATAAATTATATCAGCTAAATGTCAGGCTAATGTGTTAATTCTGTTGCAATGCAGCGGAAAAACATATAACAGAATTCTCCCCCCCCATGTACCTTCCTCTGATTCACTCTGTGGTTCAGCTAATAGTTTTGCAGCCCTGTAGATGGCAAATAACCGAATAACAACCCAAAAGTTTTCTCTTTATTGCATCCATCTGCTGCACGAGGATGAGGAGCAGCTCCTTGTGATACATTTAGAATAACACATCTGCTGCTGTACGTTGCAGCACAGGGTCCTGGCCCCTTCTCCTTGCTTTCTATGACAAACAAGCAAGAGAATGACAAATAAAGCCGCGGCTGCCTTGTCAGCTCCAGCTCCTTGTGCTGCAGGCTAGATGAAATACCCACACAATCATGGCACCATCCCATATTTATTTAAAAATATTAAACTATTTATAATGGAGAGGTCATCAGCATGCTGCATTCATTAGCGAGGGCTCCAGGGAAGAGACAGCAGTGAGCAAAAAAACACAAACAGGCTCTACAAAAAAGAAGAAGCAAAGAAGCATCCTTTTGAAATGTCAGTGCTGAGAAGCAATTAAAACCAGGAAGACTTAAAATACAGGGAATTTCAATAGGCTGAGTAAGTACAGCAGCCAGCCCTGGCTGCCAGGGAACCCATGGTAGGATTCCCATGGATGTAAGAACAGAGGATCAGGTCTGTGCTGCACCGTGAAATGTAAACGGATTTTCTTTACGAAAGGAAGGATGAAATTGCCGCTTGTGTAGACAACTGACAGCAGTAAAGGCAGGCACGCAGCAGGTCAGGGAGGCAGGGCTGGATTTACGCAAGGGTTACACGCTGCAGGATACTGAGCATCTCGACCTGTGGGGTGGGTGCCCAGTTGCACGCAGGTGAGCACGGGGCCTCTGCCAGGCACAGGCTGGAAAACGTCACTTGAGGGGAAGAGATGTTGGGGTTTGATGGGGTTCAGGTTGCTCAGAAATGGCCGTTCAACCTTGCAAATTGCTCCTGGGCATCGCAGGGAGAGTAGGTGTTGGAGTCAAATGATGAAAGCAGGGAGTGGAGGACGTGCTCTTTCTTGGAAAGTGTTTCTGAGCAACTAGGAATTGGTCCAGTAACGGCATTTGAAGGAACTTAATGCCATTGCAGTGGTTTTATAGCTCTTAGTCCCTTTCACTCCATCTCCCGTTGAAATCTGTGCAGAAGAGCTGTCACACCTTGTGCAAATGCCGTCTGGTAACTAACTTTGCATGCAGGCAAAAGCTAACTGTGGTACTGAAGTTCACATTAGGATAATGAATTGGAAGAGGTCAGAAGAGATGAATATTTCATCTTTGGCTTGCCATGCCCTTTCAGAAATTAATTTGCACTGGGCAGTTGCATGGTACTTCTCCTTTTATATTTCCTTTTCTCATCCTTTTTTAAAATAGACATGGATCACATCCAAAACCCAAAGTGCTCAGATGGGCTTTGGAGTTGTCCTTGGCTCTTTATACTTTCTATTTCCCAGGCTGCCTTCTGAAAACGTTTTTAGAGGTTTCTCACTCCAGTTTTTCCCTTACCTGCAGAGCAGATTTTCATGTTTTCAGTGACAACGGAGTTGCAGCCCTTGCAAAGTGGCCAAAACAAGACCCAGAGCTGTGTTTCCCTTCCTTCTCCACCCCAGGGTCTTCCCAGTCTCTGGTTTCTGCCTTAGCTCTTTCTCCTCCTCCCACCTTGAAACTCCACTAAAAATTTCCCAGCTTTCAGAAGTCCCTGCAGACACAGAGGGAATGATCCTTAATTCCCAATTTCCATCCTACTGCTGGGCTCAGGGCACTTTATTTTAATGTAGAATTTTATAAGAATTCCTACAGGGAATTTCACATCCATATTTCCTTGTAGCGCTGCTGCTGAATCATCTAGGAACTGAAACTTGCTTGGCTGGAGAGCAATGTGTTTTTATAAATTATCGACATGCTGAAATTGGCCCTTGTCCAAAGCAAGCCTTCTACTTTGCTAATACGCCTTGAGTCTAATCCCCATTGTTTTGTGGAGGACAAAGACAACTCGTCTCCAGCCGGTAAGGCTGGACGTGGGGCCTAGTGACACACACAGGAGGTGGAAACTGGGGACATAGATGCTGGGAGCAGCATTATAGCTGGCATATTAGAAATGCAAAGACAACTCTGTTGCTTCAGATCTTGTCTCCAAAGAGTCATCGGGGAGCAACAGCTCCCAAGAGCAGTCATGAGTAATTCACTGCAGGTTGTTGCCTGATGAACTCCTTTCTCCCAGTTTTGGTCATCTGCTGGGCAGTAGACTATGTCTGTCATTGTACAACACAATTCTGTTTCCATGGATCCGGACCTTCAACTAAAAGCTCATTTGATGCAAGTCAGGAGTGTTAAGACTTAATTCTACAGCAATAAAAAAGAAATGAGCCTAGCAGTAAAATGGTGTTGAAGGATGTATGGAAGATATGATGTCCATCCATACGTGGTGCTGTATGGATGGCGGTCTTCCACAGGGTTTTGCTAAGTGGTCTTAGGATTGTGGAAAGCCTCCATGACCTCATGCTGAGGACTGGGAGTTGAGCTGTCCCTGCTGCATGACGGGAGCAATATTCTGATTTATCGCTGCTGCGGTGGCTGCCGGTGACGGGTCTGGCAAGCTGCTGTCGGCAGAACTGTGCAGTGGACGCTTTGACCTCCGTTGGGCAGAGCGGGAAGGTGGAGCTGCTTCCTCTTCGAGCCTGCCTGCCAGAGACATGATTCAGATTTTACAGCTAATTGACTGCACTGATCTTGCTGCCAGAAAGGGATAATATTCAATGAATCGCTCGTCTTTCAGTTGCTGCTGTCCAAGACCCTGCATGCACCCTATAAAACCAGTCCTGTGACTGGTCCCTGGAGGTCTATGTTCTCCCACGTCCTCCCCTTCTCATTTTACCTGCTGCTCTGCTTAACTCTCTGTGCCTTGCAAGCACTCCCCTAGTTGGGGAGGAGGTGGTGGCCCAGAGTCAAAATGGGATTTTCTGCAATTTCCCCATATCTCTCTGCTTCCAATTAAAGCCCCGCTTCACAGAGGCAGGGGTTGCTCCATGAGAGGATAATGAATGTGGTGGAAACCAATGCCATCGGCCCTGGTAGCAGGAGGAGCTTGACTCGATGCCAACCGAAACTCGTTGTGGGCACTGGCTTGAAACACCCTCAGCCCACAGCACCGTTGTGCTGCGTGCTGTATATTTTTATGGACAGCCCTGAGCTCACAGCTGGAGGACACGGCGAGATAAGAAGCCCACGTGGCAGATGAAAACCGATCAGCCCGTTGCTGAATGCGAAACAAGGAAGGAAGCTTGTAAATACCACACCAAGGAGGGTGACGTGTGCTGTGAGGACGGGCTGGCGGTGGTACAAGCACTAGTGCTGCTGCTCGCTGCTTGGTCTGCTCATCTGCCACCCAACTGGAGTTTATTTGTTAACACTTCTTCCCAAAGCTGGCTCCCAGAAGAGCCGCCGCTGAGCCGGCTTTCATCTCTGCGTCGCACTGGAGAGCGATACCAGGCTGGAGCACGAACAAGCGTATAGCCGACAGCTCCAGGATCTAGCCCATCATACTTCCGTGATGATGCTAGGAAAATATAGAGCAAACTGCTGTAGGAATAACTTATCCCACATACGCTATACAAGAGCTGTTCCCATGATGTTTGCTCCATCCCCGACTAATTTAGCACACAGGACGGGCTGGCAGATTATGCAGCGAGACATGCTAATTTGGGCCTGTGGTTCATGTGAAAGAATAACGAGACAGTCTGGGAAACAATGGGAGCTAATATTAGGACGCCAGGCAGGGAGTCAGGAATCCTAATCCTGACTGCCACTGACCTGCTCCCAGGCCCCGAATCCCTCTTTGGAGCTGCTTGGAGAAAAGGAGCATCTCCCTTTATGCTTGGCTGAGTTAGCCTTGGGAGCCATTTATCCCAGCCAAGGCTTCTGGCTGTTATTATATATAAATAGTAATGATGATCATAATCTTTCCATAGGGGGTATGGCACTGCAGGGGTAGCGCCTCGTATCCAAGATGCTGCTTTTGTTGGACCAAGCTCATACGTGCAGTAGATGCTGCTTTAGGATAAAGATGCTCTTGAGGGACCAGCAAGCAGTAAGTCGATTAGGGACGTTTCTGTGAAGATGCAGCATCAGACACCGCCATGAATTCTTCTGCTTCAGTGCTTCAAAAAGCAAGACGGGGTTTGTATATCTTCTAAATCACGCAGTGATATCTTGTGGTGTGTCAATTGGCTCTGCTTCTGAGAACATTTATGTGTGTGCTCAGCCTTACACATGTGGCTTGTCTGATGCCTGTAAATTACTCTCGTGAGCAAAGCAAAGCCAGTCCCCAGATGGCGGCAGGATCAGGGCCGTGCTGCTGCCTTGTCTGTCGTGGCTTTTGCCAGAATTATAATTACGATCTAGAGGGGGACCTCCCAGCCACTCCTCACTGTTGAAGGAAGAGCGCGTTGATACCGCTTTGGAGGAACTCCTTCCCAAAACCTCAGCTTGTCCCATCGTTGTGCCTTGTTGCTACTTACTAATATAGTTCTTTTAATCTTATTGAGAGTACTTAGGCAATTTTTTTCTAAGGATGAAATCAATTCTCTATCATAGAAATCTTCCCCCATTTAGAGTTTTTACTGGGTGGGAAGAGATTTCTGCAGTTTATTCTCTATACATAATTGCTATTAATATTCTGTGCTTCGATTCTTCACTTTTGAGAGAAAAGTCACTCTGCATAGTTGGATAAGATACTGCACTGACTCAATCCCGTGGGCCAGTTAGTTTTGGGAAGCTGAGCCTTTGTGGCTAGTTTTAGTTTCAAACCAAATCATGAGATTGGCACCTTTAATTAGCTCCACACAAGCTGCTTGAACCAGGCTGTGCTGTGGGGAGAGGTGAGTTTTCCAAGCTTTTTCTTCCTGCTTTTTTTCTATATTTAAGCCATCAGACTGAGTACACATCCATCACAAGGGACTATCAACTTACTCAACATGCAGCATCTTTGAAAGGTTCAGACTTTGCTTCTTCTTTATGGTGCCATAAAGACGTATAGCAGAAGTCTTTCCTGATTTAGCTGTCTCCTGACAGTTTTTAGGATTTTTAGGGGGAATGAATAGCAAGTTTTATGCGTTGAAGATACATAGAGAAAATAGAGAGGAGATACAGAGCATGGGATAGAGTGGTGGTACTGTGTAGAAAGCAAGGGAAGGTCAGGGAATGGCATCTCCATTAGCCTCAGCAGAGCTGGTGGTGGAGTTTGAGGATGCGATGTGGCTCCCCATGTATCTGCAGAGCGAAGGAGGAGGGTAACGAGGAGTGAATGAGACTCTCGGGGTCTGAAGTGAGTTTAGGTGAGTGGTGGTGCCTTGGGCAGTTGGGTTGAGCATAAATGTGAGCCCTTTTCCTTTCTGAGCAGCAGGAGCAGAAAGGGTGGAGGTTTATCAGCTGAGACAGATGAATGGGCATAGCTTATCTTAGCAGAGCAGAGCTATTGTCTACTGAAAAGTCTCTGGTAACTCATGTGGAACCATTAAAATAGCAAAAGAAAAATTCCTAGGGAAGAATGTGAATTAATATCTACCAGACTAGGGGCAGGAACTCAGTCCTTCTGTAACTAGATCATAGTTAAGAAAGACCAGAGAAGTCAAAACTTTTCTTTTTCTTTTTTTTTTTTTTTCCCTCCTTTTTGGAAACAGTGCTTGGAAATGCTCCAATGTGTACCAGACCTCCACTCCCATAAAATCTGCCTAAAATTCACAAAAGTTGAAGCATGGGGCAGGCTCAGTTTCCCTTGCAAAGTCAATCTGATCCTTGCTGTAACCAACAGGCTGTACCCTCTCCCCTCTGCTCCGGACTTCTCGGGAGCTTTCTAAGGCCGGGAGCAGCCTGACTCCCTCCTTGCCAAAAAGCTGTACCCACAGCAATCCTGGAACAGCAATGGCTTCTGCAGGGAAGACACACCTGAAAAAGGCTAATAAACTCAGGGAGCACAAATGCTAATGAAAGTTAATGAGATCTACAATTTTTAATTGTGTAGGTCTTGTCTTTTTTTTTTTTTTTTTTTTTTTATCTTNATTTTCAAATTTTTATTTTTTTTGTTTTTTTTTTTTTTTTTTTTTTTTTTTTTTAGAATCTCGCTCTTTGTAATGACTGCTGGTTTCACACTAGCTGTAAGACACCCTGAGGCCAGCATCCCCAGGAGGGTGTACCTGCTGCCAGGCGGTCACTCTGTGCCTTTGTGCTTCCAGCCAGTAAGCTCAACGACATCCCAATATACCCGGCCTGTTGTGTGTTATTTAAGCCATAGGATATGACAGAGCGTGTTTTATGGAGCCATTAATTTATGCTGTGGGTGACTTTAGCCACCCAAGAAGTACATTAACGGCCCTATAAAATACACCCCAGAGTGTCTTAATATGGTTATGAGATTGATCTTCAGCTTTATATTCCACTATGCGTGATATTATTGAAATAAATTGTAGAGGAAGGAGATACAGGGGATCCCAGTAAGGAGTGAGTTGCCTTTTTCTTCTTAGGATCCCACGGTCACACGAAGTCACAGATTCACTCTGGGGAGCGAGCTGTGGGACAGGATCCAGCTGCCCCACTGTGGGAGGCTGGAGATGTCCCACGCAAGGTGCTGCCTTTGGGGATGGAGCTTGTTGGCCCAACTCTGTGAACGACCTTAGGCAGTACCTGTCCAGGCCGGCTGGTCTGTGGCTCTAACCAGAACTGCGCGTGTCCTGACACTTGGGATATTTTCTACAAATACAGGGTTCGGTCAGTATCTGGAGTTGGGTCATCAGTTGAAACGTTTGCCAGGGCCAGGACTCAAAGCAGCAGCATCCCGGCTCCTCCTTGCTACCAGACAGCAGTACCAGCTTGTCCAGAAATTCTGGCTGTCGCACAAAAAATTCTTCTCTGACAAAAGTAAGGTGGGATTACTAGGAACAACAATTCCTGTTTGGGAAATACAGCAATACATGGCTTTCCTACGGGCAGATGTTGGTAGCATGAGTGTACCAGCAGGAAGCCGCAAGGTCTGAAAGGCTGGACCTTGTTTAACGTCTCTTTTTCTCCCAAGATCTGCATACTCAGGCTTTCAAAGCCTTAAGGCCTGTGATGTCAAAGTATTGAGGGTTTGGGTTTTAGCTGGAAATTATGAATAAACTCTGCTGTGTTAAATAATCTGTACTTCTGGCTATAGCCTTCATCATTGTCATCTTTTTTTTTTTTTCTTTTACGCTCTCTGGTGGGAGCTCATGGCTCTGTGCTGCCATAAACCCACAACATTCTCAGTGACTAGACATATATTTTTTTTTTATCCCCAAACAAGTAACACTGTGGTTTTCTCTAGTTTTAGTATGAAATCTGAGAGAATGATTCGATGCTTGGGGGAGCTTTGACCCATTTTAAAATCCAGGACACGGCATGAAATTTCAGAGGTGCTTATGAGACCAAGACCGTGGGTCGATATCCTCTTTGAAAGAAGCATTTTAGCTGCTGTTGTGTGTTTGCAGCGGGGCCCAAAGCATGTGGAGTACCTTCTGAAGGAGGACGAAAACACCAGCCCACTCATCCCAACAGATTAGAGGCTGCCGACAGATGGGCCACCAAACCACGGTGACTGCAGATAACAGAGCAAGGGAGTTGGGCTCTACTTAAAGCTCTGAGCCAGCCTGAATTGGTTTTTTTAATCAGCGCTGCCGTGGGCTGTGAGCTGTGAAGAGCGTGCCGTCCCGTGTGAGGTGATGCTGGACCAGGCGCTGCAGGTGAGGCGGGATGGCTGCAGCCAGCCTTGCTCGGACAAGGGATGCGCCTGAGCTTCTCCCTGCCCCGTGTTAACGTTCCGCTGTTCCCCAGGTGCCCTGTGAAGCTTCACTAATTAATGTTCATAAAGCGCTTACAGACCTTTGCAAAAAGGAGGGTATTGTTATTAGAACCGCGGTTGTTAGAGCTGAAAATGGTCTGTTAATCATTAAATCGGTTCCCCAGGAAGGCAGGACCACCCTCCCTTGGGAGAGAGGCCACGCTGCGCAGCTGAAATGCAAAGGCAGGTTTTTTTGTAAGGTGTAACGACCCCATGATCTGTCTGGCTGGTGTCAGGGACTTCTCTGGGTAGGAGCAGCCCTGTCACGGGCTCCACCTTGCTAATGGCTGACCAGTTTAATAGAGGTGGCTGGAGCAGGGGCTGAAATCACCTTGTCGCAGCAGTAAGCTGCTGGGCAGTCGCAGGGTCAGGAACAAGGACAACAAAAAAAATCTTGGCTATACTTGAGCTGTTACAACTGACGTCAGCTTCTAGCATCTAGAGCTATCCTGACTAACGGCTTGACCAACTGGTCCTTACTGGATGAGACTAGGAGATAAAATGGTAGGAACTTGGTCATGGAGGAAAACTGAAGGGAAAGTCTTAAAATCAAGAGAAAGTTCTGGCTGAGGTTTGCGGGTTTTGTTAATTACCAACAAGAACAATTTTGGGAACACAGTGGCCCAGACACGAGTATGGCATTAGGATTACGACCGGAACAGCTCACGCTTGCATTAGCGTTGCATTGTTTGTAAGCAAACAGAAAATGGCCCTTGGAAATCTGTCGTCTCATAAATCTTACTAGCGAAATTGTTTTTCTAAATGGTGTTTTTTCCAAAATTTTTCCATAAGGCATGAGTAGTTCTGTAAGATCTATTCAGGGCAGCCACAGCTCATGTGATACTCACATGGATCCCAGATGAATTTTAGCGGAGCAGGGCTGTCACATAACACATCCCGCAAAATGATGGTGATGAAAATACGTCACGCCCAGCTCTCAGCTGTGAACAAGAGTCTCGGTGCGCTGTGAGCTCATACGTGTGACACAGCTATCAGCTGGCAGGCAGATGAGATACAAACCCTTCCCCACTAGCCACGCTGCTGCTCCTCGGGGTTCGTGGGCCTCCTGAGCATTTATTCCTCGGGGGATGTAGCCTGATCGCTCATCCTGTTTTTACTGATCAAGGTACAGTAAAAAGCCTGCCGTGATCCTAAAAATGACAAACTGGGTAGCCGGTTACAGAGCCAGTGAAAGCAGATGTAAGGCAGTTACTGCTGCTCAAACACAGGGGATGAGCACAGCTTTATGCGTGAAAATTAAGTATTGAAGTTCCAAGTGGAAAGAAACCTCTTGGAGAGATGGAGGAAAACAAGGGCTAGACACAGCAGGTGATTCGAATTTCATGAGTCCACTTCTGCTTTTGCCCTTCACACCCGGGAAGGCAGGCTCTGCCCTGCTCCTTGGAAGGGGCTCAGGTACTTATTCCAACTTTCTGAGCACTGGCAATCTCATCTGCGTCCCTGGAGAGAGATGCCTGAGGCACAGGGGATGAAGCTGACTCACTGCTGTGCTGCCTGACATTGGACAAAGCGTTCCCGTTCCCTTGCCTGGAGGTGGCTGTGCCACTCGGGCCAGAGACTGCAGCTTCTGAGGCTGCGGAGCAGTGCCTGCAGCCATGGGGATTTTATGAAATAGCCGTATGAGAGATCTCAGCTAGGGGAAAGGAGTGATGGGGATGCAGGGTGTGGGGAAGGACAGGCTCCCCTACTCCATCTAGGACAGATGGAAGAGCAGGGAAGGTACCCCATCACCTCTCTTAGCTCCGTGAGCTAAGCCTGGCTGACCAGTTCAGCCAGCACCGGAGGATGTTAGGCTGAGCTCCGTCCCCAGCTATCGCACACGAGCTCCACGAGCCTGCCGGCTCTCCTGCATCGCAGATCATTTTGGTACACGCATGGCGTGAAAGATGCGAGACGAGAGAGCAACGCGGACGGCAGCAAAGTCTGCGGGCTGTACTGGCAGAGCACACGTTAGGGCAGCGCAGGGAGCGAGCCCGGACTCTTTGTTTCCCTGTGTCGCTTCTCACTCCCGATTAGCAGCAAAATAGGGCACGCACGCATCTGACAACTGAATTCCTTGCTGGAAGGGGTTCCGTCATGCATAAGACTGCTCAAAATGAGGCCTGGCTTTCAGGTTTGGAAGCACGGAGCATGACCTGGAAGGGACAGCTGGTACGTGCACGCTTACTTGTTTTCCCCTTTTGAGTTTTGCACCAGTTCTGGGTAACTTTGAAGAGTTGTGGCCAAGGGCAAATGAAGGGATGCACGTCCCTCTCCCCAGCAGACAGACCTTGCTGTAGGTCTGTCCAGCTTCTTAACAATTTCATGGGGAAAATAACGTGTGAGAACACAATTAACGTTGCAAATTCAAGCACTAAAATATTGAGAAGTGGAGAACTGAGGATACGAGCGCGGCTTTAATTCAGCCTCGCGCAAGCGCTTCGATACCGTCTTGGTGACAGGCTCGTGCGAGTTTTTCCTCGGGACTTTCTACTTCATCGTGCCCCCCTCCCGTAACAACCCCCGGGAAAGCACAGGTGAGCAGCGATCCCAGAGGTTTGCAACTGGGAAAAATCCTAGAAATCCTCCTGGGAAAGCAAAGGATTACCATCCCTCTTCCCCTGAAAGGCGAGCATCTCCAGGGGCTGAACTTTTCAGCGGAGCCGTGCCGGGGGGGGGAGCCCCCAGCCCCTTCCCGGAGATGCAGGAATCCGGCTGCGCGGTTTCACCCGCGCTGCGCGGGCACCGACTTTTCCCTTTGGAAAAGTTGGCCGTGGGAGCGGGGCCCTTCGAACAGGGGAGCGCACCGGCACCGGGGCCGGGGGGAGCGGGCGGGGGG
>VYXH01007513.1:126143-183790 GCA_013397275.1 Burhinus bistriatus
TTTTTTTTTTTTTTTTAAATGAAAATGCATGGACAGGCGGAGATTGTTGACCTAGTTTCACATGGAGGTATTTTTCTCTGAACTTAACCATAGTCTAGATAAATCCTTCATGTGGCAGGAAGCTTCGTTTACTACACGTGGAGCAAGGCAATTAAATCCCCAATAATTGTCTGTCTCTGGCTTTCTGGGGAGGAGCGGAACTGCGCTGGGCAAAATCCAGCCGGGGCGTTGAGGACGCCAGGGCTGTGCCGGTCCAAGGGTTGACTGCTTGGGGAAGTTACGTATAGGGGAAAGTTTTATATCTATACACAGCCTGTGCCCAGCCTAAGAGGAGGAGCTTGTGAAACTGTTGTGTATCACCTATCAAAATAGTTTGAATTCTTGGGTGAGGCTCTTAGAACATGTGACTGTTGTGCATATATGAATATATATATTTAATTTTTGCCCTTAAGCATTCATGTTGTCAAATGCTGCTTCAATGAAGAGTTCCAGAATCTTCTCTTCTTGTCTCTTCCCCCCCCGCTCCCTTCCCTGCCATTTTTAATGGAAACTAATCCCGTGACTCCAGCAGCTCAGGTTGTTAAACAACCAATGTCATAGATTTCGGCATAAGTGGCAAAATTTGTTATTGGCACAGGTATTTGAAAGCTGAAAAGGAAGAGTATGAAACCACCACCGTTATGGCCGAGAACGGTTCCCATGCCCATTACCTCATCACGAGATGCACGGGCAGCCTCTGATCCTGTAAAAACATTTAAATTCACTTCTGTGGTGTTCCTGTGGTGAAACCATTTCAGCGATACTTGTCCTGTAAATCATCTGCAGGAACACGTTGGTTTTGAAAGACAGCTTGTTTATGAGACCTCTCTTGCTTTCTAAGCGGATTATGTGACACGGCTGCTGAAGATCCAGATTCCCTTTTCCTGACAAATGCTGCTATCTAGACCTTTGTCTGGTCCCTGTGAGTCATTTCAAGAGTGCAGGAGGGAAAACTAGAGCATGCCTATAAACGTTGTCTCGGAAAGGTGCCCAGTTTCGCCATACACACAGGTCTCTGGCATTTTAAAGGCAATAAAGTGGCATTTAGGTCCCTCATTCCAGAGGCAGGTGGCAGTTACTCTTTAACAGAAGGCCATTCCTTTGTGAGGATGGGAGAAGTGGTGAATACATGGGTGCACGATGGCAATCTTCCAAGCCTGATGAAGTTTGGGTCCCTCTTACGCCAGGCAGTGCGTGAACCCCTGAGAGTTGTCCCTGCCTGGGTGCTTTGCAGGAGAAGGAGAGTGAGGACTAAAGAGACCCCAAGTCATGTTTGGAGGGGGGAGGCCAAGCACAAAGGCTGCGTGACTCAGTCGGGATGCTTGTGGCAAGGTCTTGGACCCACAAATCTCAGCTCCCCATTGTGCGGTGGGGCTCTGCTGCTTCCCAGATCCACATAAAAACAGGGGAAATGGATAAATTGCTTCAGCTGGAGGAGCTCCCTTCTGCATGACCAGGCTGTCCTGCTCGGGTGGAGGTTTGCCATGACTGTGTTTCCATTTAAAATACTCTATAGGTTTTTTACTGTGTGCTTGTAAAACATGTCAAAAGCTGAAATTTTTATCTGCAAAAAGAGATGACTTAAGGACTATCCAAGGCAGCTTTTCCATTTATTTTTGTTTTCTATTGCCAGTTTTCCAGTTGTGTTAGTTGATGCTGGAAATACACATATACCAGTTTTTCCAGGAGCTAAATATGGGTGGTTGGTTTTTTTTTTTTTTTCTTTGTACATAGTTCTGATCTGGGATAGGATTTCTTGGTCCCATCACAGACTGGTAAGCAGTTAATGTGTAAATTTGGATCTGCTGAAGCTGTTAGACATGAGAAAAGCCCCAGTAAAAATGAGAGTGCTTAAATTTAAGCAAGTGCTAACGTAACACATCGCAGAGGGCTTTTTCTGTCTGCATGTAAAAAGATGCTATAATCAGTGCTGAGGCTTGCCTAAACCAGTGTGGAAATTGCTGTTTGCCTAAAAGCCGGGCAAGTTGTCACAATCCTGAAGAGCTCATCACCATTAAAAGGTTGCAGCGGATTAACCAAAATCTATTTCAAATTGATTTAGTGTAGCTGGTGCATAACTCAGCCTGGTCATCTGTACCCAGCTTTGGGGCTGGTGTGAGTTCCGAGAGCGAGCGGGTGAGTTGTCATCGCATCTTGCTGTAACGGTGCTGCCTGCCGTCCCCTGAGGATGCTGGGGAAAACAAGGAAACCCTGGCTCCCCAACTGGCTCGTCACAGTTAACTTTTATTTTCTGTATTCTTCTCTCATTCCATACAGCGTCTGCCGTAGCGGTAGCTGCCCGGATGGGATCTTGCCCCTGGCTGGGAGTACAAGTATTTTTCCACGGTGCAGTTGAGTTGGCAGGGAAGGGTACATCAGCTGCCTGGCTGGAGCCCATTTCGGGAGGTGCTGGGTACAATTTGTTGGTTGATTTCTGACAAAGAGCGTTTCTGCTGCCTGCAGCACCTCCTGCCCTCCAGGTCCAGGGCTGTGTGGTTGCCAGGAAGATTAAAAACTTTTCTTTAAAAATTTAGGGACTTTTTTAGCCACCGTACAGGCTTTAATTAAAACTAGTGTTCCTCTTTTTCTGTATTGATTGCAGATTTTCCGAACAATAGTCACGCAGCTGATTTTTGCTGCTGTTCTGCTCCTGTTGCTCTGTTTTTACAAACCTCAAACATCTTCCCAGCAACTTGTGGGCTGTGCCAGGCAGAGTCCGCTCTTCCCTGAGCTCCCAGCTGAGCAAAGTCTTCCCATTAGCATCACCAACTGATAAACAAAACTTCATCAAGGCCTCTGAAGGACACATCTTTCATGTATTTGGACACAGTAGCAGCCCTGCTGAATGCTGATAGCTGTCTGAACCAGTGGCAGAAACAGTGGGGAATATTTATTGCATATTTATTTTTCCTCAAAGTCCCTGATGTAGGAGAGACCTCAGCATTATTATGCATTGCAGTGGATCATGTTCCGAGGACTTCTTGCTGTAAAAACATTGTTTCTAGCTCAAGTTTAGCAAAAGGATGCTCTCAGACTCAGCTCTTTCAGATGATATTTCACATTGATGACTTATAATATCCAGGTGAGCTTTAAGTTGTAATGTTTACAGAAAATATGTCTGAAGTTTCCCCTCTTGGAGGTGAATAAGCAATATTCACACTGCTCAGCACCCGCTCACCAACCTGCCTGAAACCAGATTAAAAAATACAGAATGGTATTTGCATTGTTTTCCCCTTCTCTCAACTCCGCATTTCCTCTTGACTGGTCAAATCGAACGGCAGTGACATTTCAAAATCTTCCTGAATAGCAAAATTAGAAATATTCCTTTTCTAAGAAGACTGCAAGAGGTAGTTTAAACATTGCATGCAGCCACTCTGGTAGGAAGTTGTTTAACTTGTCGAAATCTCTCTTTTACTGCAGAACCTCTATTGAAAATGACAAATTGCTTAAAGCAGTTTCCGTGTTAGTCTTTAAAAAATTCAGTTTCTTTCCATCCAGAACACGTGGAAGGCATTTGTGCACTTGCCTGACTGTTTCTCTATCCTAAGGCTCACACTCGATGGCTTTGGACTTCGTGTAATTTTTACACTCAGATGCTTGGGTTTGTTCTCCTTATCTTTCTATTGAATGGGGATTTCTGCCCCCTCCCCCCGCCCCTACCACTGCCTTAGCTTAGATGTGAAAAGTCAAATAACTCCCTAGTTCAGACTTTGGGGACCACGGTGAGAGCAGAGGAGGAACGCTCCAAGGTCTTTGCTTTTCAGAAGTGATGTTCAGAGTGTTACGAAATCCGTAATTTAAGCTGGAAAGTCTGCGTCCACAGCCAAGTTGTTGTAATGTCCTTTAAAAGGGTTGAGCAGTGTTAACGCTTCACAAAATGACACAACATCTTTTGCTTAAATGTTTCCAACTACTTCTCTGTAGCTGTCACTTTAGCAGAAGGACATGTGGGCAGGTACCAGATACAGAGCCGTGCGGTTGGCCGTAACTGCTGTAAAAGTAAAAATTGCTCAATTGAAAAGGCTTTTTTTTTTTTTAAAAACAAACAAACAAACAAAGATTTCAAGTTATCATTGTGCTCAAATGACCCTACGGAGAGCAGCACGCTGTGTGGTATGTATCCCGTGAGGATGTATTGCCAAGCCTTGCACTTGGGCTTGTGAAAGAAGAGGGTGCAGAAGAGAAGTGGGTCTCCTTAGCAATGCTCAATAAATGGCAGGCTCTGAAAATAAGGTGCAAATTATAATTCTGGAGCCTTAACAGGCTGAGATGAGGCTTTCTGTGCTCTTCCTTTCCCATGGAATGAGTTGCGTATTAATTTGCAGGGCTGCTTTTGGTGGCCCTGCTGAAGCTCCCCTGGCTGGAGACGGGTCCTTCCCTGGGGCCACGAGCAGAAGGTCACGTGCGTGTTGGCCGGTGCCCTCTGAACTTGGCCGAAAGGCAGGCTTTGGGCTGCACCCAGGTCTGTGAAACCAAGGGCACAAATTGTTCCCTTTCTGACTGGAAGGTGCTTTGCCCCAAATGGCATCGGATGAAAAGAAGTTGGCGTTGCCCCATTGCTCTGCTTGAGACAACCCTGTTGCTCAAGAGGGATGCTTACTGAGTTAGACAGCAGTCAGGAGGGGATCTGAGGACAATCCAGATGCTTTTTCTATAACTTGAAGGCATGTCATATCCTGGCACTTCTATTTTTACCCACTTTTCTTCTAATACTGTTTTTCTTTTATCTGCTATGATCCCTTCATTTTTGTCAGGGTTGGGTGATGTGATATTTTGAGTTTTTTTGTAACTCTTCCTTTGTTGACTTTTCGCATTTTGTTACAGTGTTGCATTTTTTTCCTCTAAAAGGGTACTTTAAAAAAGTAACAGTTACAAATTTTCTGGGTTCTGGCTTTGTTTTTATTCTCATGAGTGGTTTCGGGAAATTAACTTGATGCCAGAATCATGCTGTTTTCTTTGGTATAGGATGTGTCCCTGCAGATTCAGGTGAGCTGTCCCCTTAGTTGCTTTCCTGTTGCAAATACCGGTTAATATAACCTGTTTCAGAAGATGGTGTGAGAAGCTGGCACCCGCTGGTAAGAATAACCTGTCCCTGGGAGAGGGTCCTGATCTCTTGTAGGCAGAAGGCAGTTTGTGCCTGGAAGCATGGAGGCTTTATATCCCTTGTTTATGGTGTTTGTTGCTTTTTCTGGAATATCAGATGCTGCCTTTGGCTGTTCTTGTTATGTGAAGAAATGTCTGATCTGTTTCTGAACCCTGCAGAGCTCCCTGATACCAGGCATAAAATATTTTTTTAATGGATATTAAACGTGCCTTGCTGGCTGTTGCATCTGTGGTGGATAAAAATCAGTGCACCCCAAATACCTGGCAGATACTGCAAAACCAACTGCTTTCTTTTTGTAAGAACGTGAGGGTTTTAGTCCCTTTCCTCTTGCAATGTATTTAGGTTGCTTTCTGCTTGTCCAACAGCCATCACAAGCAGGACTGGGTTGCTGTCCTGTTCCCACAGTTGCATTCCTGTGGTTGATAATTAACCTGTTTCTTTAACAATGGTGCCATGTTTACTCTGAAGACCTCTTTTTTTTTTTTTTTTTTCTTCCCCCCATTTACCAATCTCAATCCAGATTACATGCAGTCTCTTCCCAGCAAAACACTGGAGCTAGTTAATATTCCACTGGAAGTGTGCTAATAAACCCCCTGGTTACCCGTACGGAGGGAAGCATCCTCAATGCGGTTGGTTTATTTAATATCTTGGGACAAGAGAATGCACCAAAATGTAGGAGTAAATGCCTTTAAAATGCAAGTTGAGCATTTGTAATAATCAACATACTAGCAAGATTTTTTGTTTTGGTTTTTTTTTTGCGGGGGGGGGAGGGGATTCTGATTTTTAAAGAATACAGACCCAAATTCTGTGTGAGACTGTGCAAGCTGAACAGGCAGACACACGGTCTGTCTCAGCCTCGGTATTTGGAAGGGGCCCTGTCCCGCTTCGCTCGCTGGCCTCGCCGGGGCTGTGGCAGCGGTGGCATTTGCGGGAGGAGTGATGCTGAGGCCGTGGTGCCTGGGGCTGCTGGTGGATGTTTGCAAGGTCAGGTCCGATGGCAGCAAAGGCAGCGTCCTCCTGCGGCCCGTTTCTGGGGTGGGAGATGGATGAAGGACGCAGAGCTGTGTGAGCAGGGACTACTCCCTCTGCTTGCAGGGTTCAGTGCCTTCCTAGGTGTGGCTATGGCAAAGCACACAACATTAAAATTAATGAACGCTCATGCAATTTTACCTAGAATAAAAACTGTTGCAAAACTTAAGTACTGAATAACACCAAAGCCTATTTTTCTGGGGGGAGATGGGTGTTTGTGGAGCCGCTGGGGCTTAGCTCCTGCATTGCTGCCCTTTCAAAGATGCCACGTTTTGATTTATCTTCCTTCCCCAGAACCTCCTTTCAGCCTTAAAAAAGCAATGCTTATCATCACTGGAGTCGGGAGCCTGCGCGGCAGTTTGAGTTACTGCCTTTCTGTTTCTAGTGCCATCTAAGCAAGCGTAAATCTGTGTATTATACCAATTTACATTTGGTGGGATTTGTCCTGACACGTCCAAAGCTTCTGACTCTTGATTCGTTGTAGGAGCAACTTCTTTAATATGGAGCCCTGGGGACAAGACCCAGTTTAAAATAAAGTTGTGCAGGTAAAAACCACAAAGGCATGGACTGGACGCCTGCCGTCTGCAACTAAACTAACTGAGGAGTTTAAATTCTGCTCTGCATTTCGTCTCGAGCGCTGCGCTCCTAACGGCAACGCGCGTTTCTGGCCTAAGCCTTGCCTTAGCCAAGACAGAAGCCGTCTGGTGCGGGCTGAGCGCAGCGTCCGGATTTCGCAGTGGGAAGAGGCCGACAGCAGCGATTCCTCAGCTGCTTGCAGGATGATGTTGTCTTGCTTCTTCTCGTGTGTACTACTTTTATGTAGGTCAGCCTGGCTTTTTTTGAAATGAGAGATGCATACACGTATCACCTTAAGTTCTTGTTGGTTTTGGGTTGTATGTATTTATTTATTTATTTATTTTTACTCTGCCTAGGGTGCATTTCTTCATTCAGGAACAAGGTGGTTTTAAGTAGAGTGTGAACTGTAAAACTTCCATTAAGTCTGTCCAGTGATAGCAATGCACCCCCGCTAACTCTGTGAAACACCTTGGCTTGAAAGTTTACTGCATCGGCTTTATGAGAATCAAAGCTTTTTGCACCAGATGAAAGGAAGGCTTTGCTATAAAATCCTGTTCCTTACTAATCTGTTTTTTCCTCAATTATTCTGAAGTTAGATGCAGACTATCACAGAACTTGCTGTATGCTTTGTAAACCTGGAAAGGAGAAGTTGGGCGTACGTGTGGATGACTGCATTAAATAAATGAAGCAAGAAAACGTGCTGTAGTTGCTTGATAGAGGCTTCTGTCATTTGGGACCAATTTTTCAAAGAACTTCATTTCTAATTCTAGATAATGAGATTTTTAAGCATGTACTGAGGCTGTTGAAATCAGTAGCTCTAAAGGGACAGATTTTAAGTGATACCTAAAATATACAGATTTCTTATGGAGGATGTTAAATATATATATATATGCACATAGTAGAAATTCATCACTATAGGGTCAGGGATAGATCCCTGTACAGCTAGAAACTTTCGGGGAAGAAACTTAGTGTATTGCTGGTTTTGGGCTAGCACTTTATTTTTCTTAGATACTTTTGTAATTCTTTTTATGGGTACTGAATTACTTCTGTGACAGACCACATTGCAGACAAGGGCAAAAGTTTAGCAATGTGCAGTGCAGAACGGCTGATTTCGTTGCCAGCTGCTGATTCTGGCTGTGCAGCTCTTGTACCAGGCAATTAAACCCACACTCATTACAGCCGTTGTGGTTTGGAAGTAAAGTGTTCCTGCCTTTAAACTCATAGTTTTACAGGATGTTGGTTTAGGCTGGAAGTTTGCAAAGCTTGAAATCTTGTATTTTCCTCTGGTTTGTGCTCAAGGGGTAGGGGAGGTGAACAAGGAGAGCTACATGGAGGGTTGTGTACCATGAAATGGGAAGGCGTGGGTTTCTCTTGGACAGCATCGTGAACCTGCAGTCACCTCCTAAAATTTTAATGAAATACTGTAGTGTCTGATGTACCAAGGTGCTGCAAATAGGAATGGTCTCTGCTGCAGTCTTGTTCTTGAAAAAAATGTCTAGTGCTGTAGGAAGTGCTGAGCATCCCTTTGTGAGCATATTTCTTCAACTCCTCAGGCGTGGATTTCTGCCTGCCTCCCTCGTGGGGAATTTCTGCCATGTTTGCAGACCGGTTTGGGAAAGCTGCTGGGCAAAGAGGAGGTCCCAGAGGGGGAGGAGGCAGAGATGGAAGAAGAATGTGACCCTCTGAGCCGTTACTGGTGACTGTGCTATTTTAACGTCAAACTTAATTTTTAGCTCTTCATAAACAAATCTTTGTGCCAGCTTTTTATATAGCTCTGAAGTCAGTTGTTGTGGCTGCTACACTGCAGCTGTATCCTCCATGGGTGCCACAGGGAGAAGAGCCGACCTCTCCTTCCCAAGATATGTCTCAGCACTCAGGAGGACCTTTGGAGAAGTGCTCTGCAGAGGGACAAACCTACCGGCTCTTCTGAACATTGCGTGACAGCTTCTTTATCCAGGGGTAGATCCATCTACTGGATCAAGTAAGATGCTGGATTCATTGGATTCATTACTATGGGAGCTGGTGTCCTTCATCCCATGACTGAAGGGACCCCCAGTACTTTTACATTTGCCCTGGAAATGTGATATTTGTCCTGGAAATGCAGTGTGCAGCATGAGCAGGGAAGCAGCGAGGATCCCATCTCTAAAGAGAGGGTTAGTTGATGTTTACTTTTGTTACGACATTACAGCCCTGTTGATTTAAACTTGAAAACTTCAGTGAAAACCACACACGCTGCTGTGAAAATTCATACTTGGTAACAAGTAAACAAGTGATCGAGCAGTCTGACTGACTCAGGAAATTCCCTCCAGACCTCGCGGGGAGGAGGAGCTTTGCATTTTTCTTGTCCCGTGTTTATTTTTAGTCTCGCCTCTAACATCGCTGATACTACCATTACAGCCCTGCAGATTAAAGTCCCAGCATGGGGTAGAGTTGAAAGAAAAATGCTGCAAAGCAGTCAAAAGCTCTAGGATTTTGCAGCTGTGTCATGCTACAGGCAATTAATTTAGTCCATTATTTGCCTGCCTGGGTGCAGCTCAGTGCTACGGCTCTGTGGAAGTCTTTGATTTCCTTGCACATCTCTTCTTGTCAGAGTTGACGTCTTCAGTGATGGCTCTGTCCTTGTGACTTGAAAGTGCCGGGCTTGTGATGCTAATATTTTGGGTGTAACTGCTGTCTTTTTAAGCCCCTTCCCCCCCGAATGGATTTTGCACTTGTTCTGAGGGTATGTTGTGTTTTAGAGCAGAAAGAGAAGAGTTCAAGTCCTGTAGAGCTCCCATCAGTGGTAACCCTTGTCTGCAGCTATCGATAACACTCACAGAGTTTTGGGTGGTGTTGGCGAGGACAATCTTGACGGCAGCACCCATCTGCAAGACCAGATGATTTATCCAAGAGCTCTCGGCTTTTCAAGGAGGCCCATTTTTTTTCCAGGGCTAGCTGTGTTAGTCTGAGTCAACAGAAGGGTATTTGATCTTTATGTCAAATAATCGTTGTTGGGTTTTCTGACTCGTCTTTTGCTGTTAGTCAAAATCCCCAGAGATGGCAGAGGACATTATTCAGGACTGCTTAGTGCTTGAAAACTCTTAGAAATAGCAGTTTCTGTTACTGGCTGGTATGCAGTCCAAATTGTATTGCAGCTATTTCAAAGGAAATGATTTTATCAGAAATAGCTGTATCTAAGGATGGTTGCCTTCTGCAGTAATAAAATTTGTACCTGGCCATCAATGAGAGACATGTCAGAGCAGTTACAAATGCTCACCAGCTGCGGGGGTGGGGAGGTGCCACCCTTTTTTTGCAGGACAAGGCTCAGGCAGTGCCAGGCAGAGCATCACCGGCAGGGTCCAGCCACCACGGGGTGGGGTAGCACTAGACCCAGAAACAGGCCATCCAGAGCGTGGCTGCCTCTGCTTGGAGAGGTACTCATCGCCTGGCCAACCTGGTTGTCTGCTCCCCTTGGCCAGAGACCTCCCCTCTTTGAGGGCTGTGAATTTGAAGGTAGCTGCTTAGCCCTCTCCTGCACCTTGTAGACATACCTTAAGGTGTACCCTCAAATACTTACTGAAGAGCCTAATTCTGTATTTTAACCCCTCTAAGGCTAGTTTTCCTTAGCTGTGAGCAGGGGAGCTGTTGCGACCTTAGAGATAGTCATTGCATCCCAGGGAGCACCTCCAGGAGACAGCCCATGCTTGCTTGGTGGACGTGGTCTGGTCAAAATAAGGTGATGCAGAGGGCAAAAAAACCTTGTGGACACTCGGCAGTATCATGCTAACCTATATCTTGGTAATTGTTAATGATCCTTGTGAGTCTTCTCATCTTCTGAGTTGATTTGACTTCTGATAATGTGACTTTAGGGTGAGTGGGAAGGGTTTGCAGGAGGTTCCCAACCAGCATGTACTATTTGGTATTTTCATTAGTGGAAGGAACCGGTTAACAGAGGTGGGAGATGGTGGGAATGAGGGGCCTGGCTGTGCTCAGATGCAGTTCTGCTACCCTGTGTTAGACCTAAATGTCAAGGTGCCGTTGGGCTGTGGAGGAGGTGACCAGTCTAACACCTGGAACTTGAAGAACCTGTTAGAAGACTAGACCAACTGCTTTGCTGTTTGGGGTTGTGGTTGTTTTTTTTTTTTTTGTAGACTTCTGCCAAATTTGGGTGCTTAGAGAGCAATTCTTCTTGGCAAGCATCTGCAGGTTCTGAGCAGCCTCCTTATAATTGAACGCTCCTCAACAAAACCAGCTTTTTTTCCAGATGAACTGGCTGTTGGGTTTGCTTTATTTTTAAACAAAGCAAGATCTCTGGGGGCTGGTGCCTGTTGGAGTCTCTCTGCGATAACGTAGAAAGGTTCTCAGTTAAAATGCAGCTGAAGAATAATTTAAAAATACAACAGTGTGAGCAGGGGTTGTTACAGAAACCACGGAGATCTGTTTCTCTACTTGGGAATCTTGGATTAAAGCATGTTGTTACAAGAAAATCCAATGACAAGTTTTATTCAGTCTCTATTATTCATGCACTGAATACCTCTTAAGGCTGTACAGAAATATGTCCTTTTCTAGACTTACAATGAGTAGACAAACACTATGTTTATACCAAATGCTGGAGGATTTACGGGTAACTACTATGTGGTTTGAAGTAACAATATACACAATGTATTGTAAATGATTCCCTTTTTATATTTGGCCTACGTTCAGTATAAGACTAAATGCAAGAATTTATGAGCTTAAAAAAAAATATCTTTCCAATGCTGAAAGCAAAAAGAATGATCTATAATGAGGCTTTACAGTATATAGTACTTTTAAGGGCAATTTTTTTATTTCCTTAATATATTTTCCATGTATTTTGCACTTCAAATAGGATACTGTTGGTTGCACTTACCAGCAAACAGCTGGGAGATTCTAGTGCCTTAACCGCACAGCAGCTGCTAATTAAAAATATATAATTCTACCCTGATTAGCTTATAATGATTATAATCCCCTTAAATTTGATTATTACCACAGCGTGGTAACCTCAGCCACCCCCTGTTTCATTGCAGGGCCTGTGAGTAACAAAACTAGTCATTAAGAGCTGATAGCTGGTTCCTGAATGATTGCCTCCCAAACAGAAGAGTGTGGGGGAATAAAGACGCCCCCGTTCCCGTGTGTCTTTGGAGGTGCCCAGTTTGAGTTTGTTTTCTCTTTTCTGCTCAGCCGGTGTCGTTTCAGCAGGGGCAGGTTCTGTGGCTGTGCAGGGAAGGGGGAAATCTGGGGAGCTGCGGGCACAAATGCTGTGATTCCCGGTCAGAAATCCAGACCCGCTGCGTGCGTCTGGGCAAGCAGCAGGCAAGCAGCGCATTTTGGTCTTGATGGTAGTGATTTTTCTTCAATCCTACTTTGGTTGTGCTAAGTTTAGTCTTGTCTTCTGATTTGAATTTTTTTTTTTTTTTTTTTTTAAACCAACAAAACCCCCACCTGGTCAACCTCACAAAACATAAAAGTCATGCTTTTCATCCCTAGGATTGCTTTGCTTTCATCTTGTGCCCATCTGCTTATCCTTTGCCAGTGTTTCTCAAGGTATTTTGTAGCTCTTGATAGCAGGGAATGGCCTTTTTCTTCTGCAGCACCTGGGTGCTTGGGAGATGACATTGTAGGACAGAGCAATAATAAATAACGGCTGCTGGAGAGCAGTTTGGAAACCCTGAGTTCAGGACTGCAGCAAGAGGAGGAAAAAATTGCCCAGAGACATGAAAAGAGACCGTGTCAAACGCCTTGTCAGAGAGATGCCCTCATCTCAAAGTACGGCTTCTTCATGTCACTCAGAGTTCATCTCTGACTTGGGGATCTGGTATTAATGGAAGAGCTGAAAGGCCAGTTTGAATATACACAGGAGATAATAGAACCTGTCATTAAAAAAAAAAACCAAACCAAACCTCCTACAGCATAAAGAAGTGACTGCATCAGTGTATTCATTAGTTAAGTGCTTAGATAGAGGAAGGCTGGTGCTTGTCCCAGAACAGCGTGCAGATCATGGCTGCTGGGGCTGGAGAAGAGCCATGGAGCAGCCGTGCTGGGGCAGGAGTCCGGCTTCTGCGCTGCTCTGGTGGTTAGGTCTAAAATCTGCTGGAGTCTGGAGATGCTGGCTGCCCTTCAGCTCTTGGGTAAGGTCTCCACAGCCTGGCTGCGTGGCAGACTAGATCCCAAACTGTTTTGGACAGCAGAGGCATGCTGGCCAGTGCGAACTGGGAATTTGTCCCAAGATCTACGCATTGGTGGGGCAGCCAGCTGAGTCTTATTTTTTGTTTTTTGAAGCTGTTAATAATGAATTATTCTGTATCTCAGATAACACAGCCTAGATGCTGTTGTCTATGACTGTTGTATTTCAGGGGTCAGGGCGAGACTGGGGTGCCTCATATGAGATGTATGGGGAAAGAGGTGGATTTTTTTTTTCCTTAACATTATTCTTATTATTCCCCTTAGCTGTTTTTTGTTTGTTTGCTTAAAGTTGGTTTTTGTTTTTGTTTTTTAATTTATTGGGATTGACATCAGCTTTTTAGTGCATTTTTAAAAAAGTATATAATTTATGTAAGATTTTGATGCACAGATGTTCCCTTCCAGTTTCATTCCAGCACATATGGACATTTGCATACAAATAAAAGGAAACATTTTCTGTGTGTGTAGACAGTTGATAGCTATTTATAAGGTGAAGTCAGCTAATATAATGCTTGTTAATTTTAAAGCTCTCTTGTGGTTGGCAAGGAACCGGAGGTATCGATTAGAGGCCAAGAGATGCAGTTTGTTGCAGCCCTGAAGGATGATCTCTGGTCTGAGAGTTACGAGTCCACAGTCAACTTGTTCTCGGGTAGAAGAGAAAATTTTGGTGACTTCTAACTTTCTCTTCAGACTCCACCTGGGAGGTGAGAAGGCTGTGCAAATAAAGACAGAGCGATAAAGATTTATGATTCTCTCCAGCGAAGAGGCGACTTGCATTGCCGTGACATCTTGTATCTCAGAAGAAGTTAATCACAGCTTTTTCTCTGTTGCTGGGTTACATTGCTTTGAGAAAAAACAGAAACTGCTATGAGCAGTATGAATAGCTGAAACCACAAGTCCCACTGAGATTACAGCCAACTCCTCCTAAAGGAAACGGATTCAACCACCAACATAGTTTTTCATTAGATGATTTTTTTTTTTCTGAGTGAACAAAATACCCCTATTGTGGCATAATTGTTTAGCTTTTGGAGATGTAGGCAGAGTTGCAACTACATGACTGTTTAAAAAAATAATTCAACTTGATGAGGAGAGGAGGGCAGAGAGACATTTGGCTTTTTATTACATTTTGTAGCATGTTGCAGAATAATGCAGCAGGTTTTAATTTTCTCAGTTTCTCTGCTTTTTGGCTTTGCAAGGAGGAGAAGGCGGAAAATCTGTCTTGCATTTCAGGACAGATTTAAATCTGATGGACAAAAGTTTAGGTTATCTGATTGAAACCTTTTGTTGCTGAGACTGAGTGACTCTACCAGGCTGGTAGGGCTGGAGTGATTTGTGTCTTGGATTCATTGTTTTGAACAATTTACTTGTATTTACTTGTGGTTAATGGGAAAGTTAATATTTTCATTACAGCAATAAGATAATCGCTAAAAATTAAACTGAAATGCAAGCGGAAAAACGCAGTATGGAAAAGCCATGGAAGCAGAGTTCGTACCTACAGATTTAATTTAAGCATTTTTTTGATTTCTGGTACCTTGACTCTTCAATACCCCAGAAATGCACCTAGTTCTTCACGATGTGCAAGACGATGGTGGTTTTCATAAACTTAATTAAACAGGAGATGGCCAAGTTTAGCATATTAATGCTTGTCAGCTGGAATTACTTCTGCATCTTAGCTGAAGGCCCAGAAATTAGTTTGGTCCATTCTTTCCCTGCCCTTGTATTGACAAAGTACATCGCTTGTCAACAAAAGATGTTAATGTTTCATGCAGATGGACTCGTGAAAAAGCAATGTTTTCTTATGGGTTCAGGAAGTGCAGACAGTTAGGAATTTAAAAAAAATGATTGAAGGACTGGGGATGGCGAATCTGTGGTTGTTGGTGCAAAGAAAAGACAAGGGTTTCCAAAAAGCGTTTGAATATCTACCCGCTGGAAGCACGATGATTTAACACGCATCGAACTGGGCTAGCACGATGGGTTTTAATCCTACAAATCTCAGTTGTGCTCATGTACTATCTTGGCTAAATCTAGCAACCGTCCATTAGGAAATTTTTAAATATAGGTTTAGCTGCTCAGTATTGCTTTGTAGACTTTTCTCGTGGGAATTGTCTGGTTGGTTACATTTACACTATGACCATGAAATGTCAGATAATGTAAGAATCTTCCCCGCGCTGCCCCCCCCAGCTGCTTTATTTCCATCTCTTCTCACAAAGGTGCAGTTCCTTGGAGTGGTGGCTGTGGTTTGCTTCTTTTTTTCCTAGGAGGTTTGTGAGCAAACTCTTGGACTTGCTGGTAAAGTGCTTACTAATATCAGATCTTTGCCAGAAAGTGTTCTGGATAAAGTTGTGCATGTTTCAAAATGTCTTTGGAAATGAACAACAAATAAGGGACTGAAATGAATGTCTTGATCTTTCTTAAAAACTGCTGAGCACCTCATGAGTGTTTCCTTGGACATTGCTCCGTGGATGTTTCAATGACTGCAAACTGTTGGGCTTGTAAACCGCACCATGAGCCTGCCAAGCACCGGGGCTGCCCGTGGCTCCTCGCTGGCCTGTATTTAAGGACTGTTTTCAGGCAGGCTCTCATCAGATTTGGAAAGCACAGAGCGTGTAGTAGGCACTCTTAAAAATAAAGAATGTCTTTGCATTGCTCTGGATTTAAATACTTCCTTTATTTGGTCTTTAATGTTTTATTAACCATCTAAACCAGTTTAGACCGCAGCTAAAGATTCAGCAGCAAAACTAGATAAACCAGTATGTTTTGCTAACCTGAGCATTTGTTGATAGGAAGATACTCCAAGTCCTCCTGAGTGCTCTTGCAGAGAGTTGGGTTGGCGAGGAACGCAGTGCTGAGCCCTGGCAAGGCAACACAAAAGGCGAAACTCCAAAAGAGATGGAAAGCATCCAGAGAAGACGTATACTTCAAAAGTAGAATCTAATTAAAATAATCCATCATGGGGAAATGAGTATGTTTCAGCCTTATTCAGCAAGAGGGAATATAGCTTGAGAAACTGATACAAGTAAACTTTGTCTAAATTGCAGAGGAAATTAATATAGACAGTTGATTAAAAATGTGAAAGACCTTTAAATTTAAAACTTCATAAAAAAGACAAATAAAATGTCATTCCCATAAGCAAAGACAGATCTGTGAAAGCCTAATCAAAATGGAAAGTAAAATCATAGAAAGACAAATCAAAATGGAAAGTAAAATCATAGAATGATTTGGGTTGGAAGGGACCTTTAAAGGTCATCTAATCCAACCCCCATGCAATGAGCAGGGACATCTTCATGTAGATCGGGTTGCTCAGAGCCCCGTCCAGCCTGACCTTGAATGTTGCCAGGGATGGGGCAGCCACCAGCTCTCTGGGCAACCTGTGCCAGTGTTTCACTACCCTTAGAATAAAAAATTTCTTCCTTACATCTAGTCTAAATCTTACCTGTTTTAGTTTAAAACCATTACCCCCTGTCCTATCGCAACAGGCCCTGCTAAAAAGTTTGTCTCCATCTTTCCTGTAGGCCTCCGTTAGATACTGAAAGGCCGCAATAAGGTCTCCCCAGAGCCTTCTCTTCTCCAGGCTGAACAACCCCAACTCTCTCAGCCTGTCCTCACAGCAGAGGTGCTCCAGCCCTCTGATCATCTTCGTGGCCCTCCTCTGGACCTGCTCCAACAGGTCCATGTCTTTCCTGTGCTGAGGACCCCAGAGCTGGACGCAGTACTACAGGTGGGGTCTCAGCAGAGCAGAGGGGCAGCATCACCTCCCTTGACCTGCTCACCGTGCTGCTGCTGACACAGCTCAGGATGCGGTTGGCTTTCTGGGCTGCGAGCGCAGATTGTCAGCTCATGTCCAGCTTTTCATCCACTGGTACCACCAAGTCCTTCTCGTCAGGGCTGCTCTCAATGCATTCTCTGCCCAGCCTGTATTTCATAGAATGGTTTAGGTCGGAAGAGACCTTAAAGATGATCTTGGTATGTTCAGGTTCCTCAGGTGGATAGCAAATAGACTTGCTAAATAGATAACAAGTTACTTGTTTAAAAACAAATAAACAAAACCCCCTAAACCTGTTAAAAACGATGGGAAAAAAAATAGATGCAGATTGCTTTTAGAAGATAGGAGACGGTTTGTGCCTGATGGTGCAGTGGCCCGTGTTCACATGAGATTTTGACAGGCTGCTGCTGCTGCTTCTGGTCGCTGGTGGCTCTGAGCTCTGGAGCGTGGGGATGTGTGTGACCCCAGATTATTTGAGAGCAGCCTTCATCCCTAGGTCTCTGGCTCTCACGTAGCATGATTTTCTAGAGGGTGGTTGGGATGGAAGTTAAGGACTACAAAAAACCCAAATGTACTGTTTGACTGAAAAGTAACAGTATGCCAATTTACATACGTGTCACAGCATCGTCTCCTGTACCGGCCAGTCCTACCCGCCGGCTCTGGTCCCTCTCTGGCCCTTTCTTGTGGTCCTGTTGGGTGCAGGGGTGCCCGAAGCACTAATCAGCCCTTCTGGAGCATGGGCCAGCTGTGCTGCAAGGAGGGATGGGTTTGATTTCTGCCTTCTCCCTGTGGTGTCAGCAATTCAGAAGCATGCACCAAGGAAAAAAACCGAGCGAGGCTGTAAAACGCTGCTTCCAGGGGCCTCTGGTGAGATTCAGCCATCCCTGGTCTTGCCTGGAGTGGGAAAGCTGTGTTGACAGGGTGGAGTGGAGTGAGCAGGCGAGCTGTGTCTCAAGGACAGAGCCAGATAACAGAGATAAGTCTCATCCATGTACTTGCAGCAGAAACAATGAGGGGGTTTATATAAATAGAGCTCCCTGCAAGTGTGCAAAAATGATAACGCTGCCTCTAAGGCTGCTTGGGGTCTGCAGACTTCTGGGCTTTGTTATGGCTTGGAGAAGCAACTCTGATTTTTTTGTTTTAACTACTATAATTGTGTGAGTGTGCATGGTGTTGGGGGGAGCCGCTATTAACCATTGCAAAACAAGCAAAGTTGTTTTAATCATCTCATACAGCTTTTAAATAGGGGGATTTGCATAAGTTTTATTTATTTTTATGGATTTTGAGGCAGAAGATTTAAACCTGCTGTGCTTTGAGGTGCAAACTGACCCCTCTGTATCTGGAACAAGATCACTTCTCTGAAATGGGCCTGATGGGCACATCAGCAGCAGGTTGTGGAGGAGCGTTTGTCCATGGCCCCTGCATACCAGAGCCTGGTCAAATCTGGAGGCAGAGCCTCAAGAATTAACATGGCAAACGCCTGGGCTTTGCAGTAGTGTAGTATATATACCTGTGCGTAGTGCAGTGTATATACCTGTGTGACAAGGGGGTCTGGGTGTGAGGCTCCTCACATCCGCATCTCACGCTGTTCCTATCATCCCATAGCCTCAGGAAGCATCAGGGCAAGGCTGTTTGCATTGATAAGTTAATGTCAGCATGTACCATATGCAAATATGTGTATATTATTTATTTTTCTACACACACCCATATATATATATATATATATATGAAATCTCTCTCCTGTTCCTTGGGAGCCAACTTGCATTTGTTGTGCTGTACGAGAAAGTGTTTGTCAAGCTGAAGGTAACCGTGATGCAAGTCCCCAAAGCAATAAAAGGAGGTTCAACGTGCACGGCTGCTCTGGATGCAATAAACCATGTCTCAGGGCACTGATGTTTCACGGGGAAAGTGGGGAGATGAGTATCTGGGGGTTGTTTTGGGCTTTTTCATCCATTTTTTTGATTGCACCCTTTAAAACTAAGGCCTGTGTCAATCTGCAATATTTTTAGTAAGTACATGCTGTAGAAGGAGAATGAAGGTGTCTCTTACAGACGCATGGTTTGTCCTTTCATGTTGCAGAGGCAATTTAAGTAGTCTGGAGGGCTGCCCTGAGGAGGGCACCCATCACCTGGGGAAAACTAGGTAAGCAAATGGGGGTTGAACTGCATTCCTGGTAAATGTGGGGGAGAAGCAGGGTTAAGTAGTTGTAAATGGCAGCATGCTTTGGTTTGGAGAAGGCTAATTACTATTTGGAAAGTAGGAAGGGATGTATATAACTTCATCCACTGAAATCTCTGTAGTCTTGTGTGTGTGCAAGTAGAGCTGAACCTTATACAAATGGCTTGTTGAGCGGAAGGCAGTTGGAAATCCCAGCTCTTGGGTGGTCAGAGAAGGTGCAAGATCCTTTCTGTATGGGGATATGGGGGAATTTTACCTCAGAAATACATAGTGCAGACTTTCTGAAGTCGTAGCATCATGACACCACCACCACTTTACCAAAGGTTTTGTAATGCCTTTACCAAAACTCCTTAAAAAGAAAAGCAGTCAACCAGCCTATTCCCAACCACCTAAGTGATGGTCTTCCAGCAGAGCTTGAGATATGCAGTGCTCTCCAAAAGTTATTTGGACAGGTATCCGTCAGCACACGTCATCCTGTCTCAGGGCAAGGGTTGAGATCATCTGTCCCTCCCTAGCTTGGGCATGGGGACTCCCACAGCATCATGTTTGTTTTATTTACTTAACCGCAGGTAAATTACAAAGTTTACCATGGAACTTGTTCACTAGGGCTGTGGTTTTTTTTCCTTTGCCATCCGTCTTCACCCAGTGCACTTTCCTTGTTGCCAAACTGGATTCTTACAGGGTGATATTCATCCATCTCACCCCTGAGGAGTACATTGGGTTAGGTTTTGGGTACCTGCCAGCGTTGGAGATAGCTGGGTTAGTCCCAAGCAGTCCATTGCAATTTGCATACTGATGAAGGTGGGGCACTGTCTCTCATTTAATGTCGTGAAGTGAAATAATTGTTTTCCAACTGAATGACTTGACATGACTTTATAATTAATTTTGTAATTGGTGGAACACGTACTTTCTAATGGCACCAGTCAGTTGTTAGCCAGGACACAATGTTGTATTTACTACCAGATTGCTGCCTTTGACTGAAATCAACAGTTCCACTCTTTGAGCACTGGATGATCCATGACACCGTGTCGCCCGCGCCGCAGAGTACTATTTAATTGACTTACAGGGTTTACTCTGAACTTGTTGGCTAGCCTTGTAAACATCACTTCTCTGCAAGATCATTTGTAGTAGCTGGCAAGCTCAGTGTAATTTTTGTGTGATTTTTTTTTTTTTTTTAAATGTTTGCAGGTGTGGCTTTGCCTCCTTCCCAGGGGAAAGTCATGTTCTTGTAGTGTTGCGAAGCAGTGTCGTTTTTGCTGCAGGGCACTGTTGTGTGCAGGAAGGACTGTTGATGTTGTAAAGTGTGTGTATGTATGTGTGATGGTATCTCTATGTTGCGTCTCCAACTCTGCCAAGCTGAGAGGCATCTCATGCCAAGAGCTGCTGGGGGGTCACCAGTAGCTCCTCAGGGTGATGCTCAGCTCAGCGCTGGGCACAAAGTAGCTGAGCAGAGCGTGGCCATCCTTGTGATGGATGAGAAAATAAAACAGGTAGGAGAAATTAGCATTGATTTGTTGGATAAAGATTGTTTATAGGGGAGAAAAGTTGATTACCTCAGGTGATTTCCAGGTTTTCTGCTTTGTTGGGAGCTTCTGCTCAAAACTGATCTTATTTCTAGTATTCATTATCTTTCCCAACAGGGAAACCACTTTGTATTTACCGAAAGGGTGAGGCAGAAGCACCTTTGAAAATGCTGGTTCCAAGCCATTTTGTTACAAATCAGTGCAAGTTCCAGCAGCACTTAGCGATTTTGCATGCAACTGTCAGCAGATGACCTAGGTGATCTGCAGAAACCACTGGGATTGGAGCAACAAAAGTGCTTAAATAAGAAACTGTTACCATGCAGATGAGGACCTTGTGTGGTGGAAGGTAAATGAAGGTGATCAAGCTGAAGGGTCTCCTGGCACAGACAGGATTATACAATGTGAAAGGCTGTCTGTGGTGGCTGAAGATGTCCTCTCCTGGGCCACCAGGTCCACGGTAAGCCAGAGGCAGGGTGTCCTGGTGCCCCTGATGGCAGTTTGACCACATCAATGGGTCAGGCCAGTCTGCAAAGAGGGGGGATGGGGGCAGGTGAGTATGGAGGATGTTTTGTCCTACTGCTGTCCCAGTGAGCTGATGGGGTTTATATCACTTTCAGTCCTGCAGAAAGCTGTTTTGGTCTGGTTTTGTGCCCAACCTAGCTTTAACCAGCACTGCACCAAGTGTAAGGGGGTATTTGAGCGTGGATCTCTACGGAGATGCAGTTCCTGACCTGGCTGTGATGGAGGAAAGCTTCAGTCAAAGAGCTTAGTTTGTTTTCAGCGTTTCCCAGACTATGTAGCTGAAAGCTTCTTCCTGCTCCATCCCCCCTAACGTTTCTCTCACATGGTCCTAACCAAGGGAAGCCTTGGAAAAGGCCCGTACGGGCATGACCGTGCTTATGTGAGAGGTGTAATTAATGGCTCGCTCAGAGCAGGCCTGAGTCATCCCGTGCTACTTCACTGGAGTGCTGCTCTGAGCAGCGAAGGGGAGCCAGAACCTGAGCTGCTGCCCGCACGTCTCCTCTGCGTCTGGCAGGCAGCGATGCTGCTGTGCGGGTGCATGTCGCCCTCAGGCACCGCTGGTCCCTCAGTACCTGCATTGGTCATAGAATCATAGAATGGTTTGGGTTGGAAAGGACCCTAAAGTTCATCTAGTTCCAACCCCCCTGCCATGGGCAGGGCCACCTTCCACTAGACCAGGTTGCTCAAAGCCCCATCCAGCCTGGCCTTGAACACCTCCAGGGATGGGTCATCCATAGCTTCTCTGGGCAACTTGTTCCAGTGTTTCACCACCCTCATAATGAAGATTTTCTTCCTAATATCTAATCTAATTCTACCTTCTTTCAGTTTAAAACCATTACCCCTCGTCCTGCCAAAATAGGGCCAAAGTGCTACTGTTTGAGAAAGAGGGGTTTGTGGTCTTTTCACATGCTGTCCCTTGTGCTCTCCCAGCAGCAGTGTTTGCTACCCTGGCCAGATCTGGTGTAAAATAACCCCTTTTGCTGAGCTGTTTTCCCTGCTAGCTCCATACCCTTATTTTGTGGGTGGCTGCAGAAACATCTGACATATTACAAACAGTGATAGGAGTGGGTCAGACAGAACTGGGATTGATGCTTTTTTCCCCGCCCCCCCCAAAGACAATTTGGTTTCGATGTACATCAGACTACCACCTCCGGGAAGGGGAACAGAGCTGAGAGCTTAAATATTTGCCAAAGACATGCTATCTCCGTGAAAAAATGCATTGACTGTTGAAAGGTAAGGGAGAGAGAAGTTAACTCTGGGAAAAAGAGCTGGTATTTCAGATTTCAAGGTGTGAGGAAATTCTTATTTTACCTAGTGCTAATTTGTAAATTCTAACCAGATGAGTGTGATGTTGCAGTTCAGGAATGGCATATACAACATTCTTGATGGATGCTATGCATTTCCTTTCAACCACATAACCTGCCTTGGGCTTGTTTTTAACATATCCCTTTGAGTTGGACATTTTTCTGGAGGTCTCTTTAACTTTGGGTGGCCTGCATGGATTGTAACAACCCAGCACAGTAGGGATGAGTAATATGAGAGTCAGTGTTATTTCTGAATTTCCTTGTCTTTGAAGACTGAGGTCAGATACTTTGTTCTTCTGGCTGCAATCAAAGCCTACGGTTTGATTTTTCTTGAATATATGTATGTATTTCAAGTCTGTGCTCTCCCTTAAGTGGTTTGCTGGCCTTTTAGGGTGGGTTTGTTTTGTTTTGTTTTTTTCTTCTTTTTTCAAGAAAATGAATTGGAAGTGTCTGTTCAACTCCAGCTGCTTTCGAAGTCTCACAGGGAGGAACGGGTTGAGGGAGAGCTGTGGTGTTAAGTGACATGGGGACTTCATCTCAGTTGCATGTTCAGGGTAGCTTTTGCTCCAGCAAAGCGCTCTCTTCCAGTGGTCTTGCAGAAACTCAACAATACTGGGTATTTTACTGTCAAGTAAATGTAAAATACAAGCAGCTTTTGTGCAAGGGGGCCCCAGTAATGCCAGTCACTCTAAACCTGGCTTTTAGGGAGGATGCTTGGCTCAGGCAAGAAGCCTGTGATCAAACAGACCCGAGTCGTTGTCCTCCTGCTGAGGCAGGGCTCTGCTGTGGATTGCCTCTGGAGCAGCCTGCAAAGTACAGGGTTTTTCTATAGGACTAACCAAAAGTGGGGTTTTTTTTTGTTGGTTTTTTTTTTTGTTTGTTTGTTTTAAAAAAAAAACCAACCAAACAAAAAAAACCCCAAACAAACAACCAAAAAACCCCTCAAAATGAATTGAGGTGTCTGCAGCAAGATGGTGCAGAGGACGGGATGTCTCTGTGTGATCCAGGGCAGAAATGCTGGGGAGTCTCGCGCCTTTTTCCGAGATGCTGCAATTCCCTTTCACATTCATTGACCTCTATCCCGTCCCTCTCTTAAAAAGGCACAGAAATGCAAGTCCGTCACACCAGCATCTGCTTGAATACTGCCCGTGCATCTGTGTCATGCTTGTGAAATCTTATTCTTGGTTTAAAAATGTTTGTATAAACTATCACAGCTTTGGACTAACTGGTAGCTCCTGCCAGACAGTCTCAGCTGTACGGCATCTGTGCTTGGCTGGTGTAGGGAGAGCTCCTTTCCAATGAGGGAGGGAAAAAAGAAAAAAAAAGAAAAAAAAAAAAAAAAAAAGAAGGGTTTGTTGTTTCAGTTTTTTCAATTTCTGTCACAGCTCTAAAATGGGAAATTTCCTTTTCCCCTTCACTTTTTCTTCATGTCGTGTGGTTATGGTCCTGTCAGTCTGGCAACTTCAGCTAAGGCTGCTTTTAGGACTTTGCTGGATTTCGGAGTGGGGAAGCTGAATTTTTTGTGTGAGAGTTCTGGGAGAGATGTGCCTGTTGGTTTCCAGTCCCGAGTCTCCTGGAAATCTCTTCATTGCCCAGACTTAAGTAAAGGTCTGCGGGAAGAAACTTCTCACAGAAGCTGGTTTTGCTGCAGTTACATGGCCTTTGATTTTTTTTAAATTTTTTTTTAAATATTTTTTTATTAAAGTGAAACTGATTAAAAAGTTACTTATGATATTTCATTGACGTTTCCTCTGTAACAGTTCATTTATTATGTATAAATGCAGTGTTATGTATTCCAGGTAATTTCTGTAATTACTGTGCCATTAAGCTTGTCTAGTTAGAATCAACAAAATTAGAACATGTGAAATTCGAGTGTCTGCAATAGTGGTTGCCTGGTTATGTTATATCCTGTATGGGATTGCTGTGTGAGATCCTTCCTTTCTCTTTTTTGCTCATGAACCTTTAACACCAGCACGAGTTGCATTAAAGCTAAGTGATTAAACAGGAAAAATATTTGATTGGAATGACATATATGTAAAACATGACTTCTTTAGTGATGTTATTAGAATATTTAATATTTTCATTTCCTGGCCTCTGGGAATTTAACTATGCAGCCTTAATGCTGCGCTCCAAAAGAAACAGGGAATGGTTTCCCCCTTGTTAATTTGCAGAGCTCCTTGCCACAGGGTATTGCTGAGGGCCAAAATTCAACAACGTCTGAGACGATGCCAGTAATTAAATATACACAAACTGTTGGAGCAACCTAGACTAAGGCAAAAAGCCACCCAAAACAAAACCCAGCCCTTTGAAATTAAGAATATTGGATGGGATATGGCTTCATGCTTCAGGATATAAATCAATATTAAGTCTGGAGTTGGGAAGAAGGTTTCTCTGGAGCACATTAGGAGGCATTGCTGTCACTACTCCACCCAGTGTCCTGTGCCTCTTCTGGTCCAGCCAGGATGCTCTCGCCTACCAGCAGTGATGTTTAGCACAGAGCATCAGAGCATTGAGGATTTATAAAAGAGAAGGGATTCCTCCTTCCTTTCCCCACTCTTACTGGAGCTATTTGCAGCTCCTTCCTGGATGATATTTAAATCCCAAGACTCTGGTTTGGTCATTTGTTACTTGTCTGTGTTCGCTTGTCTCAGATCCGTGGTTTCCACCTAACCAGCGAGACACAACTAGGGACCGCAGGAGTGTTGTAGTGCTGGGGGCGTATCCGTCCCAGTTACTGATGGATGGGAAACTCTGCCAAACTGTTTAAAGAGTAATAATCTGAAATATTGAAAATATCTTTGTCTTTATGTGTTTTATGTGGCCATCAGTCGTCATACCGCTGTGCTTCTGTGTGAAACCACAGCGGTGGGAATATTTCTGAGTGTTTTCAGCCAAGGACCATCAGGCAGCCCATTGTCATGGGTGTCCTGCATTCTCCCACACTTCCCTCTCAGCAGTGGTCCAAGACCTGATGGCTCTTACTTCGTTTTAAAATCTCTCAGATAAGGCATGTGCCAATCTGCAAGCTTGAATTTAGCCTTTTGCCTGAATTGACAGGAGTTGCTGCCTTTATGCTGGGCCAGCAATGCAGGTCTGGTGCCTGAGAGTGCAGGGCAGGACCTTTGCTCTCGGGGCAAATCTATCACATCTGAACGGGAGGTATGTTCGTGCACTGCAAGTTTGCTCCAGCTTGTTTGGAAGCGTCGTCAAGTCAGGCTGCGCTGAGGTTTAAACATGCTTTTAGACAGTGTTTTCTTTGGAGTTTTTTGATTCATTAGATTATAAAAACTTGGTGGAAGAAAGTGGGTTGGATTCCAGCTGGCACCAAAAAAACCCACCCCAAAACTGTGATCTCTTTTTCTTCATCCAGTATCTTTCCCTGGTACTTTTTTCTTGGTCTTATAAAAAGTATTTTTCTTCAGGAGTTAATACTGGTTCATTCAGCCTTTAGGCCTTTCTTTGCTTCATAGCGGTTTTTATCAGTTCCAGCCTGAGAGCACAGTGCCCTTTTCCTTGCAAGAAAATGTGAAGCTGTAAAGGGGCGGGGGAGAGGGGGAAAGCAATGTTAGTTCCTCTCTGAAGTCATCACCTACAGAGCTGATGCTGATGGCATTTTAATAGACGAGGTGCTCCCCGTCTAATATTGTGATAGAAATTCGTGGTGTGCAGAATCAGTGAAGTTGGGAAATAAAAAGAAAAAAAAAATAATTGATTTGTGTTGGGAAGAGGGGGAAGGGCAAAATGTAATAAATAGGACTGTTAAATGTTGGTGATTTAATAGGGGCTTGTCAGCCTCTTCTAAGAGCTCTCGGACCCTAATAAAATAATTCAGAAATCTTGGGGGTAAACCAGCTGCTCCTCATAAAGCTCTTGTCCAGCCAAATTGTAGTCAAGGTGTTTTTAGACGTTTGCTTGATTGTATGTTTAGTTTTCCTATTTGTATTTAGACAAGGGTTTGACTGAAACAGGATTAATCTCAGGAAATTAGGGTGACACAACCATCCGTTTAGGTACAACAATTTGCCTTTCTAATGTGGGTTCTTTGCTTCTGTGAGAATAATTGATCAGACTTCAGCATCTGAGCAATTGCCTCAGTTTATTATTTAGCTGTGCTGGTTTCTGTGTGCGAAATCTCCCTTTTCCCACAAGTTCAGCCTGTGGAGGCAGCTTTGGGGAAAGAAATGACTTCAGAGCTTGAAAAAAAACAAAGTGCAAACTTTAACAAATTTCATCTTGGCCAAAAGCATTTAATACCAAGAATACTGTAAATGCTTTCTGTTGGAATTACTCCCTCCGGGCTGCTAATCTGGGAGCAATCCAGGCGTTTGCTCCTGACCTTACCCCTTTCCTGGAGATCCAAGCGCGTTGCTCACGAGAGAGCAAGACGGAGAAGGAGGGGCTGGTAGAGCTGTTGTTTTTCAGAGGAAATGAAGTAATGTCACTTTTGGTAGGAATTATTATAGGCTCTGCAACATCTTCAGAAAAGGTGACGTTCCTCAGAAGGGAAAAGCATCTGACGAGAGGTCTTGAAGGTGCCTTGAATGTTTGCATGCTTTCTTCTGTACCGGCAGCGCAGGCTGGCTGTAGCTTTGTATGTCAGTTGGTAGTAGGTAATTTTATCACTTAATCCCTTTGTTTGTTTACCGGTGGATGGCAAAGCCATCCCTTGGGATTAATTTACCAAGATTACACCTGTGAGAGCAGGATACAGGGCTGCAAGATCCCCAGGGTGTGGGGAAGGTGGCCCTTAGCATCCGTCCAAACTGTGGTGTGATGTGGTCCCACCTTACCTGGGAGCCTTCAGCCTGTCGCCACTAGAAATCTCGTATTATCTGCATTTTTATGTTGCTCTTTAAGAGAATCCTGGTCTGGGCAGCGACGGACCCAGCAAGTGCTGCTCCATCCCATGGCACCCGCATGGACCCGTTGGATGGGTTTCCACCTGCGGAGCCCTGTTGCTTCAGCGCTGTTTGAATAGGGAGAACATTTAAAAAGCTTTCAGCCTTGGCAACAGTGTGCAAACAGCGCCGAAGCCAAAGACCGGCCTCCTGCAACGGCAGCTTTGGGAGCTGTCAGGCGGTTTTGGTATCTGCAGCAGGTCCTCGCTTCTGCTGCAGCAACGTGCTCCTGGAGACTGTGCTGGAGGCTGAGGCTTGCTGGGGAGACCTTTTGTTCTGCTGGAGATAGCCACGCTTGCATTCCCCCAGCCGATTTAAGTGAATAGCTGCCTTTTTTTTTTTTTTTTCACCCCTGCATGTAAAGTTTCAGTGTCTGTGGAGCCAGGCGGCCTTATGTACTTGTTTTTTGGAACTAATTAAAACTTAAAATATTCCTCCCCTGAGCCCGCACCAGCCAGGCAGCGCGGTGCAACTCCTAGAAGGGCCTGAGCACGTGATGGTGGGTTTGGGATGTTTGAGAGTTTGGGTCTGTTTGTCCTCAATTTGCTCCAGATCAATCGGGCATCATTAACATTTCCAACCAGCACTTGGCCTTTTGATGCAAAGCCTCTGCACACCCTGTGACCTGTGCTGGGCGGACCTTCTGCAGCGCATCATTTGGGAAGGCTCAGGAAAGGTTAATAGAACTGTTTATCCATTTTTTTTGCTCAATTTTTTACTTCTTCCTGCCCTTCCTGTTCTTACCCAGCCAGTCAGCTATGGGGGGAGAAAAAAAAAAAAACACAACAGGTTTCCTTGCAATATTGGTTTGAATGTTCTGGAAAACAGGAATTGTGAGTCATCAGTCCCAAATTAACGCTTGTGTGCTCTGACATGTAAGAGATGGGTCACCTCTGGAGACAGGAAGAGTGTGGTATTGCGCTCATAACTCTCAAGGCTATAGTTCAGCTTGTGTCGGCTCTTCCGTTTATAAAATTCTCATTGGAGAGGCTTGTAAACACCTCTGTGTACACTAATCTCACCCTGGAATTGAGGGTTTCAGCCTGGGAACAGGTTTTAAAAACAAACAGCCCTCTGCTGTTGCTCTTCTGCTTTAAAACTCAGCATGTAAAAGTTTCTTACGTGTCCTTGGAGCCCACAGAGATCAGCAGTTTGTGGAGGAATTTGTTCTGCTGGGTTTCTTTTGCAAAATGTAGGTATAAGCCACAGGTTGGAGATGGGATTTCTGAACTTTGAGTCTCGAGGGTCTGGTCCTGACCTACTTGCTGGCATTAGGAGCAATGGGTTTCTCTGCATCACCCAGGGAATTTTTGCTAGTCGAGGAACACTGTTTTTTTCTTCTCCTTTCTTCCCTTTCCCCGTGTGCCCAGCTTTGGTAGGCCCTGCCTTCCTCACAGCGAAGGAGGCTGATCCATATTTGCCATAACCTCCAGTCCATGTCACCTGGGCTGATGCTAACACTGAGCGCGGGAGCACCCACAGGAGCACCCACGGAAGCCTTGTGGCTGCTGGGGCTGGGAGGGCAGGCGCTGCCCTCGGGGTGAGCGCTCGTTTGATCCTCTGATTGAACTTAATGCAAAACCACCTCCGGTTGTGTGTAAATGTCCTCTTCTACATGCATAGGTGGAGCCAGAAGAGGTTGCTCCATCCAGCTTTAATTGCCTCCCATGATAAAGGAGGTCCATGAGGGTCCTGTACGGATTTCTGCCCAAATGAAGGGCTACCTTGGCTGAGCAGAGGTCCCTTTCACTAACGCAGCTCTCTCGGTAACTTTGCTCAGCTGCTGTATATTATTGTCAGGCAGTGCTGGCTCTGGCTTTCTTTTTTCTTTTTTGGCAGAACAAGAAGAGGACAATATTTATATACCTTTTCCATCCAGCATGAAATCATCATTTTTTCTGTCGTGCTTGACCTTTGTCACTTTGGTAACCAGGACTGACCTGAAGGATATTGATTTAATCAGGGCTTGGAGTTTTAATTGGTTGATATTGTTTAAGGAGCCAAAAAAAAGCCCCAGAACCTACCTAGGTTAAAAACAAGTATCCCAAGTCAAGATGAAATTTTTCCTTCACTGAAATGTGGTTTGGAAAAATATTTCACTGCTACAACTCCTTTCAAGAGGTTGACCTTGGATTGTTAATCTTAAAAATATGCAGTACAGATGAGTTTGGTTTTTTTTCTAGAGAGGAAAGAAATGCCACTTTTCTCAAAGCATCTCCCTAAAATTAGGGAAAACAAAACTAGAACCCAGAGTGGTTGATAAACGGAGTACAGGCTCATCCAGGAGTGACAAGAATTTCATGCCATCAGAATCGGCTTTATTTTGTTAATTTGCCATTTGTTTTCTTGCCGTCCCATTATTCTTGTTGCAGTTGGCTATCCATCAATGTGTGCATGTTAGTAAGTGCTTGAATTCTGTGTCAGATGATAGCGCTGCAGCCTTGGAAGTTGAAATGCTCCATTTTTAGCTTCCACTAATGTACGTTATGCCCACGCTTCGTCCTGGCTGCTCAGCTGGGGTGGCCCAAAGTCTTCTGCTGAACATTTGGGACAATTCACTTTCTGGTATCTCAGAAACTGCAAATGAGGCTGCTGATTTAGTATCTGCTGAGGCACGGTCCCATGATGCAGCCGTGTGCTGAGTGGTGATGGAGGCAGTAACGCTCCCGGGGAGGGAGGGAGCGGAGCTGTGATCTTTGGCAGGTTGGATCAGTGTCGGATGAGCAGCTCTCTGCCCAGCCCTGCCTCCTGGCAGCAATGATGCCAGCCTCTCGGGAGCAGAGATGGGCACTTGCTTGGGCCATAAAAGGGAGTGGAAAGTGCCACTTTGGATACTGGAGATGGTCTTTGAGGGTTCAGCTGGATTACAGTGGGAACTGCCTCAACTGCTTTGAAGTGGTGGTGGAGCTGGGTGTGCTGCTGGCTGGCCACGCGAAGGGGAGATCTCTCCATCTGAAATGCAGTTCATGAGGGATGGTTTCAACCGTCCCATGGAAACCACACAGCCCTTGGTCAGGCGACGGTGCCCTCTTCAACTTGGCATCTGGACACTTGGCTGTCGCTGCACACTCTTGCCAGCACAAACCTGCTTTCATCTCTCCCACTGTTCCCATTTGCTTCGATAATCTACTCTTCCTAAATACATTTTCTTATAATTATATTTTTGCTCCCCAACCCTATGTAACAGCCAGCTCTGCTAAAGCAGGAGGGCAGCGCTGGAGGGGTACAATGGGCTGCCAGCACTCCTGGACGCAGATGCAGCAGCGAACAGGACACATGGGACATCTGAATGTGTTAAACGCAGGACATTAATGGAGAAAGAGAGCCAAACCCAGAAATAAGCATATTGGCAGGAGGAAGGTGATCTGTAGAGGAAACAAAAGCTTTTGAAGCCAGAGCATGAAATAAAGAGGAGAGCTCTCTTGCCACAGCACCGCTGAGCATTTGGGAGAAGATGCAGAGTTCCCGGCCCTTCTCTTAGGGAGTGACATGGGGGGCTGGAGGGCTCAGAGCGGACCGAGGAGAGGTGTGCGGGGGCTCCTGAAAGGAGGTTGTAGAGAGGTGGCATTCGATCTCTTCTCCCAAGCAACAAGTGATAGGATGAGAGGAGATGGCCTCAAGTTGCCCCAGGGGAGATTTAGATTGGATATTAGGAAAAATTTCTTCACCCAAAGGGTTGTCAAGCATTGGAACAGGCTGCCCAGGGAAGTGGTGGAATCGCCATCCCTGGAGGTATTTAAAAGATGGGTAGACATGGTGCTGAGGGACATGGTTTTGTGGTGGTTTTAGCACCGTTAGGTTGATGGGTGGACTCAATGATCTTAAAGGTTCCTTCCAACCTAGACGATTTTATGATTCTATGATTCCTGGGGCAGGGTTCTGAATCTGCACTGGGCTGTGAGCGGGGGCTGCAAACCTCAAACAGCAGCCAGCCAGCCAGGTGTTGAAATTGTCTTCCTTGGGCTGAGGAGGAGAGAGGTTTGAGCAATAGTTGTTCTTCTCCAGCCGGTGAGCCCCCAGGGCACAAGTTCTGGTTTTTAATTAAAAAAAATAAATGTATGTGTCTGTAAATGCTTTTGGGGGGTTGGTATCATTGAAAATACACTCTTTGTTAAGGTTCTTGCTGATAGGAAATTGGAGGTGACTAATTTCTGGAGTGTTTCATCTTTTATTGGCCAGAGATGAGATAAGGAAGCAGGGCTTGCACGGCATTTACCGATGAGGTGGCAGTTCCCAGATTTTACCATGTGAAAATGCATGTCATTTCCAGTTACGCTTTACAAAAGGGTGAAGAAACTTGTATGTATTTATCAAGGAGTTTTATTTTCCAGTCTTTCTTTTGCAGTTTTGAGAACTGTTTTGCAGGACTATGTTTGCGTGGAAGATCGTGTTAGGTTTTTAGTAGATTAAAACGTACAAATAATGCGGCACCAAAATTGTGATGTGGGACCAGGTTTGAATGAAAATTAGAGCTGTGCTTTGAATACCACTGACCGTGGACTTCCACTCACCATGTATGGCATGAAGTGTTGTGTTGGTTGGTGTTATTCCCACTTTATCTTCGGAGAAACTGGGAGGTGGAGAGGACTCACATGGTTTTTCTCTAGACAAGTGTCCCAACAGGTGACAGAGCTACAACAGCATTTGCTGCTTCTGTTTCCTGACTTCATTTATTATTTGGTAGTTGAGAAGTGCCTTTCTGGAGTGTGTGGGCATCAGCTCTGTTCCATCGTGGCAGTGTCCTCTGACGTCTGCGTGGTGAGACACTGCGGCTTGCCAGAAAGCCATGGTGGTGATATTTTGGTGTGTGCTCCTCGTGGGCAGCCATCCCTGAGGTGAGCACTCCTTTTGGAGTCCTCACGGCAGGGATCCCTGCTAGGGAGAGTGCCTGCAGGGGGACCGGGGAGCCTGTTGTGGGGTTGGGGAGGGGGTCCTGCAGAAGAACCGATGTGCAGAGCCTCTTGCAGGGGTGGTGGTACTCACCCTGGTGTGTCTCACAGAAAGAGATGGGAAGAGATCGTCTATGAGATAGACCGGGGCTCATCTTTGAGTCAGTGTGAGTGTTCAGGTACGGCAGACGCCCATGCCTGCGAACATAACTCCCGAGCTGGTGTAGGATACGTCAGTGCGGGCTCTAGCAGCTGTTTCTATGAAAGCTAACCTATGAGCACTTTTTTTTTGGTTTACCAGTGAAAAATAGAATTTAACTGTAGACCTGCCTAAATGCTCTTACGTGTGGGGTCTACGTGTTTGCTCTGCTCAGAGCTGCAAGTCCCCAATTCTCGTTTGTGTGATTTAAGTGCTTGTGGATAAATCACACCAGTTGGGACACTGGGCAGAGCCCATTTAAATGAACACAATAAGGAGCTGCATGATAAGGAGCCTTTCAAAAAATACTAAAAAAAATAATCATTAAACTCTCTCTGACCCTAATGAAAAATAGAAAATACTGTTTTTTTGGCTTGTAGTGTCACACCTTCAAACTACTTTTCATACACCAAAATAGAGAAGGCGATGGGTAACAGGGGTCTCTATAAATTCCCTTGATTCTGTTCTGTAGAGGCCAAGTTATGTCAGAAATGTCCAAGTGGAGACAAAGGTGCATCCACGCAGTCCATCTGGCAAGATTGATTCCCCTTGGCCGGCCGAGCCATCTGTTGGCAGCCCTGGCCGTGCCCATGTCTGGCAGCGATGCTGCTGTCTGCTTCCGAAGGTGGGGCTGGAATTCGCAACCTGCTGATGAACATCCACAGTCCCGTCCAAGGAGAAGACAGGTTTATCACGCACAGATACATGAGCGACTGAAAGTCAGCAGCAGGACACTCATTAGTGTTCTTAGAAGTACCACTGCTTGGTACTTCTGGCCGCTGCTTTATTAGGCTTTGTAAAAATTAGCAAAGTTTGAATTGCACTGCTGGAGATCTGCATTCATGTTCCTTTCCTCTTCCACTAGATCCTAATGATTTCGTATATTTTAGTAGATGAAAATACTGAACTAGCACTTCAATGAGACTTGGAGTTTGAGCCAGAGGGTAGGAATTGTAGCCATGGGTTAAATTTCATTTTCTCCCCACCTCTTACTGAGGGCTTATCTTGGATGCTACAGATGCTGCTGGGAATCTTCTGTAGTGCGCTACACCTGAGAAGCAGGATCACAGCCCTCTTAAAATCAGTGGTGAAACCAAAGTCAATGTGATAAGGAGTTCCTCAAGATTTACCCACACTTATAAATAGTTGATTATGAAATATGGCATACACCTATGTAAATAATTGCTTAAATGAAGTGGTCTAAAATTGCTGACGCCAAGGATGGCTTGCTCTTCTCGGCTTTGTGCAAGGGTATCACGGGAATAAGGGTATCTGACACCAAGCACTTGGCTGGGAGAAGGATGATCTATAACATGGAAAAGTTAATTTCTAATGAAAGGGGAAACCTTGAGGCAGGAGAGAGAGAGAATTTGTAACACGGAAGTGTTTCAGCCCTTGCAAAAATAGGCAACCAATAGATGTGATAAAGAGGAGAGGTTAAAACAACGCAGATACAACTGGAAAAGCTGTGTGTACTGGGGAAACTTAGACATGTTAGAAGAAGCCCTGAAAAAAATGCGAAACAGGAAACAGAAACTTTAAAAAATCTTTTTCCTCCTCCCATCTATCTTGTGCCAGATCCCAGTTTGATGTAGATTGATATCTGTGCAGACCTGCAACCCTGTTATGGCTAATAAAGGTCTGAGCAGGCAAAGGTCTGCTGGAATGGAAACACTGGGAAATTAGAATTTTTTTTTAATGCTGATTTATTTGGAAGAATGGTTTTAAGATTTTAATGTGCAAATGCAGTTCTGAATATATATGGGGTGTTAGACATCTGTATTAACTGTTTCCGCCATATTATTTCCCATTTTTAATGCTTGAGGCCTTGTTAAAATGGGTTTTATGGAAATGCTTGTTCACACGTTTATATAAAATGGGCATGCATATAATTGTCCATTTCAAAATGAAGCTAGCAAATTGCAATTTCACATTGTAGTGTAACAGAAGTCTGGGGTTTTTTTGTGATTTCCCCCCCCCCCTTCTTCGAGTCCCACACAGCCCCTGCCTTTGTTCTACTGGCTCACTCGCTCATTACTGCGTGCGTCTCCAGGTTGCAAGAAAACAGTCAAATGCTGTGGTCATTTGTCTCTGAAAGCTTATAATGAGCGTATCGGGAAGAACTCTAAATATGTATCTTGTACCCCTCTTGCATTGGGAGATGATTCCTCAGGCCATGAATAATTAGATTGGCCCACCTAACCTAATTACAAGCTGTCTCACCATTCAGAACACCCTCTGGGTGACATTGTTAGGACTCTCCTACCAGGTTAATGGGTTCTCTGTACTCTGAATATTAGGTTGACCTTTACCATCCTGACCAAAAACGCACTGTATGGGACCTTTTGCCATGCCAATTTGTGACTCGTTTGCTATTAAGAGCATCATCTTTCCTCTTTGAATGGTGAGCTCAGAGGGAAAGGGCAAAGCTTGTCTTGATCAGGCGCTTTGGACTCCATCCATCAGCCCAACAGCGCAACTGTAAAAACTTCTTTGAGAGTCTTTTGAATTGCAAGGTGGAAGCAAGCGAGTCCTTAAGGTCCCCAGTTGTGTTTAGAGCCCCTGCAAAATTTGATCGTTTGCGCTTCTGATGTGATTACCTTTCAGATCTGCTCAGTGTTGTCTGGCAAACTTAACCCACCCGCTTATCTTCAAGAAAACAAATGTATCAGTTATTGCCTACTAGAAAACGCGAGTTGAGCTGTGTGGTTTTTTTCTTTTCAGTGGGCTTGCTGTGATTCTGTTTTGACAGATTGAGCTGTGTTTCACTTTGCTTTCATTTTTCACCCTGTCAAAAGAATTTTTAGTGCCTTTTTTTTTTTTCCCTTCCCCTGCCTCTTTCTGTCTGTATGGATCAGTGCACTGAAGCAGTGATTCCATCTCCTCTGCTTTGCTTACTTGCAGCTTCCCCTGCTGCAGAGGCCTGAGCCGAACCTTCCTGATGGGAAACTCAAGTCAAGACTTGGCCATCTTGGTGGACAGCATCTTCTGCCATGGGCAGGGCATGCAGGAGAGGTGGTAGGGCCGGGTGAGCCTCTGAGGTGGGGGAAACGTCTTACGGAGTCTGAAAGTTTTCTTTCTTTTTCACTTGACTTGTCCTGTGTTTCTTCTGACCCGTCCGGGATTGTCCCTTTGGCTGGATCATCTCCGCTGCTCGGGGTCAGCTCTACAAAATGTTGCTCTGCCTTGGCATTGCAGAGGGCATGGGATGGTCGCTGTTCTCAGCGGCAGAAGCTGGTTTGTTTAACTGGTGTGTGTAAGGGCTTAGGGCTTTGACTTCCATTCCTGCCCTTGGCTGAATTACACCCCTTCACAAGCCCACATTGCAGTTACCATATTAATCTACGGAATCTTCATGCTGCCATTCTGATGTGTCGTCTGTATTGGAAGAAAGCAGCTGTATAACTGAGTCAATTAGAAAATGATAGGGTTTACATCAAGCTCACTTTAACATTGGCACACATCAGCTGACCTGGCGCTGCAGGGTTCAGTGGTAAGTGGATGTCTAAGCTCCACTGATTTAAGCAAGGGGAAGCTGAGCTGAGGTTTAAGTGTACCACCTTCATAGCAGCAGCTTCTGAATCGCCTCAGTAATGGAGCCTTAGGAGAACCGAGTGTGGGAGATGGTGTAAATCCGTTAGTCTCTGCTCTAAGGAGAGCAGAAGTACAGTAACACGGAGCTGCCAGCGCTGCGGCACGTGTGCTGCTTGAAAACAAGATGTGCCGGATCCCTCCTGCACTGAGAGCAGTCCGGGCATCATAAATACATCTTGTTTTGTTCTTTTAGTCAGGCCAAAGCCCTGCATTTGTGCAGAGTGCGTGCACGGTGCTCTTCCTAGCCATAAAGGCTGCAGGTCCTTGCAGCAGGTATGTCTGGTTGGTGCTGGGGCTTTAGTGGCAAGTAGCTCCTATGTCTCTTGCTGCCCTGGGATATATTATTTGGGGACCAGATACTGCTTCTCTGCCCACAAGGAACGGAAGTGTTCATGATCACAAATGTGTGGAAGAGGATAGATTTAGAGTAGGTATTAGGAAGAAATTTTTCACTCTGAGGGTGGTGAGGCACTGAAACAGGTTGCCCAGAGAAGCTGTGGCTGCCCCATCCCTGGAAGTGTTCAAGCCCAGGTTGGATGGGGCTTTGAGCAACCAGTTCTAGTGGGAGGTGTCCCTGCCTATGGCAGGGGAGTTGGAACTAGATGGTCTTTAAGGTCCCTTCCAACCTAAACCATTCTGTGATATCAAATCCCTAAGTACCTTTTTTCTTTTTTCTCTTCTAAGCTTAGATTAATTTTTTTGGATGCAGTTTCCCTTGTTTTATGGGCTGTATGTGCCATTCTTGCCTGCTTAATACTTCATTTCTTGAAACTCTTGAGTTCAGTCACAATGCAGTGACCAGCAAGGTCTGGCTATATTGTGAAGTCTTCCAAATTCTCCCTCTGTCTGTAGAAGCGTGTTTAGGACAAGCAGAGATTTATTTGCGTAACTGGTCAAATGGAGGTTAGCATGAAATGAAATAAAATACATGCATGTGCTTCTCTTGGCCTCCCCCAGTGCTGGGTCAAGGCTGGCTTATTTTTTCTGGATCCTCTCATTGTCAGAACTTCTTGGGGATCTGGGCTCTGATCCACTCGTCGTCAGTAGTAGTTTACTTTGCTTCTCAGTAAGTTCTCCAAGTTTGCAAGCCTCCCCCACGGCCATTGTATGACAGCATCCTTCACGTGATGGGTCTGGTAGTGGGGGGAAAAAAAATAAATTCCACTTTCTTGTAGTCCAAACAATCCCTTTCAATTATGTATGAGTGAAGTCTTCAAAGGATGCAAATCCTTAGAAGTCATCTCAGGTGTCTCTTCTCCCCCCCTGCTCCCTACCCTCCGTGGTGCTTTATTGTAGTGGTGGGGTGAATTTGCCATCCCCTGGATGAAACAGAGGGAGAACAACAGGGAGAACCCCAACCAAGACAATGTTTCTGGCTCAGGTGGTCCTTGAGCCACAGCCTCTGCCAGGTGAGGTACTCTTCTAAGGAAGCACCACCGCACACTTGTCCTCTTCTAGCACTCCTCCCAAAGCAGTGACTGCTCCTGTTCTTCGAGATGGGGCTATGGAGTAGGTGGACCTGTGGTCTGACAAACTATGCCCTTTGTTCATAGACGAAATGAAGCCAGTGCCTTGGAGCACGGCGGTTCAGTGCCTAAGTGACACACAGCTCTGTTAGAGCTCTCTGAATGGCTATGGACCCAGTTCAGGTTTTGCCTTGAGTCCTGACCCTGAAGTGTGCCCAGGCAATTCCCCTCTCAGACGTCCCTACAACTTGGGACCCAGCATGATAGCTGTGCCTGGATCTGCTGTGTGAGGTGCTTTGGGCAGGGTCCGAGGACAGGCTGCAGTGTGGTCCTGGAGGGGAGCGATGCATCTCCAAGAAGATCTCTACCTTCAATGGCACGTGCTCCTCCTGGAGCTGAGCATCCTGGTCCTCTCCTGTATCCCTAAGTTACGACTGCAACACTGTCTTTGAGCAGTGAGGTGGCACTGGAGAAAAGGGGGCTTGCCAGCGACATGCAAGGGCCAGTGCTAGCATCCTCATCGGTTGATGTGTCCGTGGCCAGGGTGCCTGTTATGCAGCTTTTGAAAATGTGAATATAGTGACTGCTGTTCCCTGGACTTCCCAGGCCCAATTCTCTGAGCTGTTGGTTGAGAGATTTGCTATCAGAATTCCCTTCCTTGACACAGGTAAGAGATTGTAGATGAAAGGAAGGTGGTATTAACAGCAGAAAATAGCTTTTCCTTTCCACTCCTCCTCTGTGAATGTAAAACGCTTCGTTCTGCCTGGAGTTTAGCTACAGGTTACATTTAAAGTGTTGTTTGAAGCTGCAAGTGGTTACACTGGTAGCTTAAAAGAAATAAAAGCAGTGACTTGAGACAGCAAGATAGGAGACAAAGCGGCAGCAGGGTTGTAACTGACTTATTTATTGCAGCCTTGAGAGCAAGAAGTATTACAGAGGACAAAATTCCTATAATGTTTGTATAAGGCTGTAAGAAATTGATTACAGCTCAGATATGTTTTGTTGCATGCTGCTGGGAGGAATCATAAAAGTAATGCAAGAAAGTTTTGAACATTGTGTTGCTGCTGGTCCATTTGAAAGCCTCATTTGCTACAATGAAAACCTTTAATTTGTTCTTCTTGCCAACTCCAGTTGTGTTCAGTTCCAACTTCTGTGCATTGCTGCTTGCAGGATTCAGGTCTTGCAGGCTGCAGTCCTTTGGGGGTGAATCGTTTCTTCTATTCTCAGTCATTTAAAACAAAAAAAAAAAAAGCTCAAGATTTTGCAGAAGTGTGTTTCCCCACAGAGGTGTTTTCTTATAGTTGTTATTTGTACAGCAGAACTTGTCCTTTTCTGTCATACTAAGAGCTTTGGAAAAGCCTTTCCTAATGTTCTTCCCAATTTGTCTCACCCAATCCCATCATCCCACTGAACTGTGCAGGGCTTGGTGCACCAGCACGTGGTGCCCAGCAGCAGCACTGGGAGGGGGCAGCTTTCCTGCAGCTCTCCTGCCCCAGGGGAAACAAGCCCTGGACTTGCATTGCCGTCCTGGAGGATGTTGGGGGTCCTCAGCAACGGCTTGGGCCCCTAGCTGCCCCCCTTCTTGCAGCCTCGGAGCGAGTACAAGTAACAGATCCTGTAAAGACGCATTTGGGGTTTGGCATTTGAGATGTTATACAGCCAGAAATTTCTCTCTCGTCCCGCTGTCCTCCCACCTGCCCAAGACAGTATGTAATAAATCTCAGTGTCTCTGAGCATCCATAAGCCACTGCTGGTAAATGAAGTTACTTTCACCTGTTTACTTTCTGATGCTCTTTCAGTGAACGTGCATTAAATTGTTTTTCAGTTGGATCTTCTCTAAAGCAATGGCATCTTATATCCCTTCAGGAACTACATGCCGCAGTAGGATGAAAAGCCATAAAAATAAAACACTTGAGTTGCTTGTGTCCAGCAAGACTAAAGACTAAAACCAACAATAAAAGAGACACAGGAGTGCTGTCTTCCTGTCTGCCACCTTGCAAGGTCCCTGGTTCCCCCCTGCAGGGCTCCTGGGAGGGATGGTGGAGCAATTCAGGATGGGTTGCTCATGGTGATGCTGAGAGATTTGGGGCAGAGACTGCCTAGCAGTTACCCTGGAGCAGTACACCCCACTGTATGTCCCTGAGAACACAACGCACACAATGCCTTGTCTTCGTTTTTGTGGGTAACTTAGAGAAGACTATAGATACTTGGACGACATCCTTGTCTCTAAATTGCAGAGACATGGAGTTGTCGGATGGACCACTCGGTGGATAAGGAATTGGCTGGATGGCTGCACTCAAAGACTTGTGGCCAACAGTGCAATGTCAAAGTGGTGACCAGTGACAAGTGGCATTCCTCAGAGGTCAGTATTGGGACCGACACTGTTTAACATCTTTGTTGGCGACATGGACAGTAGGATTGAGTGCACCCTCAGCAAGTTTGCCAATGACACCAAGCTGCATGGTGTGGTCAACACGCTGGAGGGAAGAGATGCTACCCAGGGGGACCTGGACAGGCTTGAGAGGTGGGCCTGTGCAAAACTCATGAAGTTCAACAAGGCCAACTGCAAGGTCCTGCACCTGGGTCAGGGCAATCCCAAGCACAAATACAAGCTGGAAGGAGAATGGATTGAGAGCAGCCCTGAGGAGAGGGACTTGGGGAATGGTTCATAAGAAGCTCAACACAAGCCAACAATGTGAGCTTGCAGCCCAGAAAGCCAACCGTATCCTGGGCTGCGTCAAAAGAAGCATGGCCAGCAGGTCGAGGGAGGTGATTCTGCCCCTCTACTCCACTCTGGTGAGACCCCACCTGGAATACTGCAACCAGCTCTGGAATCCCCATATAAGAAGGACATGGACCTGTTGGAGTGGGTCCAGAGGAGGCTACAAAGATGATCAGAGGGCTGGAGCACCTCTGCTGTGAGGACAGGCTGAGAGAGTTGGGATTGTTCAGCCTGGAGAAGAGAAGGCTCCGGGGACACCTTATTGTGACCTTTCAGTACCTAAAGGGGGCCTACGGGAAAGCTGGGGAGGGACTCTATCAGGGAGTGTAGTAGGTGTAGGACACGGGGTAATGGTTCTAGACTGAAAGATTTGGATTAGATGTTAGGGAGAAGTTCTTTACTGTGAGGGTGGTGAGGCCCTGGAACATGTTGCCCAGGGAAGTTGTGCATGCCCCATCCCTGGAAGTGTTCAAGGCGAGGCTGGATGGGGCTTTGAATAACTTGGTCTAGTGGAAGGTGGCCCTGCCCATGGCAGGGGGGTTGGAACTAGATGATCTTTAAGGTCCCTCCCAACTCTTAACCATTTTATGATTCTGTGATCATGTAGCCTTTGTTTGCAGAACATACATGGTGGTTTAAGAGATTATGAAGCCCATCTGCTGTTTGCTAGTGCTACTTCAAATGAGGAGAGTGTGTGTGGGGGTGAGAGTGCTGACAGACTGTTTCAGCACAGGTAGAATGGGTTTGGTCCAAACTGTTAGTCAGCAGTTGAGTTCATGAGTTGCTGCAGCTGTGTTTAGCACACATCTGCCTATGTTCTTTTGTTACTTCAAGGAGAGGTCTGGTAAACTGGACATAGGATTGCTGAGCTGCACAAAAGCAACTGTAAAATTATTAACCTGCTAATTTTAAGCCATTGCATTACTCTGTCACTTGTATCAATGAAAGCAGTACTTGCCACTTACTTTCCAGCACATCTGTGACAGGAACAATGGAGGAAAGGATTTTAGTTGCCATTTCTAGTTTCACTGATGATAGAGAATGGAAGGAGTCTTGATCTGACATTCTCTGAGCAATCATCCCACCAGATCTCACAGAAAATGATAGCAGAGAGCAAAGTGCCGAATGCCATTCAGTCTGTGCCCATCAAGAAGGAAAATGAATGGAAGCACATCTGAAATAGCGGTGACTGGGGAGAGTGGGCAAAATAGTACAGCACTTGGATTAAAGGACCCAATTCTATTTGTTTTGACGGTAAGAGAATGGGGTTGAATGAGAATCTGTGGTATTGGTTTCAATGCAGCTATCGTTTTGTGGTGTAGTTTTATGTGAAAGTGAGGTGCAGTCTTAAGTTGCAGGATCTTGAATATGAGGATAATTTATCTGAAAGTTCTCGAACAGTAAGAAACTGGCACATGCTATGGAAGGACTGAGATTTTCACAAATTGGTGTCTGTAAAGTTGGATTTCTGAGTTTATTTAGATACTGGGAAAAGTGACTTGACATTTTTTGTTGTTGTTGTTATTATTATTATTATTATTATTATTATTATTATTATTATTATTATTATTATTATAGCATTAAGTGCTGAGTATCTTTGAGTCTTCACTAGCTGTAGAAGGAACTGCAAGATGTTCAGCACATCTGATACTTCCTAAGTACAAGATCCAACCGTGGATTTGAGTGCCTGGCACCTCTAGTAAACATCTTCATTCATGTAATGTAAGCTTAGGGCAACAAAATTAGAATCAGATGTGGTTTTTTGTTGGGTTTTTTCCCCTGTTTCAATCCTAAGCCAAATGGTTTACTGTGGAATACAGCTGAATTGCTTGCTTTAGCTCATAAAACAAATACGCCTTTGTTCCTTTTTCAGACTGAAGTTTTCCTTAACTCTATGTTGTGGCTTAGCTATACTCTACCTTCTCTCTTGATCTTTTTGATTTTTCCGAGAGCATGTGCAGTTATAACGGTCTTGAGTTCAGCCTTCAATAGTAGCTGCGAGAGTTGTCCTTTCCATGCCACCAGGAGCTGCCGCCTAGGCAGCGGAGATATACTAATAAATCGTTGCTTTTGTGTTGGGTTTTTTGTTTTGTTTTGATATAGTATGTATCATTTCCCATTTGAAACTGCTTTTATTGTATGGTTGGAAAAACCCTCTTACTTGGCATTGGCAAAGGAAGCAAAGTTTAAAAGGAAAGAAAAAAACCACTTCATCTGCAGCATTTCATTTAATAAGCATTACTTTGGGGTTCCTTTTGTTACGTGCTGCCTTTTGAACTCTGTAAAACAGCATGCAGATCTAATTCACAATAGCGTCACTGTGTTAAGCTGCACAAGTAAACACTTTAAATGGGAGGAAGCACCTGCGTATGGCTATTGTCTCTCTTCTTCCATTAGCAAAAGTCTTTGGTCTGGCTCCATTCAAGCTAAACCTTCCAGTAAGTGGGAATCCACAGGCAGCGGTAGGCAGAAAGCAAACCTCTCTGCCTTCAGGCTGGAGGAGTGAGTGCGTGTCGAAGGATAGCCGGTCATGGAGGGGAGCGTGGGTGTGCGTGTAGGCACCCGCACACGAGTGGGCTACCAGGCGCTTGCACATCTCCTCGGCTTGGGCCACGAAAGAGCGGCTTGTCAGGATTACAGAAGTTGGCAAGGTAGGTTCACGCAAGGCTTGCTGTACCTGAACCTGTTGGTGGGGCTGGGGAAGCTGATGAACCCTGGGGGCTGTGGTGCTCTCAAGGTACATAATGCTCCAAACTTATTGCTATTGTCCCGCTCCTTGGGTTTGTGTAACCAGATGTTTGACTTAATTGCTTTCCTGTTGAGTTTATACATGTCTTACAGACCAGCACTGTTCCTTGGTGAGGAGCTGGTTAAGGTGCCATGGTTATAGATTCAACCTGTGAGAAGTTTGCAAGACAAGCTTTAAAGCTGGAAAAGCTGGCTTGTATAGAAGAGCCTTAAAGGCTAAAATTTCTTTAGTTTACCCAAGACGGGTCAGGAGGTGACTTACCATGATCTAAAAGTATCTGCAAACGGAAGATCTTTGCTGGTAGAGAACTTCTTTTGATCTACGAAACAAATGCGTAAAACAGTTCAGCGACTTGAAGCTGAATTTGGGTAAGTTCAATTTAGAAAATGCTAGGATGCATTTTCTGTCTCCAGCGCTGTGTTAATACTGTGGTCTGTGCCTAATGAGAAGTTGTGGACGGTGTAGAAATCACTGGATAAAGTGTTTAGTGTTGTATGGGAGATCTTGTTAGAGTAGTGTCACTTTTGGATTTCCAGGTTTGCAATCTCTACATGTTAGAGGCATTTGGTGGTGTTCGTGAATTGGAACTACATCTCAACTTAGTAGGTGTTCATTTCTTGGAGTTTGAAATACCTTCGGTGAGATGCTAGTAGTTATTTTATTAATCCTTCTAACATCAGTTTCCATTTAGGAGAAATTGTCTTTGTGCCCTCTAGTGGAAAAACTATTTATTTGACGGCTTCCAAATTGGGGGAAGTGCTTGCAAAAAAAGTGGAATGTGTGAGAAAGGCCGGAGAGGTGAGGGGTTGCAAGAGGTGGACGTGCTCTGTGCTTCCTCTGTTTCAGTCCTCACAAAACTGTAACGTTAATGATGTACACAGACATGTAGCTTTTTCAAATAGCGGAGGTAAGGGGATGTGAATAGAGAAAGAAGGGATTATCCACAGCTCACGTCAGCTGGGCTTGGTGAAATTATTCTAGATGACTTGAGGAAAACCTGGTCTCAGCAAGCTCTGAACCATCAGTGATTGCTGTTGATGTTCCCCAGAGATGTGGTGGGGAGGGAAGAGGAGCAGAGCAAAACCCACTTCAGACCTTCAATGGGAGGTGAAGGGGAGACCCAGAAAATGAAGGATCAGAGAATCTGACCCTGATCCCTCAAAAAAGTTCCAGAGCAATTTGTGAACAGCAGAGAGGAGGAGGAGGAGGATGGGATCTAAAAGAAAAGCTAACTAAAAAATAAAAAAAAAATAGGCAAATCTGTCCAACGTCCCTCTCTAATGGGATAACCTGTTAGTGCACAAGAGGGGCTGCTGATGTGACTGCGATTTAGGAGCAGAATTTCAGATCATCTTGGTGAACAGCAAAAGCGATCGGGTACCGACATGGTGAGGTACAGGGAAGAGGAGGGTGCGGTGGTGGCTCTGCAGGGAGCAGGAGCTGAATGAGGAGAGGAAGAGCTGCGGTGCAGGGTGGTACGTGGTGATGGGGCTGTTGTGGATGGCTGGCTCAAACAAGTCAACAGCGCCCTGAGGTTTGAGGAAGGGAGTCAAATCTCTCTTTGAGTCATCATTACAGAAGTGGTGTGCGTAACAGGAGGCTGATAACTGCTTCCCGCTGCAGCGAGGGGTGCTGGGTGGTGCGAGGCAGGAGGGAAACGGTCACGCTTGCAAGTCTGGAGGTGAACCGCACAGATGGGAGGCTCAGCAAATGAGGCTGGAGAGGGAAAGCTGAGGGAATTGTATTTGGAAATATAAGCCTGAGTGCAGGCAATACATTTTCTGTTGCATAAAAGATTTCTGCAAAAAGGATGATGAGCAGCTTTTAGTACCCACTGGGGGAAAATACCTTGACTTGCCTGAAAAAAACTATTCAAGGTACATATTGGGGGAGAGTTTCTCACTAGGAGGGTAATGAAGCAATAGCAAAAGAAATTGTTAATCTGCCTCACTGGGGGACTTGCAGAGCAGTTAAACTGGTGCCTCTTGCCGATGGTGTGATTTCTCCCCCCACCCTGTTGCCTTCTGTCCATCCACCCGCCACGCAAGGTCTATTTTACTCATTAACCCACCAAGTTGGACTTTTTATTTCTGTTGCTAGAGGTGCTTTCAGGGGCTGGCGGGTCAAAACCAGTAGCAGTGTTGTAGGCTGTTACATGGCTTTGGGATATAAATCCTTCTCTCAGTGCAGTCATGAAAACTTCAAGCACGGATGTAGATCACAAGAAATTGCTGCTGACCCATACATTATTCCTTCCCTCTCTCTATTTCTTTCTGGAGCTGCTCGTTTGGGATATTACAAGAGCAGCAGATGTGAGTGTGATGGAGTCCCCACACCCCCCTCCCATCACTGTCATCCTCCCTTTCGTTGTGCTGGACTGTCATTATTTTGGTTTGAATTATAATTGCAAAAACTGTTACAGCGCTGTTTATTTGCTGTGTGTCATGAGTCACTGTTTATATTTGCTGCTGTTTGCATTGCCTCTCTTCTCCCTCTGTCTTACGCTCGCAGCCAACAGCTCTCCTCCGAGTATCTCGGAGCTGCTTCTCCTGTTTTGAGTCTACGATGCTCTGCTCTCCCGTGAGTGCTGGGTAAAGCGAACTGGCAGTGAAGACTCAGAATTAGGCTTTTTTCTTTTTTTCTCTTTTTCTTTTTTCTTTTTCTTTTTTTTCCTCCTTCTCCTGGTATTTTGTAAGGGTCCTTGTTCAAATGAAAGGATTCCTTGGAGACTCCTTCCCTGAGATCTCTGTGCTTAATTAGCCTCTAACTTATTCCTACTAGGCAGTGAGATCGATGCTGCTTTTTCTGGCTTGGAAATTTCAGGGAAGGGAGGAAAATCATGTTAAAAGGACCTTTTTTGAAGTTACCGAGATGCCCATGTACAATTCCATCATCTGCTCTCATACTGGCAGGTGTTAAGCCCTTCACGTGCATTGTCACTGGGGTGGAGAGTCTGGCATCCCGCATGAGACCATAACACAGGAAGGACTTTGAGGGGCTTTGCTCTCACCATCTCAGCACAGCAGCAAGTTGCTTTTCTTTGCCATGCCTCAGGTGTTTTTCTGGTATGTAAAATGGGGATAAAATTGTATCATCCAGGTGCAGCTCCCCCTGCCACGGCTTCAGCCATCACCCCTAGGTGTTGAAGCGCTTCCACCATCACTTGCTAGGTTTCTTTTTGGTCCAGGATAATGTTTTGCGATGCATCAAAGCTGTGCGTGTCAAGATCACTAAAGCAACCAGTCCTTCTGCCTTTTTTTATCGGTGAAGTTGTTCAAATGTGACACATCTCTGCCAAATGGCACACGGCAAGGTGTAAGGAAAGGACCACGACGTTGGTGGCTGGCAGCCCGGTGCAAAGGGGGGGCATCACAACCGGCTCGCCCCAGGGCTGCCCAAGAGAGACTGACTTGTGCCTCAGTTTCCCTCCCAAAGGCAAGGGGTCAGTGATGCTCGCAGAGCACTTTGAGCTCTGTGGGTTAGAAATGCTGGGTAAGAGCTTGTTCTCAGCTGGAAAATCCCGCTGACTCTTCATGGGTTTTCTCCTGATTCTCTAGGCTAAATTGAGAACAAAACTCTTCCTCCCAAGCCATTTTAGGAGGCTAAGTGGTCTCAGAGGGCTTGCTTTGAAGCTTATGAGCTTGGTCTCTACTGCTCATACCACCAGTGCAATTTCTGTCTGAGGCAAAGGCCAAGTACCCAGATTCCCTGGCTTGGGGTATCTGACGGCAAGGCCACAGTGTGGTCCCGGTTGCAAGGAGCTGCTGGTCTATCAGGAATTGGAATTGGGGCCGACTGAACTGGCCTCTGGCAGAGGCTGTGGGTGCTCTGGGTGGATGGGGAAGGGGCTCTCTCAGTTCTCGTGGTCTTGGGCAATCACTCGCATCTCCCTTCCTTGCTCCTGGTAAAGCTCTGTCATTGCTAGCCAAGAAAATCGTACAGCTCCTTGTCTTTGAAATCTGAAAGGTAACGTCTTGCAAGTCGCTCCGTGTATTTATCAAGGAGAAACAAGCAATTTATTTGCGTCAGCTTAATAGACCTTCGGCTTACAGAGCTCCATGTGGAAGAATTAACGACGGGTCCTGAGTCTGTCTCAGGTCGTCCACCGCTTCAGCAAATGTTTGATTGCAAATCCACTGTAAAATAGCTCCAAGCTTCTTGTGCCTGAATTAGCAGCCTTGATAGAGAGCAGACAGGTTTTCAGGTATAAAATGTCCATTTTGACTCTTTAAAGGGTTCTCAGGTGGCCCACGGAATGTAAATTTTTGACTATTTGTAATGCAAAACATTTTAATTATCTCCAATTTATAAATCCCTAGTTTGGTACTCGAGTGCCTGTAAGAAAATGCTCATCTTTTAGTGGATAGTAATCAGTGTCAGAGGAAATGAGGAATAGATGATGTGTTTTAAATGGTGTCAGTTCCAACAACTGGAATGTATAATTTAAGTCATTTATATTTAATCATCCTTTAAACACTGAATTTCAGCCTCTGCTGCTTGAGTCGCAGGAAGCTGACAGCTTTTTAATGCCACTATGGTAACACTTGAAATTTCCTTAAGCTGCTGTACACTGCGACGTGGCTCTTCGCCGCGCACGTTGGTTCTGCATCCCCAGCTGAGCGTCTGAGCCCGGCTGCGGCTCGGTGCAGGGGTCGTGCTCTGCTTCGCCTCCCCGCAGCCCCAGTTTCGGAAGTCTCAATTGTTTTACCTTCTTATGGAGCTGTAACATCTGCTGTAAATACCGCAGCGCCTGTAACAGCTGCTGAGGGTGGGATTATGGATCTGAGGTCCGTGTATAACAGCTAAACATATTCTAGCAATTTAGCAGGTCAAAAAATAAAGCGGATAGAGCTGTGTCCATCGTGCTCCGGATCCGTGCGGTGGGGATGTTTCCCGCTGGAGTGAGGTTGTGCCCGATTCAGACTGGGGTCCAGTGTCTGGAAGTGGAAAGCTTGGATTTCCTGCATTTCAGCAAGGAAAAGGTGCAATGTGGGGTGCAGCAGGGTCCCGATCCTGCCTGGGGAGCAGAGCAGTAGTGCCCCCAGGGGCTTGCGGGAGCCTGCCGGCTATAGCCAAGTGTGTGGGGCTGTCGGAGCTTTGCTGGGTCTGTTGGTGACAGGCACACAAGTCACGGCAGTGGCAGTGTGCAGGATTTAAATAGCATTTCATAGGAGTGCATGTATATATGCGCACATGTATATGCATATATAAATACGTGGACACATGTATAAAGAGGACTAAGCATTTTTAAAAAGCAGATGTGAAGCCCTGTATGTGTTTAGGATCATGTGGGATTCTGGTCCCTGGCTGCCTCCCCTCCACCCGCTCCCTCACCCCTGCCCCCATGGGCAGCCTGACTGTGGGTGAAATAATTTAATGCAATTCTTGCTCTCGGCGACTGGTTGATGGTATTAGTGGAGGGAATGGAATTTCATCCATAAAAAATACGACTGCGCTGCTGGGGAGTGAGCCCCAGCAGAAGGGGTCAGCAGCCAAGGGAACCCGTGCACTCTGTATAACGCAGAAGTTGGTCGCCTTTATTTGAAATTGCACGTTGAGACGCCGTTATAACAGACTCTTTGCCTACATGGGAAATAGGTAGTTTTTTGTTGTGCCTAGCAGTCAAATTATATAGTCTTAAATTAGAAGCTGCCACTTCTATTTAGAATAAAACTTGCTTTTCTGTATATGCATGAGAATATTAGCGTTTCAAGCCTGCTGAGCTCTACTGAATGTGCACTGCATTTGCAAAGGAGCCCATTAGTGCTCACGGAGGTTAAGAGCGAGGAGGGGGCAGCGGGGAGGAATGCCTTAATGAGACAGGGTGGAGAGTTGATGCGAGGACATGGAGCGCTTGGAGCCACCTTCTGCTGTGGGAAGAATCCGGCTGTCGCTGGAGGAGCAGCAAACTCGGGCAGCGGGCAGCTCGGCAGTCCTGTCGCCGTGAGGAGGAGGAGGGAGGAGGCTGCTAAACCTCCTCTCTGGGACTCTCCTGCAGCGATGGAGGTGGCTCAAATGTGGCTCAGGAGATGATGGAGGAGCTTTGGTCCTTTCCTGCTCACAGCCACCAAGTGAATTGGGTGCAGATGAGAGAAGAGCTCCTGCTGGCCTCATTTCTCCGGGGCTGAGGGGTTCCCAGGTCAAGTGGAGCAGGAGGGTGGCAAGTTCAGCCTGAGCTGTGGGAAGGACTTAGCTGCCCTCCCGTGGGACATCCCAAGAAATGGGGGGGGAAAACAGCAAGTACAGAGGCTCAGCACCAGCCAGTGGTGTGAGGTGGGCTGGGGTTTGCCTTCGCCACATCCTCAGCGTCAAGGCTGGTGGGTCGGGGCTGCGCTGCCCCAACGCGAGCCGGGCTGGAGGGACCCGCCAGGGCTGTAGCAGCTAAATGGTGCAGGGGTTCATTTTTTATAATTATTCCTTAATTTTTGAAGTGTTTCACTTCCTGAGGTGGCTCAGAATTGGCAGGCACCAGCAGGAAATGCTGCATTGGCTTTCAGTGAGAGTTTCAACCTCGGAAATTGGGAGATTGGGCCTGGAAGCCCAATGGAATTATTAGGATTAGAGAGAGAAGATCTTACAGTGGAACATGGACCCTTTCGTCTGTGCATTTACAGTTCTCCAGATTGTGTTTAATTTTTTATTTTATTATTTTAAAGACAGAGCACTGTGGTGACAGGAAGAACTGAAGGAATAATTGGGAATTTATTCCGTACATGTCACTTTGTTTCATATTGTTGAGGTAATGGCAGAGAGCTCCTCATTTCCTTGAATTTATTCACTGCTCCGAATTACAGCATATATCTCTGGGGAAAAAAACCCCAACAACTTAGATGTTCATGTAAGTTATGAGATGAGCTCAAACAAAAAGCTTTTAGCTTATTTAGTGCCCCCGGCTTTAAAGCAATGTTAAGGACCCTGTTAAAGGGTCTTTTAGCTCTAGGATTTTTCCAGTTTTGTAATGTTAAGGTTCATTTATTTTTTTTTGTTCCCTGGGCAAAAATGATGATCTTGGAAGCCTTTTACTTAATAAAAGTGCATATTTCTACTTTATCGCATGACTCCAGGAGCTGAGTTTTTTTAGAAAACCATCAGATATGTGTGAAAATCATCAGTCTTGGCAGCATTGAAGTCGTTAAGGAGAAGTTCAGTGCTGTATTTGCTCAGAACTGAGCGTATCGGGACTGGGTAGGTTGCAGCAGTCTGGCGTGCTGAACAGCATGGCTTTTTTAAAGCTCCTAGTACAAGTGCATACGATTATATTTTGAAGTTTATTTTCTGCTGCATTTGACAGAACTTTATTCACTGCAGTGATTGACTTTTTAAAGGCAAAATCCTGGAGAACTATATTAGCTTCTTTGGGGAAACATGGATGTTGCTCTTTGCCAAGCTGTTGTTGATGTCAATGCTGTAAATGCAGGTAGGTAGAGATGCACTCTGCACCTTTTCCCTGCCTCAGGTGACACATGCCCAGCTCTGGGTGGCTTCGTCATCATCACAACATGGACTGTCCTGTTTGGTGGCTCCAAGCTGTGCTGCGGTCCCAACTTTGTGGGGTTGCCTTGAGGTGGCACCAAGTTGGGAGGTGAAGTAATGGATGGGGTGGTGACAACTGGTGCAGGTGTGGCTGGATCCAGGATGGTGGGGGCCCGTTAGTGACGATTGATGCCTTTGTTTGGTGAGAAACATAGGTGATAGGGTAGACTGGGGGTACTTAGGGGCAGTCATAATGGGACCGATAAGGTCTGATTTACTTTGAACAGGTTGGTCGTCTCTTGGGATTGTAAGTTTTAGCAAAGGAATCAAAGTGCTGATGACAAAAAAACCCACGCAAGTAAAAGAAAAACAAAAAGACCCCCAAAACCTTGACATGGCCAGAATTTTCTCCCAGGGTCACCTGTTTCCAGTCCCATATGGGAATAGCTATACTCTGATAAAGCTTCTTGTATGGATTGCAAAGTCAGAAGGGTCCTTCCCCAATGTTGGACGCTTTATTTATTGTGTATATTCTTCTTTTCACGGTACCAGAAATCGTTCTTCCTTGGAATATATTGTACCTGTCTGGCTTGAAAATTCAGAATGTGAACAACCCATGTTGTCCTTTTCATCTGGTATGGACCAGCAGGAGACCAAAGCCATTCTGGTGGAGACTGGCATGTCCTCTTGGGCTACTTTGCTGGGCCTTTGTAAAGAAAGACCTTATTTAAACTGAAAGTCTTTGAACTTCATGGCTTTTGACAGCTGGGCATTTACCCCTCTCTGCTCTGTGGTGAAGCCTGAGGCTGCCTGGTCCCACCAGATCTTCCATCCCCAACATCACTGCCCAGCAGTGCCCCGTGGTGACAGTGACCCTGGCCCCTGGGAGGGGTGTGTGGCTCCTGTTCAGGGCTAACCCTCATCTCTACCACTCGGCTCCGTCAGCCTCCAGGCCAACATGCTGTTGCCTCTTCAGGTAGTTTAACCTGTGCTATATTTCAAGTAAAATGAAGCAGCCTCATATCACAGCTCTTGTGAGCGCCAGGGGAGACCTGAAGAAAGGAGAGGGCAGGATCACACCTGTGTTACCTGTGCTTGTGCTGATGGCTTCCGCCTGGGATCCTGAGGTCGGGGTACTGGTAACACTGGTCTTCAGTTGTCTACCTTCATTGTGACAGGGCTGCTTCTACGCTCCCCAGAGTCCCAACTCAATTAAAAGAGCATATTTGCAGATTGGGAAGACCTGGGGAAATGGCATCATTTACAAGGCAGATATGCTAAAAGTGGATATTTCTGTAGCGGGACGTGCAAGTCAGCGTGCCAGCTCTGCCCCAGCCGGCCGGTGGGGATGCCAGCCGCCGCATGGGCACCCGCCGGAGCCTTGGTCCCCGTCCCAGCCGTCTGGCCAGACTGGCACTGGTGTCTGGCATAAATAGTACATTTATAAGAAGTCGGCTGATTTAGGATTTTCACCTGAGGTGTGACATAGATGTGTTGTGGAGATCCTGCTGTGAAATGGGCAGAGCGACCCCTCCGACTGGGAGAGCGGTGGCCGTCCAGCCAAGCGTGGGTTTTCATGCCGGAGCGCGGGTGACATAAGGAAGTTATATGGAAATTGGATCGGATTCTGGTGCAAGATTTCTGGCAACCTTCGACTCTGGGGAAGCGGTAGTCCCCAGACCAAATGTGCGTTTACAGCTGCGGGAAAGCAGCCTGCCGTTTTCATCCTTCTGCCCTTTTCCCTTTCTGATCTATAAGATTTCACGTCTTGGCTCCAGCAGCTTTGATTATATTGCTGGCACTCTTTGGATACTGGAGGAGACTTTTTTTGACAGTCACTTGGGAGCTGTTCCTTATTTGCCTAAGTTCTGGGTTTACAGTGATGCAAGCAACGTGATACTATTTAGCAGCTATAATAGAGGTCAAGGCCCTGTTGTCTTAGGTATTGTAAAAATGCCTTGTAAAAGGCTGTACGTTACCCAAATGTGCTACAGGCAAGGCAGGCAAAAGAAGGAACAAGCCAGGCCTTCACAGCTGCTCTTTATAGATGGGAAACTGAGGCACATACAAACATGCAGGTGTGTTTTGCCAGCACCTGAAATGGGACCCAGATCTCCTGTGTCTTCCTCCAGAGAACTTTTTGACTGTATGGGTTGATTTCGAGTCCATTGCTAAAACAGGCTACGGCTGCGTGCAATTTGCTCGCTGCTTTATCCCCTTTTGAGTTGAAGTGCTTTGAAACGGATCCAGGATAAAGCTCATCCACTGCTGGGACATCTCTAATCTGCTTTCAGGGAAGCTTTTTTTTTTTTTTTCCCTCTCCTTTCTTCCCCCTGAAACCTGGCTGGGGAGGAACCGGGAGCATGCTCAGTGTCCCACACCCAGGTATGAAGCAGAGGAGCGCCTGCGATCGCGCCCGCTGCCAGCAGTTTGTGCCTGCCTGGCCGGGGATCCCAAAACGGAGTGAGTGAGTGAGAGAAGGAGGCAGGTAAGGAGTGCATAACTGAATCCTAGGGCAGGTTTTTTCTTCCTAAGACGCAAGGAAGAGGCTTGAGTAAGAGTGAATGAGTCTGAAAGGAGTTTCCCAAGGAGCACCCCTCGGGCGGCTGCCGCTCTCCCTGCGGTGGCTCTTTGTTCGCTCCCTCTCCCAAGCCCATCCTTCGGAGCCATCTTGAGAGCTCGGGTTCATTTGGTTTCTTTCGAATTAAGTTCCTGGTCTGCTGGCTGTCAGGGCAGGGTTGCCCATCAGTCAGCCCGGCTTGCGGTGTGTGTCTGTGTGCTCAGTGCCAGTGGCAGCTTTGGCTTCAGCTTGTAGCTTTGGAAATTAGGTTTACAAGCTGCAAGTCTTATCAAGAAAAGCTGTTGGGTAATTTTTTTCTTAAAAAAAAAAAAAAATAAAACTCCTGTTAAATTTCTTGCTTCTCTGCAAATAGTAAAATTTTTTCCCTGGTTGTTGTTTGGTGGCTGCCAGAAAGGGCGGTGCTATCATCCTCTCCCCATGTAGCTAAGAAGTTGTGTGTGTTCTTTGCTGTGTTGCAATCCTAAATATTTATGTTACAGTTGTGTTTCCTTGCCATGATCTTTACTTATAGATCATTGTCGTTATGGTTCCTAAATGATTTGAGCTCTAATAAATAGTTTATTCTATTTCAGATCAACAAGCCAAAATAATAACTTGATCTTTCAGGATATAAATTCCTTTTATTTCTTAAGGTATTGTTTGCTTTTACTATTTAAGTTGTTTACAAGGAATTGTTTTTAAGCAATATATTGTTCACTTGTGGATTTTGAAAGAATAACAATAAAACGTTATTGTGCTCCTGATTTCCCTTTGAAAAAGCAAAGTAACCCTCCAAGCACGGTTGGTTTCCGTGCTGTAATGGTTCCGTGCTCTTTACCATTGTGTTCCTTAAATAAAAAGCACAAGATGATCCCGCCTTACAGAAACCTAACAATTGTTTTTATAAACAGTGTGTGCTCTGGTATCTGTTGCAAATAACTAGGTTCTAGTTTATAATTGTATCTTCTTAATGAGAATTCAAGTTGTTGGATACTTCCGTGTTTTTTGGAACTAATTGTACCATGATTTTAAAAAGCACTTTATGTAATTGAGAGTCATTAACTTCCGATACAAATGTGATGTAAATGGATGAAGTTCATATTTGAAAGGCTCTCACGGCACAGATCGTCCCAGCAAGGGTTGCTCGGGATATGCATTCAGGGAATTCCTAAATTCAAAGCCTCCTGTCGCTGGTGGCTTGGTGCAGGAGCAGAGGTATATACCAGCCTGTCCGTAGGCACTGGGTAGGGCTCATGAAATTGGGAGGACCTGTGGTTCCCAGAGCTAAGCATAGGCTTAAATACCTTATTGAACTCAGCCTTAACTTGTTCTCCCGTATTGCCTACACCTGCATGTGCTGGAGATCGCCGAGGGGCCACGGTGGGGGTGGTTGGGTGGATTTTGTTCTTTGCTTTGAAAGGTTGGTGATAAATGTCCCCCCACCCCCAATCACCTTGTTGGGCAATGCAAACGATTCCCTGGTGACTGATGGGAAAAGAGAAGGTCAGCATTTATAGCTCTGACCAGAGCCGTAGGAGAGCGCTCCTAAATGCGTAGGAAATGTTTGCAAGATGAGCTTGTTGGGGCAGCGTCCTCCACAATGCTGCAGGACCGGGGGCAACGCGAGCGAAAGCACCCAGCTCCAGGGAGAGGAGAGGGCATGCCTAGTGGGTGCCGTGAGGTGAGCAAGAGAGCCAGAGCTGTAAATCCTTCGGAAACAGTTGCAGATGCTGGAAAGTTTGCCGTAGGCACTTGAGCTGCAGCGGTGTGGGGCGCGGGTGCTGGGGAGAGGGGTGGGCCATGGACGCTGAGCTGGTGTAAGTGCTGCTGCTGCCCTGCCTGCCCCTTGCCTCAGGCAGGAAAGTTGTTTTTCTCCATCAGACAGAAGGGGCTCCGATGTATTTTTCAAGTCCAAACCTTACTGCCAGGTGCGTTGCTGAGTTTCAGAGGCGTTACCCCATCCTCGAAATACTGACTGCTGCTGTTTGCTGCCTGTGCCCTGCGCGCTTTCCCAGCAGCATCTTTGTGGTAGCCCGTGGGTGGCAAAAGCACTTGAGCTGGGCATGGACTGGTTTCCCTGCGAGGATCCCCAGGCTGGGGTCAGGGTGCTCCGCTGTTCCTCTACTGCTGCTGCAGTGTCAGTGTGGCTCTCCTCGGTTTCTCTCTGTGCTTGACTGATGGTGGGAGAGCCGGCACAGTTCAGGGGAAACTTTGGGTTGTCTCATTCATCCATCCATCTGTGACCTTTGTCACACAGATCCCTCCTTCCCTCCTTCCCTCCTTCCCTCCTTCCCTCCTTCCCTCCTTCCCTCCTTCCCTCCAAAATTCTATTCTATTCTATTCTATTCTATTCTATTCTATTCTAGCCCAGGGGCTTTTACCTTCTCTGTGTGGGACCTTCTGATGGCAAAGCTCCAGGGATGCGTCCCTGTTGTGTAACTCTTGGTAATCTCTCTAGTTTCTGCAAGCAATCTGAAACCTCCCCGCTATGTTTGCACAGCGGAGGTTTTCAGGCCGGGGACGTGGGCTGTACGGCTCTTCTTAGAGTCAGCCTTGTGCCATCTTCCAGGGAGAGCCTTTGAGAAGAGAAAGCTGCTTTCTTTTGCTCCTTGCTCTCTCCTGTGGCATTATCCATCTCCAAAACTATTTGTCTGTGAATGAGGTTAATGGTAAAACCAAGCCCAACAATAAATGGCCTTCCAAAATTGTGCAGTTCTAGTTATCTGAGCTCACTGCCTTTTGTCTCTGGGCTGTTCAGACCTATTCATGTCAAGAGAGCAAAGAATCTGTGAGAGCCTGATAAATTTGTACAGCCCCTGCATAGTCTAGGAGAAGGTCTAATTTGATCTGACTTTTACTAATCTGCCAAGACTTTGTCGTTTGTTTTCATACCAAGTTGTTTCATATGCCATAGAGAAATGGGCAAACATATTGCATCGGTATCAACAGCAAGCGTGAAGCCAAGTATTTGTATTCACACACTTGAAAATTCCTTTCTGCTTGTTTTTTTTTTTATGGGGATTTATTCCTTTTGCTAATTGTCAGGTTGCTAATTCCATTCACCTGGTGACGTGTTGGCAGAGCAATTGCTGTGAATTATGTGAGGCTTTTTGTTTGGTTTAGTCTTGCATTGCATTCATATTTTCCTAAGTCTGTCGCCTTAGTGCGCCAGTTGTAAAAGTGATTCCAAGTATCAGATCATTTTTCTGCCCACCACATGTGACTAGTCCAACGGCGGCTTATATAGTGCACAGATATTCTTGAATTTATGTCCTTAAATGGTTCTCAAAATACAATGAGAAGATCCTTGATTGCTTATGTATTTCTGGCACTTTCTGAGTAAATTAGCGAAATAGTGAAATTCTACAATGTATGGGTTTGGTTTGTTGTTTGGGGGTTTTTGTTTGTTTTGGTGCTTCCCCCCACCCCCCCTTTTTTTTCTCCTTCTATTTCTTTATAGTATACCCTGATTAGGTAACACTAGAAAGATTTGGTTTTAGATCTGGAATCCGTATTCAGTGAAATCAAGCTAGAAGCTTATTCAAACCCCTGGATTAGAAAACCTCATTACACAGTTGTAATCATTATATCTGAAACCCAGAGGGTGGCAATCCCTTTCTTGTAAATACTGTTACTTTGCAGAAATCCATAGTGACGGCATAAATATGGCACAGGAAAGTTTGTGCACAAAAAAAATTAGTTGTCGTTTTAAGAAAAAAAACCAAAACCCCACACCACTTGCAAAACCTCACACTATTAATTTTGATTTCAAGCCTGAGCAGTGTATTGCCTGCCACAGAAGAAGGCATGGTAATAGATCAGGCAGTAAAGATGCCCGTACGTGGGGTACCAAACGAAGGTGCTAACTTGGAGTGTCCCATCAGTTAAAGTTGGTTTTTTATATCGCTGTGAGAAGTCTATTTTGAAGCTGAGGCATTGAATTAAGGTTTGCAGGACTGAGTTTCAGGCTGGTGGGCAAGCGCAGCCCGGCTGGGGGGTACCGCAGTGCTCGGGACTCCCCTGCTCCGAGGTCTCTGCTCTCGCCACATCAGCGGCTTCACTGTTTCTTTCAAGGAAAACCCGAATCAGTACTCACTGCGTGCCCTCATGTCATGTCAGCTTTTGTTGCCCAATTTCTGTATCTGTTTCCTTCCTTGCACACCCTCCAGCTCCTTCCCAGCTGGAGGACGGAAGGGAGCACAGTGAGAGTTCTTTTCCCGAGTGGGAATTTGGTGGTGGTGCCTGCGAGGGCACGTTAACCCCCGCCACGGGAGGCAAGAAACATCCTTATGTCACCCTGTTTTCCGAACTCCAGTAACATCTCTGCAGCCCTTTATCTGGGGAAAGGGCTCCAGCCAGCGTAGCCAGCCCTGGGGCCTCGTGGCACAGTCATCTGTGTCCCTGTTTTATTTCCTCAGCTTGTATTTCATTAACCTTTTACCTCGCTTGCTTTCTGTGGACTAGTTTCCGACAGGCCCAAGAGCGAGCTCGGCATTTCTGGCCTCCTCCGCACCCCTGTGCGCACAATCAGTAGACTCGACCTTTCCAGTGGATGCTCGGCGGCGCAGCGCTGGTGGATGTGTCTAGCTCTCCCCTGCATCGTCCTCCTGGCCGGCCGCAGCATCCCTGGCCGGGGAGGGACGTCTGCTTTAAAGCAATGCAGAGTGTTTTACAGCCTCGTAACCTAACAGCAATCAAGGAGTTTAGGAGTTTGCTCTTTCTGGCATTAGTAAAACGTTAATTGGCTGCCAGTAATCCTGGAGTTGAGCGCAGCTGGCCATGCGTTTGGTTTGGTTTAAAAACTATTTAAGATAAAATCTGTTGACAGCTTAGAGCTGCGTAGCGAACTTTAGGTTTGGGGGTTTGTTTTTTTTTTTTTTTT